>JAHLJT010008446.1:53535845-53773595 GCA_031308135.1 Acheta domesticus
GACGGACAGACGGGACAGACGGACAGACGGACAGACGGACAGACGGACAGACGGACAGACGGACAGACGGACAGACGGACAGACGGACAGACGGGACAGACGGACAGACGGACAGACGGACAGACGGACAGACGGACAGACCGACAGACCGACAGACGGACAGACGGACAGACCGACAGACCGACAGACCGACAGACCGACAGACCTTTTGCCGCCAATCGATTTGTTGCTGTCAAGGACCCACAAAATATGGATTCTGTCTATATGTCGTGCTAGAGAGTTTAAAAAAAATCTTTCTAGCTTTTTTGTGCCGAAAATTTGCCGTTTTTTTCGCGCAGCATTACATAATTTTTTTTCTCTACGTGTCTTTTCACCAGAAGGTTTAAGTGCTGTTAATTCTGTTGTAACTCCACATGGCGCTATAGAACAAAACTAAATATCTCACGTGAAATGCAACCTGCAACAGTCGGCAGCATTTTGAAATCTCTATCATTAAATACCTCCTAAATAAAGCGTTCTAGGTATTAAACATTAAAAATGTTTCTCACACAATAATCTACAGGATGAGACAATCATGAACATTCTATACATTTTTGCTTGTCCGGCGTTTCTCGATATTACCTCCTCCTGCTCATAGATGTGGAGAATCTGCAACAAAATGTGAATTAGAGGGACAGAGTGAAGCAGGGACAGTCAGATTAGGACAGGGACAGAGAGACGGAGAGACAAAGAGAGAGAAAGAGGGAGGGAGAGACAGAGAGAAAGGGAGATGGAAGGGTAAAGAGGG
The DNA here is from genome assembly GCA_031308135.1 of Acheta domesticus. Classification (NCBI taxonomy): domain Eukaryota; kingdom Metazoa; phylum Arthropoda; class Insecta; order Orthoptera; family Gryllidae; genus Acheta; species Acheta domesticus. The sequence continues at coordinate 53,536,633 of JAHLJT010008446.1, forward strand.
AGATGAAAGACAGAACAACGTCTGCCAGGTTCCACTAGTTTATAATAAATTCAAGCAGATACGCATAAAAATGTAGAGAAATAATTTTGAGCAAATACGAGTAATTGTTTAAAAATGCGTATAGTGATCGCAAAATAACTCAAAACTACTTGCATTTTCGAAAAATTGTACATGACCTTATTTCAATGTCTTTGTGGAACAGATTTTATTCACTAAAAAATCTTCAGTATTGTAGTTGTGGAATACACCGAAGTAACCCCCCCCCCCAATCCAAATATCTCTATCAAACTCTGAGTCAATTGAGGACTCTATATTTCGAGAAAATCGTGTGATCGGTTTAGGCGCTGGCGTTGACCACAGACAGGCAAGTATAAAGGACAGACAGATGTTTGTCATCAATATATTTTTTTGTTTCGAGAATCCACAAAACATGTATTCTGGCTACACATTAGTGGAAATACTCAACTACATGTAGGAACAATATTTATCCACTTTTTCGATGCCACGACACAATAGAAGTTTTTCGGTGGAAAAGTAGTTTATTTTTGCCGCACGATTACAATAATGACTTTCTACTATTTACGTACTAAGGCGATAGAAGAAAATGTATTGTTTTCTAGAAAGAAAACCAAGACTCAAGTCGTACCCGAATGTATTGTCCAATGGCATTTGGCGGCTCGGGAACTAAATTATACTAGAAAATTATACTTGCGTCTCCGTTGCAAATTTTCAATTAATGTCATTTACAAGGCGTTCTGGTCTCATAGGACCAACACTTAATTCACTCCATCAAACCATTTCCATCATTCAAAAGGCTACAAGTGAAATTACGGTATTATCACCTTGTAGAACTGGTTTAGTGTCAAAATAGCCGTACTATCATACGGTCGAATTGTCATGCTTAGAAAACCACACGCTTCGGATTTTGCACGTCTCCACACATTTTGTACGATCACCCTGGCAATTTCTTTTATTTCCTGTGACCTAGTGCATTTGTGACACCCACAATAAGACACTGAATGCAATACATTGATTTTAATGAATTAAATATATTCATTCTCTATTTTATGTAAAGAACTCGATATTCCCTTCACTCATTAATGTACATTATTTAATGAAGTTTCTAAAAGCGTCACGGGAAAAATGTAGAATGTTAGATTGGTTACATAATATGATTCCAGTGTAACAAATGTACAATTCTGGTCATATTAACGTGACAACTCTACATTTTCTACATTTCTTGCCATTCTGCAATTTCCTGGTAATGTTTGCTATTATATCATAGAAACGAATCTTTTGAGAAACATGACGTTGTGAAAGGGATTCAAGTTCTATTAATGCCTCAATTTCTCCTTTTATCTTTGGAGACAGGTTCCTTCTCATCACAAAACAAACAACAAATTTAGGTAAGGATTAGGTTACACAAAAAATTTTAAAAAATATAAAAGTATGAATCGAACACCATAAAATTAAGAAAATCGAAGATAAAATAATAAATTATAGATAAGCGTAGCGAAACAATTCCCACTTATTGCAAATAACACAATTATTCCTCAAGAAATTGTGCAGGCTTTCACTCATAAAAGCGATGACCACAGGGCCAATGTTGCCATAGAAAAATTGTCGACATATTCACGAGAGAATTGCTACTACGGATAAATATCAATTGAGGTACAAGTTTCACCGTAGAAAACGAGGGAAAGCAAAAAAACTACAAAATTTTTGTAGGTATTCACAATAATATGGCCAGGGAAAATTAACGTTAACAAAATAAATTATTGGATTGACAAGTGCAGGTCAGTTCAAAATTGTGTGATTTCAAAAATTTCTTGGGCATGTTTAATTTCTATTGCTGTATTCATTTTTCTTAACATTGTGTAAACATATGTTAGACAATTTTTAGGCCCTTTCTCCCTTATCGTAAGGCAGGGCTCATCATGTTTTCGCTCCGTAGAGCCACGGTCGATTGCTCCCGGCTCTTAGCGGGAGGGGGGGGGCAGTGGAGCACTATGCGAAATTCAATTGTCAACGCCGGGTATGAGAAATTCAATGGTGGCGCTTAGCACTCCACACTGACGTGATTTTGTCCATAACCACCCGTGTTCTGTCTACAAGCGCAAATATCAATACAGCCATTACCATTGTCTGCGGATAGTTATTGTTCATTTTCACCAACATAAGATAAAAGCTAGTGGTGCTACTGAATGTCACACACTTTCCCGTATTGGTTTTCTATTTCCTGGGGTCTCAGCTAGCTACTCACACTTGCCACATACTCTTGCTAGCTGCCATCTATCATCGCCCACACTACATTTTTTGTGACATTTTCTTAAGTTTTCGCTTTCCTAGTAGTAGAACGAAATATTAATTTTAGAATATTAAAGAACACTAAAACCTCGACCTAAATGGCAATTTTCTTTGACAAATTTGAAACCGTTTTTAAGAAAATGGCGTTTAAGCGCAACTAAAAATGCGAAATTTGACGATCTTTTCACCGAATTTTTTTTTAATTTTCGAAAACTTCATTGGAGTCATTTAAAGAATTTTAACTTACAAACACAATAGGGTTTAAAAATTGCTGGAAATGTGCTTATTAACGTTGGGAGAGATTTTCAAAAAATTACATGCGTGTAATTTTGCAAAAACCAAAAAAATACTCCAAATTGAACTTTACTTCATATTAAAGAGTGTAATTAGCACCATCCGTTCCAGGAAGTTTGAGAAAAAATATGGAAACATTTTTGAGAAAATGGTCGTTTGAGCATTTCTGAAAGTTTGGGAATTTTGAGCTAGTTTTCACAGAAAATTCTTCAATTTTCGAGAACTTTATTTGACATTATTTGAAGCACATGTACCCATAAATATAATAATGTGAACAAATCGCCGCTATTGTAAAGATTACCAACGTGAGAGACAAGTCAAAAAATTACATTTTTGTATTTTTTGAAAAAACAAAAGAAATAGATCAATATTGCGTTATACCATTTCATAGAGCACATTTAGCACTATCCCTACCAAAAGCTTAAAGAAAAAAATTTGGAGCTGCTTTTGGAAAAATCTTGTTTTGTAATTTTAATATTGCAAATATTGCGTGCAATATTGCGCAAAAACTTCTAAAATTTTCAAAAAATGTACACGATCTTGATGAAAGAACTCACTTTGAACAAATTTTATTCTGACGAAAAATCTCTATCTTCAATTTTGTAGTCTAGGAAGACGCCGAAAAAATTTCAAACTTTTGCAATTTCGAAAATAAGAGTTAACCGTGAAAATTGTACGTATGCCACTTCAATAAGTGTATTTTACTCTATTCTTACAAGAAATTTAAAGAAAAAATTGGAGCAGTTTTTGAGAGAATTTTGAAAATGTCCGGAAGGCTTCATGTAATGTACCCCCACATTTTGAAGAAAGTTTTTCAAAATCGCGGATCCTCGAGTGGAAGCAGATTGACTGAAGAATATCCACTTTTGGAAGAAATTGCTACTATGGTTTAACCGCTAGTGTTGTTCACAGAAACGGACGGACGGACAGACACAGACTGACGGACAGGACGGACGTTTTGAAAAAAATCAGTTTTTCGGTATCAGGGGACCCAAAACGTTTATTTCCGTTAAAATCTCGAAATCGATTTTCTGCGGCATTATATAACTTTCCCTATTTACGTATATTACTCCGTATATACTTACGTATACTGGGGAGTAATAATTAAAGAAATGATTCGGGCAAGAAAGTATTTCAGCAAATACGCTTGAGAAAGTTTGCGACAGTAATAATAACTGAATGTTAAATTGTCAAAAATCATATAAATATTTTTATCTAAGATTTATAATGCCATCAAACTACCAAAATGCACGTAGTAAGTACCTCTTAAGAGATTCTCTAAGTATGTGTTAAGAGATCGTACACAGTAATTCTTTCTACATTTTTTAAATCTTTTTCTCGCACAATGCGTTCAATATTGGCCAAGTAATTGAGCGCAACTTAACCTCAAGACGTTGGTCAAGTTGTGATCTGCAAGGAAGCTTCTCAGACTCGGTATACAAATTTTCATACTAGAAAAAAATCTCACAAACATGTAGACCCACTCACAACATGTTAAAATATTGCCAGCATGCTTGTGTGACTTATGAAACTGTGTTGGGAATGGTTCTGTAAAAATGAAGCCACACCTTCGTTGTGCTGGAATTTGTCATTCAAATCTGTATCATTCTGAGATGTAATATTCCAACTGGGGTTTTTTTAATAATCTTTCCAATGGGATTTTACGCTGTCAACATTGAAATTGGTAAGGCAAAAAACTCTGATATCTGATTCCGTATCAGAAACTTTCATGAAATCTATTTTCAAATTATACGTTCTTCATCGGTGTATTTGTCGTACTTAGCTGCAATGATTCATCCTGTAATGACCTCTTTAGATTACACTCTTCAGTATGATTAAAATGTTTATGGCAAACCAAACATTTTATATTATCTCCTGTTTTGATTAAGAAAAAATAGTTTACGTTTATTTTTAAAATTATCGGACTATTATTACAAGCCACTTGCTTCCTATTCCACGACACACATTTTGCGAAGTCGTCCTTGTGTGAAAACTGAGCTTGTCCGCCTTATCGCTTCTACCTCTGAACGCCCCTCCACCCACCCCCCACCCACCCACGCCCAAGCAGGCTTCGACTTGCTTCCTCTGCTCCCGCCATCCGCTCCGGCCACTGCCGACGGCTCTTTGGTCCCGAATCAACTTTCTGATGTGCCCTGTCGTAAGGAATGAGAGGGTAACAGCTCACTTTCGCGATGTCGAAGGACAACGCGGAACTGCGAACGGAATGGCGTGATATTTGGTAACCTCAAAACTTTTAAGAAGAGTTGACTCTCGTACGCATGTTCAATTCATTATAAGGCTCCGGCCTTCGCCCACGTGTAATAAATATAACGTAAAAAACAGTGACAGTCTGTATGAGTCTGTACGATGGATAATTTGAAACGAATTTTATTCCAAAAAACGTTTTTCCTAAAAAATAAATACGGTGCCGTTGACACGTAGCTAAGCCCGTCAAATTTCAAGACGAGGCTCCGACGTTCGGCCTACATGTTTTAACATAAATCATTTTTTTCCTTGCATCCGTCAATGTATGATTTCCCGGGCATTTTATGCTATTATACTTTTTTTACATGATTACCCGCTATCTCATTTGAACTACGGAAACATAATGCTTCGTTCCCGCAATTCGTGCTTCGCTTTCACGCAGCGAGCGATCTCGGCACGTCTGAGCAATTTGTTACGAAAGAAATAGTCCAAATTATTGCTGTAATATTTCTCCTGGAGCAACAATATGAATGACAATAATTAATATTTTTAGTACTATAAAATTGCATATTTTGAGGGATTAGCATACCATGGTGGATAGAAAAGCTGGTTCAATACGATCTCATTCATTGCAGTTCAATTATTTTTCTCGGTATTCTCCCTTATTACTACACACTGATAAGAAAATTGCTCTGGATATTAATTAAACCGTGGAATGTTGGTCTTCTCAATTATACGTAAAACATCCATTACTTATGAACGATTTACTGTTTTGTAAATGAATAGACAACCCGTAAGAAATATTGAATATCTTTGATGCCTACAATCACACAAGGTTATTCGTATAGGACAATTGGTCAATATTTGAAGTTGGCTTTTGATGAACGGATTGAGAAATTATTTTGATGCATAAATTACTGTTTCAATGGTTTGAAATTGCCTCGCAATTAGAGCACCGTTTGCTTGCTCCAAACCTGTTTAAGGAATCCTTTGTTCTGCAGATATTACAGAAGCCATCTACTAGGTATCTCTTTTGAGTTAACTCTGAGAGAAGGCATATTTTTACATGAAAAAATCTGCTTACAAATTATCAAAGTCCTCCAGATATGTCCCGATGTCCCGAGCATTTGTAGAGGATTTTAAATATTTCCTAAATATGTTCTTTCACAATTGCGGAAGTATAAGGGACTTATTCAAGTTTTATCAAATCTTTTTTACGGCTATTTACGTAATATTGCTTGGTTGCTCAAGTTGCGGTCAACTCCACCGAAAGCATTTCGTTTTGTCACTATTTCCTGTTTGTTTTTAACGAGATGATGAGAAGTACATTCGATATCGGACTACAAAATTGCCTTTTTAAGACTTACGCCAAGAGGAAGGAAACAGCGTCACTGTCGGTTTTTAAACACACCTACTGCGGCTGGAAACATCCGCGATTCTCGGCGGACATCTGAGTGAATCACCAGACTGCGGCGTCTAGCTTCGGTCTGGGACCACCGCTGTTCTTCATGCATATCAATGGCAAATCTAAAAAAGTATTTCTGGGGAAGAGGCAGTTTAGTTCAGGCCATATTAAATGATATATACTATATTTTTATACGATACTGTTTTTGTAATTTTAACTTCAAAATAGAGACATTTAATGAGAATATTTTTTATGTAATTGAATAAAAGTGAGAAGTATTTTGAAATAAATAGTAAAATTTCTAAATCATATTGTATCCACCACTGAGGAATCATCAAACTCAATAGTGTATTTTGATCACAATCAACCTCTTTACTGTTCCTTCACAACTGATATCTCTACAATTGCTGGTAATTGAGACCATGAGTAATGATATAATGATGACAGCAATATTGTTGAGATGAATGGTGACTGAGAGATGATGGAATGAGAGGCCAAGAACCCCGAAAAAACAGTAAAGTTCACTTCGTCCCCAGAAATTCTATATGCACAGGCTAGGTATCAAACCTAAGACCGGTCGGTAGAGAACACACATCCGCGAGCATTTTGGCCATGGGCCTCCTAGATCATTTAAGAAAATTTTTCCCGTGCACATCAATGCATTTTATTCCACAGTTAAACATAAAAACGCGGCACATTGCGAAAACGTTGCACTGAGAATATTTACGAAATCTTACCCATCGCAAAGATAATTTTTTTATAATCGAGCGATTAAGAGTGACAGTAAAAGATAACCTTACAGTGAAAGTTGCGCTTGTTCAGTTCAATTACAATGTGGGTGATTATCACTGTCATACAATACCGGGTCATTGAACCAAGGTTACAAACCTTCAGGGAATAACAACGAAAGTTTATTCAACGACTTATCAGTCTTGGTGTTCCTTTTCATTAGCACCAAGGCTATGAATATTGTTGTCGCAAATGTGGAAATTTTGGAAATAGTATAGGCTTTAGAATAGTTTTCCTAAACGTTACGGGGATTGTCCTTTTATCACACAATTTATTAATAATTTTTTGTAGATGACCGCGAAACCAAATTCGCGCGAAATCCATGTTAATTACTCAATACCTCGTTCTATCGCAGGGTCATTAGACTTTTTTCCGGGGAGACAGAACTTTGGTGATCTTATAAAACCTCATCGATACATGAATTATACCGCCAATATTTTTATCAGTTATGATTAATATGCAATTCAATTAAAACAAATTTTATGTTCGTGTAAGTTTTTTTTACTCAAGCAAATCGAATTTTTCATGCTCATTTAAACTAAGTATACTCACGCAAGAAATATAGTTTCCGTCAATTGTCATTAAATCGTTATTATAGAATTCCTCTATCACCTTTCATTTTAAAATAAAGTTTTTATTTCTCTTATTATTCATAAAACTAACTACAAACACGTAAATATTCATTCCTCTTGGGTGTGGGAATTTTTGTTATCCTCGCATGAAATGAACGAATGTAAATATTCACAAAACGTATCATGTTTTCTTTTTTCATTATTTTTAAATCAAACTAAATATGTTTCGTAATTTTTGTAATATGTAACTTTCTCTTTATTACGTACTTACGCAGTAAATAATGGAATAGAATAGAATATTTATTTTGCTTCTTCAGAACACAAATATTTCCGGTGGTAGCGTTTTCTGAATAGTTACTACAAACACACAAAATAATTACACAAACATCATAATATTTACATATTACATTACTTAATAAAATTATACAAATTAATGTATTAACCCTATCATGCTAAAGCTGACCTAATATAAAATAACAATAATAATCACAAAAAAATTAATCTTAATATTAACATATTCTTTAAAAAATTACAATTAATTTAATCTAATTTTAAAATGTTGACCTTCTGAGGAAATGTCTCCAGCACTGCTGCAGGCAATTCGTTCCAATTTTGTATTGTTCTGTTTAGAAATGTGAATTTACCTACGTCTATTGTCCGTTTCTTTGCCCAATTTGGCGCCATGATCCTTCCACGCAAGGTACGTTTTCTTTGATAATCATTGCCCCACTTCCCCCATGGACGATCCCCTCTTACTGATTTGAATAACGCACAAATACACGATTTCTCTCTGCGGTTTTCCAAAGGTTCCCGATATAAATTGAGAATTAGAATGCCCTCTCCTAACAAATTTTGCGGCATATTTTTGTTACTTTTTCGAGGGATTTTATTTGCCTTAAACGATATGGGTCAAACATATAGAGCCATATTCCAATATCAGCCGTACTAGAGATGTGTAGCCTAATTCCCTTGTTTTTCCACATCCTTTCTTAAGTACTATAATCACAAAGTGCAATACCTTCCACACCTTTTTCACTACATAATTACGTATTCTGCTCATTCCAATCCTCATTTAGTACAATTTCCAAATATTTACAGCATTTAGCCCTCGGAATATACCGATTTCCTAAAATATATTTGATGTCTGTCTTTCTGGACGACCGTGACTCGGATAAACTTGCACTAACTGGGATTTAATTTAATTTTCATATATGGTAGTCCATGACTCTAGCGTATCTAAATCAGCCTTGCAATACTTCTCTACCACTTGTGTTCTTAATTTTCCGATAAATTAATACGCAAAAAGACGTACTTTTGATTCAAATTCCCTGCCAAACATCATTAAAATACGCTACAAATAACAACGGACACGTCCTTTGGCACTCCAGGTTCCCTGTGCACTCCGAAAACAGAAAGCATGCTATTGCAGCAGCGGGAAGAGGTGATTTTTCGACAGAAAAAACTCATGTTGTGGGTCCCTGATATTGAGAAAACGGAAAAGTCTTGCTCTTATTTGCAGTAAATAACTTCCTCTTAGTTAGAATCCACGTCTTGTGAACAAGAAAAATTGGATACGGCCAAAAGCATGATTGTCTTCTGTTGGTTTCGTGGCAACATTAATGCCAAAACTGTTCAGACGATTTTCTCAAGGTTGACATTCCCCAATCGATCTGGCTGAACTCGGTGTTCTGTAAAATTAAAAAAGGACACTTTGATTTTAGGGACATTTTGCATGAGACAAGATTTTCAAAAATTTCTTAAAAATAGCTTCACATTTTTGGATTTTCTCTCGAATAGAGCAAAGGACACCTTAAAAATGTCGAAATTCTCCTTTTCATTGAACTTACGAATTATCGAAAACTGTAAAATTTCAAATATATTTCGACATCTTCTTACTATCACAACATTGAAGGTAGATATTTTCTTAACGTGCCGATAACCTCCGGAAAGAAGAGGGTTATAAAAGGAAAATATAAAAAAAAATCATTGCGGAATGCTTTCAATTCTTCGCCAAGAATAGGAGATTTTTGGCAAATTCAAGCTATCATAGCCTTCTCTGTAGTGAGAATCAGAAACTTAAGCGAAAACAAGTCACATTTATTTATCTGCTTTCGTTGCATTTATTAATTTTGATGATTTAATTTCAGTTTTTCTTTTCAAAAAGTAAATTTAATACAAACTTACCTTCGCTTTGTGACACCTGAAGAGGCGTGCAAAGTGGCCACGCGAAAAGTTTTGCACCTAACGAATGCTAAAATAAATTTGTTACTATTTCTCTATGGCCTATTGTCTATTAATAGATAGTATACCATATTAGTATACACATCGTTTAGGGTAAATAAAATTACTCCAAAAACTCGTAACCAAAATTTGTTAAGAGAGCACGCCCTAATTCTGAATTATAGCATTGGAAATTCGCGGGATGATCATGGTTTGAAAATTCGACAAAACAACAGAACAGATGCGTAACTCAACCAAGAGAAGAATGAAGGCTGTGATTGCGGCGCGTCGTGGAACTAACAGTGAAAACACGAGTCTGTACAGTCAGTTTAGCAGACAAAGTCGCCAGGAGCGGGAAGCGAGTTCAGAGACCTTTTAGTAAAAAATGCGACCAAACCAACTAGAAACCTTGTAGAGAATGGTTGTTTTAAAATATAACAATAAAGATGTGAAACGATCCGCACCAGTGGCTAGTCTCTTTAACCAATACTTTTCGAGAATTGCTGTCGATCTCACTAAGGGTTTTCAGACACAAAATTCAACATCTGACGTTTCCCTAAAAATCTTAGACACAATGTTCGTTTCCGAAATCTCTTCCTATGAAATTCTCAAAATAATCTGTAAATTAAAAATAAATATTTGGCCGGTTTAGATGAATTTCCGGATTGTTTGTTAAAGACGTGCGCGCCAGCCATTATACCCCCTTTAACTCACATATTTAATGCCTCCTTATGCACCGGAATTTTCCAGATATTTTTAAAACAGCTATGATTAAGCCGCTCTTCAAAAAAGGCAACAAAAATGAATTCAAAATTATCGTCAATTTCTCTTTTGTCAGTTTTTTCAAAAACATTAGAGGAGACTTTTTTTATGTGCGAATGAAAACCTTTCTCAATAAACACGACACGTTTTCAAATTGCCAACATGGATTCGGAAATCAAAATCTACGGAAACAGCCATTTTTTTTCTTTTCTTAAAGATGTTGCCTCATCATTGGATCAAAACGAAGCAACTATTGGAATATTTTAGATTCTTTCAAAGCTTTGACGTCAATGATCATAACATTTTTACTTTCAAAATTACCTTCATATGGAATCCGTGGTATTGTTCTAGATTGGCTATGTTCGTACCATAAACAACGATCTCAGAGAGTAGAAATACCTTACTGGAATGATGGAACTTTATGTACACACCTTTCCAGTTCTTTGCCAATTGCACGTGGAGTCCCGCAAGGATCGATTTTCGACCCTATTCTCTTCCTATTATACGTAAGTGACATGCCCTTAGCGATTCGAAAACGGAAGAACTGTTCTCTTTGCGGATAATACAAATATTCTTTGCAACAAAGAAACCGTAAATAGTACAATATCAGACGTTTCAAATTGGTTCCGTAATAACAAATTAAAAGTAAATGAAAATAAAACTGTTTCAATGCAGTTTTCCATATCAAATAAAAAATTCTGTACTCCATTGAAAATGACAGTGTGCCATTGACTGATGTTAATGTAACAAAATTTTTAGTCTATCAATTCAGTCAAACCTCAAATGGAATGCCCACTTAAATGAATTGAACACAAAATTAGTTCATTATGCCTACGCGTTCAGAATTCTTTCAAATTCCGTCAGCCTTCATACAGCTCGTTGTGTATATTTTGCCAATGTTCACTCCCGCCTGAGATATGGCATAATATTTTGGGGAAACACATCTTATAGCTCACAGACTTTCAGATTACAAAAAAGAATTGTACGAATAATAAGCAAATCCAAACCACGTGATTCTTGTAAGTCACTCTTGATTAATCTAAGAATTTTACCATTACCTTGTCTCCTGATTTACGAATCAGTAGTTTTTGTCAAAAATGACTTACTAAGGGCGGTGCTGTGGTGCGCGCCGACTACTTAAACGGCGCGCGCTAAGCAGAACTCAAAGACTCGGTCAAGAGGGCGGAGCACAAACGCGCTGCGCACTGACCATTAACATAAACTCGATTTCCCATTGGCCCACCGGGTATAAAAGCCGGTGGACAACGGGTCAGTCGAAGTCAGCTACCAGTCGTCTACCTGCCAGCTACGAATCTGCAACGCGTCTGCGAGAGACCAACGGAGGGCCAGCCCACGCATCCGCCAGTACGAGCCAACCGACCGAGTCTACCGACTCGTCACGCCGAGGCAACAGCGATCTACAACGCCACTGCCTCGCCGCCCCGGGCGCCGGCCCCGCCGCCGCCACGACGCTCTGCTAGCGACGCGACCACTCCCCGGCCTTACTACTGCCGAGCGGACGGCCCCGCTGCCGTCGCCACGTTTCGGCTAGCAACGTTTCCGTCTGGCATCGCCCACGGCCTCACGCTGTCGCGGGTTTCTACCGGGCCCCCCGCGCTCCAGCCTCTCGGCACCTGGGGCGACGGCTCCGCCGCCGCCACGACTCTCGACCGGCGACGCTACCTGCTCGCCGCGGCCGTTGTCACGACCCCCACAATACAACTCGCCACGGCCGTCGGCCGTAAAACAGAGCCTTCGGCTCACCCAGCTCGCCTATCGGCAACCATTTGTATATTTATGTTGTGAAAAATAAATGTTGTGAGAACGGAGTTTTTCTTCTGATTGCAAAGACAGAACAGGCGGGAATATATTTTCAGCAAACGCCGATGTCTATAAGTATAACACACGACGTAGTATCATATTCACCAGGTGGCAGTATCAACAGCTCACTACAAAAAATTCACATACAATTCATGTACATTACTCTACAACACTTTGCCAGAAGACATTAAAAGATTAAATTCAATAGAAAAGTTTAAGTCCCAAGTAAAATCTTTTCTGCTGTATAACTGTTTCTATACAATTCGAGACTATACCGAGCATCAAAAAGGAAAGTAGCATTAATTTTAACAATAATATTTAATGTAATTATTTATCATTTGGACTGTATAATTCTAAAGAACCTGTAACAAGTATTGTACCACAGTTTCTGGGTTGATGGCCCCCATCTCGATCAGGTTTTTCGTCCAGTTTCCCTGATCCTTGAGCAAATGCTGAGATGGTCCCTTGTTTTGCTTCTGGACATAAATGTAACTTCATTATTTGTGCACGTCTTCTGAATTTCAGTGGGAAATATAGTTATTCAAATTATCGTTTTCCATATTATCGCGGCAAAAAGTATTATTCTTTCATGAAGAACATGAGGGTTCAGGGCAGGAATTTATAGCTAATTTACCTTTGATAATATATTTTATTATATAGGAGCGAATATTTTGTCAACAAAACTCGAAAAAAACCTCTTTTCTGTATTCAAACTTCGACTAGAATATGGTTTAGGATAGAATTCACAGAATTATGAAAACGTGCACAAAATTCACTTCTCCCCATAGCTCGTCACAGAGTTTTTAACTGTTTTTGACGTAAATAAATAAAAAAAATGAAAAAAGAGTCTGCTCCTATGGAATCACTATGGACTCCTTCATAGAGATTGTGAATCAGCTGATAAAATATCAGAGACACATCATGCATGAAACTTGAAATCATCATGAAGCTTCAGAGACACATCATGCATGATTTGCACTGACTTTTATTTTTTGCCTTTAAGTTGCTTTCTTTGCTTTTCACCGTTTTAGTACAAAACTCTAATAAAATGTTCTATTTATATTGAAATTTTAATACTTATTCATTGAATTTAAACATTTTGTATTCTCCTTCATTCATCGGTTTTTTCCATAGGCTTTAGACGGTTGATTAGGTATGCAATAAAGTACCAAAACATTAACTTTACTGTCAGAGGTATCTACAATATTCTTAATTATGGTGGTAGTTACTTCTTACATAAAAAATGTATTTGGTATCTATTCTGAGAAACTACTTAAGTTAAAATAAACGGTTAATACAAATGTTACTGCTCATCGAAATGATTAGTTTCAAAATTTTGAATCGTTTTGCAGAGAAAAGTATACTTTTATTTATTCCAATATGAGGTACAGACATGTCTAAATACAGTTAAAATATTAATTGGGAACATTATGGATTTGCAACGAAATAAATTGCGCTTTCTTTCGCAATAGTTTGGCACGGTACCATTTTAATTTTGAATTCAGTATCCATTTTTCTCCGTCTCTGTCGTTTCGATTGTAAACACATACGGTGGCGCGCTCCTGTAAACATCATTCACAAGTTGGTCGAGCTACACGTAGGAACAGTTCAATTTGTAAATAGAATAATACAAATTGGAACAAATTACCTGCAGGGGTTTTGGAGACTTTGCCCCAAATTGCAAAAATTTCCGAAGTAAATTACATACGTTATTGTTCCTTTTTTTTCTTTCACACTATCGCTTACGTAGTAGAGAGAAAATTATGTGATGCAGCGCGAGAAACGGCGAATTTTTAGCAGAAAAACTCTTAATACAGGGCCCTGGTAAAGAAGAAATGGAGGAATCCACTTGCTAAAGAAAGAAAAAAGTCCTCCTAACACGTGGTGTAGCCAGAATTCATGTTTTGTGGGTCCTTGACGCCGAAAAATCAAATGCCCTCCGTCCGGCCCTCCGTCCGGCCCTCCGTCCGGCCCTCCGTCCGGCCCTCCGTCCGGCCCTCCGTCCGGCCCTCCGTCCGGCCCTCCGTCCGGCCCTCCGTCCGGCCCTCCGTCCGGCCCTCCGTCCGGCCCTCCGTCCGGCCCTCCGTCCGGCCCTCCGTCCGGCCCTCCGTCCGGCCCTCCGTCCGGCCCTCCGTCCGGCCCTCCGTCCGGCCCTCCGTCCGGCCCTCCGTCCGGCCCTCCGTCCGGCCCTCCGTCCGGCCCTCCGTCCGGCCCTCCGTCCGGCCCTCCGTCCGGCCCTCCGTCCGGCCCTCCGTCCGGCCCTCCGTCCGGCCCTCCGTCCGGCCCTCCGTCCGGCCCTCCGTCCGGCCCTCCGTCCGGCCCTCCGTCCGGCCCTCCGTCCGGCCCTCCGTCCGGCCCTCCGTCCGGCCCTCCGTCCGGCCCTCCGTCCGGCCCTCCGTCCGGCCCTCCGTCCGGCCCTCCGTCCGGCCCTCCGTCCGGCCCTCCGTCCGGCCCTCCGTCCGGCCCTCCGTCCGGCCCTCCGTCCGGCCCTCCGTCCGGCCCTCCGTCCGGCCCTCCGTCCGGCCCTCCGTCCGGCCCTCCGTCCGGCCCTCCGTCCGGCCCTCCGTCCGGCCCTCCGTCCGGCCCTCCGTCCGGCCCTCCGTCCGGCCCTCCGTCCGGCCCTCCGTCCGGCCCTCCGTCCGGCCCTCCGTCCGGCCCTCCGTCCGGCCCTCCGTCCGGCCCTCCGTCCGGCCCTCCGTCCGGCCCTCCGTCCGGCCCTCCGTCCGGCCCTCCGTCCGGCCCTCCGTCCGGCCCTCCGTCCGGCCCTCCGTCCGGCCCTCCGTCCGGCCCTCCGTCCGGCCCTCCGTCCGGCCCTCCGTCAGTCCTTCAGGCCGTCTGTCCGTCCGTCCGTCCGTCTGTCCGTCATTCCGTCTGTGAATGTTAGCGGGAAAACCGTAAAATTTCCAAAAAATAGCTCCATTGTTTCTTATTAAATTTTGTTGATGGATAGTATGTAGGACGTGTACGAGAATGGTGTATGTCTCGTTTTCGTTGATAACTCTGATTTTTGGAAAATTGCAACAATTCATTTTTTTGGCGTCTTCCTACAACTACAATCATAAAGACAGAGATTTTTTCTTTTAATGACATGTGCTCTTTAAAGATAAATTTTGAAATAAGGTCTTGTACAATTTATCAAAAATTGGAGTACTTTTCGCGCAAATTCACGTGAATGTGCGGGCGAAAAAGTACGTGATTTTTAGCAACACTAGTAAGAATTTGATATAATTAAAATTAATTATTTTATAACTTTATTTTATATTAGTATGAGATTGTTAGCAGAATAGGAGTAGAACATAAATTTTCCTAAGTTTAATTAACAACACTTGTAAATGTGACGTTTTTGTGATTGTATTTTTGTGGATTTTTAGTCATTTGAAAACGCTATCAACGGAATAATTTACGTGTAATCATACATCTTAAGAATGAGAATAAATGTTGTTTCTATTCAAAATTTGCAGGGACTCGAGTGCAGCCAAATTGATCAGGAGATCATCGATCCATTTTTGAGAAACTTCTAAAGCGCCGTATACACGGTACAGTTTCCGTGCAGATTGGACTTACAGAAAACGTGCAGTCCAAACCTCCGTCATTCCGTGTTGGGACTGCACGTTTTCTGCATGAAAACTTTTGAGCATGTTCATAATTTTTCATGCAGAAAGCTTATTTCTGCATGAAATCCATCGGCCCTTTCCAGTTTGTGGTTAGATGTAAAGGTGCGATTGTGCGATTGATATATTGTGATAAACTTTTTGCCAAATCCCTTCCCCTTTTTCCCAATTCCTGCCTTCTTATTTTTATTCTTTATGCTCCTCGTGGTTAATTAATAATAAATAAAGATCACCACTAGAGCGTCCTCACAGAAATACCACCACTGAAAGTACTCGGACGGCGCAATTCAGTTGTTTCTCGTTAGACCCCCCCCCTAGCGGCGGCTTCTGGCGATTCCGGCAACTGCTCCCCCCCCCCATGTTTCGAGAATTTAAAAAATATATATTTAGACATTTCAGTTCGAGTATCTTCAAATTTATATAATAAATATTTACTTGTTTCTGTATTCTGAGAAGAAATTTAATAACAATTAAGCGAACAATAATTTTATTAAGCTGAGCTAATAGCATACATTAATAAATTGGTGAACTTTAGTTCAGTATTTTAATGTTCAAAGTTAGTGTGAATATCCCTTATTAATAAATTGTCTTTCAATTATTGCTTTTAAACATTATTTAGTAAGAAATTTAGTACCTAAAATCATGAGTCACAACTAGGGGGTGGATTTTAATGAAATGTGATTTTTATTCTTTCACTTTAGAATAATGCCGTTTAGTATAGAAATTCATTTTATATTATGACAAAAGGAAATGACCCATTTTTTACACGTTTTGCATTTTTCGTCGATTTCAACTTATATGTCATTTTTTTTACTTTTTCCCGTCATTGTTAATGCATTTTTTTGCTGATTTAAGCGATTTTAATATCATTCTAATGGTACTTCCTTCAAATAATATTACGAGATGCAATAAGTTCACTACAGAATTCCCGAGTGGCCTATTTGACTTCATCGCTCAGAAATTGTAATGTCAGCCGTTGTATGTAATCTAACGGTCCTGTCCCCTATTAGCGCCATTGTCGTTTTAATTAAAATTAAAATTAGGAAAACGCGTTCCTGGTTCTCTATGGGTGTGAGTGGTGGGGCGGGAGCTTAGAAAACTTTCAAGAATATTGTTTTTATGTTAGAGTTATAGTGTAACTACTCATATATCATTTGGTTACGGGAACGTTTTTACCCTCTTATGCGGGGAGGCCCTTCCCCCTCCCAATAAAAGATCCGAAATCTCGCCTTTGGGCAAATAAATGGAGAGACACGGATGGACAGATATTCATGGACAGAAATGCAGATGGAAACATATCAAGCAGGCAGACAAAAATTAGAGAGACGTGCAAAAAGTAGACAGACGGCCACAACACATAGACGGCCACAACACACAGACGGCCAAAACACACAAGCGACCAAAACAAACAACAAAACATAAGCACAAAAAAGGCGAACAAAAAACAGACGAATGAAAAACAGGCTAACAAAAACCAAGGAACAAAAATTGTCGAAACAAAAAAGGAATAAAAGCAGACGGACAAAAAGCAAGTCAGATGGTTAAAAACTGAAAATACAGAAAAAAACAAGATGGGGACGGAAGATAAAACAGACAAAAACACATTGATAAGCAGTGTTATGTTATCAAGCGGGATAACCTATTTTACTGTATAGATTCTTAGGTAACATTAGTTATTTTCAATACATTTTATATTTGAGTACTTAATGGTACAATTTGTCACATCTAATGGAATATTTCTAACTAGCAACCCCATACTATTAGCACCAGTGGCGTAGCGACAGGGGAGCTAAAATGCTGAGCTTCCCCACGTAAAATATTGTAATATACCAAAAATTGGGTATACAATATTTACGGCAAATTTCGGCGATTCTGAAAAGTTTTAAATGCAATGAAGGAAGAAATATAGTATTATAAGAAATACCAAAGCGGAAGTTGATTCTAAATAGCAAATGACAGGTTGACGGTGGTAGGAGTTTGCAGGTGCTTCTGGAACTCATGGTGGGAAGAGCGGCAATTCGGGCAACGGCTAGAGTCGTGAGTAAATTCTGCCGAGCCGCTTCATTTAGAGCGAACTGTCTTAGAACGTAGAAAACGGTCTTGGATGTGGGTAAAGAGGAAATTATGCTGCATGCCAACGAACCGAACAACGTTGCTGGGAAGTTGTATCTAATGAAGGGTCGGAGATAAAAGTAGCGTGATGCTGAAAGCGAAGGCTGCTCCGAAAACCAACTCCCCGTCGCTGTGGTAAACGCTATAGAGGAAGAGAAAATCAACTGTTTGCTGATGTTAAATAAGTTGGGAGAAGATATTGTTGTCGAGTATTAACGAAACTGGTGATGAGAATAGCAGTTCGCATTAAATAGATGAGGAGAAACCGTGAATATGAAATTTACCTGGATCATGAAAGTGCCAGTCGCAAGGGCAGAAGCATTATAGAGCAGATGATGACCGCATCCGTGAACCCTTAACAATCGCGAAGAGGAATGCCAGAAAATTGACGCTATCGAAGACGCCCTGGAAAATGCATTTTGCCAGAAAAATGAAGAGGGAAACCAAATAGGGACGTAAAACTTTTGGAGCATTAAACCATACGTGCGGGATGATACACACGATTAAGTGTGAACAAGAATGTAAATATGTAAATAGTATATAGTTTATAGAATTAAGTAATATTGAATAGGGTATGATATGTATAATGTATGGCATAAATGGTAATTGCAATTTGAACACATATTAGCCAGATGAAACGGTAGAATAATGTTGGCAAAAAGAAAAGAATATTGTAATGTAATTTAAGGCTGGAAGAATGAAGACCTAGTGCTAGTGAAACCGTGTGATGTACCAGTGCAAGAAGGTACGAAGTAATAAGTGATTTTTTTAGGTCTTGTCATTTATTGAGCTAAAGCAAATGAAATGACGCTTAGGAGGAGGGAAGCTGTAATATACCAAAACTTGGGTATACAATATTGACGGCAAATGCTCGAATATAGGTGCATTATAGGGAAAAGATCAGACAGCCGCATGTGGTTGCTAGGGAACCGGTAAACATGAGGTGGATATCGTGTAATTCTGGTGCGATAATAGTTAAATGACCGGATGTGAGAGGGTTTCTGGGAAAAACAAGAAAAGATTGCCTCTTGCGAGGAAGAAGGCATCGGCTCGATCACTCTCTTACGGAATCGCGACGCGAAAGCTTGGTTGAGAAATAATAACAGCAGAAATAGTGCTTGCCTATTAATTCTTAATTAATATTTGAGAAGTTGAATACTTACTTAAATATATTAAATTTTATTTCGGTTTGAAATATATAAATTCACAATGATCTCATTGTCAATCGCGTATGAGAACTAAAGCTGAGCCATTTCATAATTTGCTCTCAAGAATGCTCCTGACAAATTTGTTGAAGTATTGTACCATTTTGTTCAATAACATAGATGCTAGAGAACATTAAAAATCATGATGTCTTCAGTTGACGTTATTGTTGAGCATCCCCAAACGCGCGAGTTACGCTACGCCACTGATTAGCACAGGGTTTCAATTATTTTGGTTCGGGTGCGCTGCTTTCATTTTTCTTAGATTTCGATGTGTGTGTGTGAGGTTCTAGAATGGTGAGGCAATTGAGACATAGGTTCTGTTAATAGTGTTTGAAGTAATCGACCCAAATGAAGTGAATGTTTAATTATTAAAAATCTAACTGTAGATACTCTTTTAAAGAATGAACTTCGTGACAACTTTTGTTGCGTGTGTATAGGTTCCGGAAGCCGTCCTGCCTAATGTATGAGAAGCAACGCGGGCACCCGCATAATTCAACAGCATTCACCATCCCAGGGGAGGACAATGAAGAGAACGTGCTAACGGGTCATGATAACGACGTTTTTACCATTTGCGTACTTTATGGCGAGACAAGCAGATACTAATATAATTTAAAATTGAGTAGTATTCAAATAAAAGGAATTTTAATATTTTATCATATTTTTACTTTCTCGTCATATTCCGTACTTATGCACTCATTTAAAAAGAAAATATAAAAATATTGGAGCAAAAATCTGCGATTTGTGAGAGAAAAACTCGTATTGTGACACCCTGATATCGAAAAAGTTAATAAATCTTCTTAATATATATGAAGTTCCTCTAACACATTACTTAGTCAAAAAAACAAGTTTTGTGATGCTTTAAAAGTGGCGCAGTTCTCCTTTCACTGAATTCTCTAAACTAGAGGAAAGTAGTAATATGAGCTATATCTATAATATGATTCCCTTTAGTATCTGCTCACACATCGCAAACATTCTAGGAGGAACGATTTTAACTATTAGTTTAGTATCTCATTTTGCCATCATCCCACTGAGGTTCAGTTGTGAATGAGAGCTGAGGAGTAACAGAGGTATTCGTTATTTTTCGGTTCTACAAACTTTGGAATGGAAGTCTTTGGCTTTTAACACTTATGAAAACATCGGTCTGACAGGCACCAAGTGAAATTGGTTTATGCAATAATGACCGGTATGAGTGGACGAGAGCGTTGACATAGTAGTTTCCTCCCTGACCCTCTTCTGTCACTCGGCGAAATTTTGTTTAGTTCTGCTGAAACGGTCGGCATTTAAGGGGCCCTTTCTGATATCTTGGCGGTCTGTGAGACCGGTAGTTTCTCTGTATTTTTCGTAGCGGTACGTGATATCTTTTTTTTCTCTTAGTGTGTAAGTGTTCTGTGAGACGGGTGTTTCCATAAACGCTTAGGTGACTTCCTACTTCCTCAAATAGTTATTTAATATTTTTACTTTCAAAATATTGCAATGGATCGCCCAATTCGTTGGGACGATCCCAGCTCACGAGGAGAAAAATTTGAAAGCCTACTCAAGCTATGCTTCTTGTATACAAAACTATTGAAGAGTCTAACAAGTATGTCACTTTAGACAATTAATTTAATCCTGCAGAAGTTATTGTTGAACTGATAAGGAGAAAATTATCTTGGGGCAGTAAAAATGGACAAAAATGAATCCTAGTGAATTGCTTCCTAACAAAGAGCAGTTGGATCAACGCTGTATGGAGTTAGAGAACTGAGAAGGCTGTGCGGATTTAGAGGCAATTCATTGTTTTACAACAATTACAAAGTGTTTCAACAACATCGTTTTTCAACAATTTCAGTGTTTTTCAATTATTTTCCTTTTTTCATAATATGAAAAAAAAATAGAATACTCTAAAAAAGTAGAATTGATTGAAACAGGTCTATAATTTATTTTACCTTTACACCCCACATTCAACGCTCAATAACAAATAGCGGTCTCTGAGACGGGGTTTCTCTTTGCCTTATAAAAATCATGTTTCCATATAAGGGTTAATTACAGTTTGAATTCGCTTAGACCTATTCTAATTCCTAACGAATGAAATACAATATTTTTTAAACATTGCTTTTATGCTCAAAATATGTAATTTCGAACGTAATAAACACCGGTTTTGGTTTGCAGAATTTTAATATGGCAATGATTGTAAAATGAGCCCCGAACTAAGGTGAGCCCCAAACTTTAAGGGCTCATATTACATACACTACAACTTGTGTTCGTACTGGAATACTGAAGGTATGGTGAAGGCAACGTAGTTAAGAGAAAGGAAATGGATTTGAAAAAGGCTTCCATAACGTTTCTCGTACCAGGATCTACTCTTCAAAGGCATGTTCTTGTTGACAAAACTTTCAAAGAAGCAGTTTTAACTAAATTAGGGGAAAAGAACTGTATTGGGGGATGAGCAGGAAAAAGAGTCGAGACATTGCTAGTCATGGAAAGTAGGAAGATGAGGAATCTGGAAAGCTGGAAGAAGGAGAATTAGAAGGATCAGATTATCAATTTACCAGTCTTTGCTTCGGTATCACTAGTAGGTGTTGAAAGTCCTTGTGATAGCCAAACGCCTTGATTGTTTTTTTTTGTGGTTTATTTTCAGCCGACCACCGAGAACTGTGAGTCCATGGAATTGTGTGAAATGTGAGCGCACTATGACTGTGCTGGGACCGAAAAGGACATTTACATTTGCGATTTTTTGTAAATGATTTTTTTATTTTCCAAGTTTTTGTAATAAAATAGCATTTACATATGTATATATGTAATTATTTTCTCTAAATTCATGTATTAATTAATATATTAAGGGGGCTCATAGTACCACCTCATAATTTGTTTTTCAAATACTTCTTTGGAATTACTGACTTTTTACCCACTTTCTGAACAGTTAAGAAAGTTCATATTTTTTATATAGTTTACACAAATGTTGAAGATAAGGTAATCATATTTGTTTTTAGAAAAGGCATTTAATTTTTTTAAGTCGAAATAAAAGTGGGGGCTCACATTAAATAAGCTCGAAATAAAAGCTCATAATATATTCGGCCTATTCCTACTACTACAATATTGTAGATATAATTTTTTTTCCTTAATGAAATATGTTCTTCAAACATAAGATCACAGTGATTGATATTCACATAAGGTCATGTCAAATTTACAAAATAGGTCCAGGTAATTTTGCATAAAATACAAGCAATTTAAAAAACTAGATTTTATGAAAAACGGCTCTAAATTTTCCTTTATTTTTTTTTCCATCCTCTCATTTCTGGCGAGTACAATTTATTTCATTCGTTGATGGAATATTTACCGGGAATTCTTTTCATCTGGCAACGAAGATATATTGCTCATTACAGTTAACGAAAGCCCAATACGACAAGAACTGTAGAAATGTTTTTTTCAGTTCTGACGTCACTACACCAGATTAGCACTACCTTTTAAGGAAATATGTAATAAAATAAAACTCTTTTAAAAGCCTCGGTTTCTTTCTTCTAAGTTAGAGATAAATGCATTAATTACACAGGCACACAAAAAAATAAAAGTTGACAGACCCAATACTTGACAAATGTTCCTTTACGTATTTCGACGCACTTAATCCGAATCTGAAACCAGAATTGCGTCACCACCCTCAATTTTTTTAATTCGAAAAAAAATCGTGAAATTGCATTTTTTGGTATTTGAGGTTGTTGTCAGACCCAAAGACTTAACACATGTTTCTCTATATATGTCGTCAAGCTAATCTCAAACCATAATCCCGCCACCACCCTCCAGTTTCTTAACCGCAAAAAACCACCCTCAAATTCACAATTTACAATTTCATTGTGGTTTTTGACGATCTAAAAAGAATTGGAAGGTGATGGCACAATTCTGGCTTCAGATTCGGATTTAACGCATCGAAATATATAAATGCATGACACAGTTTTGGATCTGATAATAATCCCCGAAAACAAATTTTCAATCTCATGGACTAGCTTAGTGTAAAAAATCCTACTATCGTAGGTACTCGAATCCTTGGACCTCTCTGTCAGAGGCCCTGCTGTGACATCAGCTCATGCTCAGAGCCACCTCAGTCGGTCCTACATCCAATGAAAAGAAACATATTTTAATGTTGGGGGACGCCTGATGGGGTCATGTTTTTAAACATGCTGTACTATAGGACGAAGTTTTTTAAAGCAGAGCTAATTTAAAAATATAAAGTGTACTTGAAATTAAGAAATTATTTCGAAAGTTGATTTAGTCGACCATAAATAACTATTACGAATTTTAAAGGGCCGTTATTAAAGAAAATCCTGTAGTTTAAATGCATTTCTACGGTGATCCACGAATCAAAATGTGTTGAGATGACAATTAAATATCGGTGTATAAAACTACCAGTATAAGATTTCGAGTGCACTTCAAGAGTCCTGTGTTGGTTTGGCCGCACACGAAGTCTTTCAGTGAATACTGGCAAGAAAAGCGAGCAAATATACAACTTCTCGCTCAGTCAGCTCAAATAATCGCGCCGTTCATAGGTCTCCTCACTACTATTCACTACTCTCCCACCGCAGGCGAGAAGTGTGCTGACTCACCTGTTGATTCCACTAGAAGGAGACTGAAGGTGAATCGGTCCTCGGTGGCCGCTGAGGTCACTGTCCACGTGTTACCATAGCAAAGATTTGCAGGCGTCTCTTTCTCTGAACTTCACAAACCTTCGGCGAACAAGTATTCGCATTCAGATTTGGAAATGAAATTACAATCTTCAGTTCGCTACGACTGGATTTTCTCTCAATTAATTGTAAAATCTTAAAAAAAAAACAGATAAATGAGTTAGTTATTGAGTGCTTATATGACATTTCAAAATAATCTCACTACATTTACCATGTTTTTAACGAAACGTACAGAAATAAACAACGCAAAATCGAGAGAAAAAACAATTGGTAGCATAGTTAAAATGATTGAAATTATGAAAATGATTCAATGGCAAAATAGAATCAGCTTAATTATTTCTATTGACACAAATACAAAAAATGTTTTATTTTTAACAAGCAAAAAAGGTTAATTTAAGATTTTCCGTAATTCATAATAAACTCGCCCCACCACATTGCAAATTATAAAATAATACACAAATTCAAGTGCATGTATAAGAACAAAAACCAAGCGCAATTGGAACTCACCTCAGAACAACGTGGGGCTCGTCCTACTCCACGCGTTCCTTTGCAGGGACTGCACTATCTTTGCGCAGACTATTACGTTGACTAGCGTACAATGAAGGAATCGATGGGTAGTTTTGTGCGATAATCGACTTTCCCTTCTCTCCACTCTCTCTGTCTCGTGAAAGGTCAGGCCGCTTGAAGCTAACAAACCATTTGGAAGGTGTTTTACATTCAGCTCCCTTTCGCGGACATTCTCCTTGAAAGGCATTCCACAACTTTTATGTTTATATCTAGTAACTACATTACGACGAACAAACGCGATTAAATATTATTTGAATAGAAGATTAGCCAGGTTAAAAATGTTCAAGATTTATCACTCAACACATTTCGTCATTAGTAAAACTAAAAATATTTCGTTGCTGTTTGTTCATACGCGCAACAATATCGTACGGCATCTAATTTCCCAATATTGTCAAGTAAACTTTTTTAATAGAACCATACTTAATTTTTTCATCTACTATCGTGGCCATGAAATGAATTCAATGATGTACACATGTTACATGACACTTTCCTGAATACCTTCCGTGTTCTGCAAAATATCTCGAAAATAACGCTCGAGAAGCCTCAGTTCTGTTAAAACTGACTTGCACCAGCTCTAACTGTGCACAAATGACGATATGTGCTAAAGTTAGGGTTAATTCATTATAATAATATTTACACATTGTTGTATGTGATAAGTATTAAGCTTTAACGAGTTAATAAAAGATTCTTAAAATGAAACTTTTGAATGATAAAAAAAACAATGTTTCATTGCGACAATATTTTTATTGTTATAATGTAACAGAAACAAACAATACAAGGGAACAAATCAGTGCAAATGATATATTTGGCAGTAAGTCAAATATCAGGCACATAACTTATGTTTTGCGCCGGGTGAAATAAATAACTAGTGTTGTAAATGGTTGTAAAACTACAAAATTAGCTTTACCAACCTACAAATATACACAAAATCTTGCTACTCCACAGAAAAAATTAAGAACAATAAAAAAGTGCCCAGAAAGTACTCTTTGACAAATAGCTTTTCAGAATACATTAAAATCACATACGAAGGAGGCAACTACAGCATGAATAAATGGACGTCAATAAACAATGCAAGATCTCTAAGGGGACACTAAGAATTTAAGCATCTATTCCAAAGAAAAGTTGATATAATTATAGTAAATATTAATTAAGTATGCAAAATAATAAATTTACTGATGAAAAAAGATATACTTGTCCGGGAAGCATGGTTGCTTAATTTATTTTCTCTTCGTAGATTTGCTAGCGTCTTGCAATTTACTAACCATCGTAAATTTCTGTTTGGGGTGCGGAATAAAATATATGGAAAAATTGCTGTTTACTGATATTTGCTATCCAAATTTGCTCAAATTCGTTGTGAAAATGCTGCAATGGTACATATTTACTTTACCGTATATAATTGACGGAAAATATATAAGTGGCGAAGCGTGTTCCAAAACGGAGATAAGTTTAACTAAAGTCATTGGATCCACATTTTTTCTGGGGATTTTCTTAATATTTCTACTGATAACTCAAGTCATCCACCTATGTATTTGCCTCCTTGTACTTATTTTAACGGTACGAATTCACGTTGATATGGCTGCTGATGTAATAAATTGTTATCGAATATAAATGGAACCAATGCAACAAATGTTGACAGAAAATCAACACCTGACAGAAAAATTACAATATTTCCACATCAACTAGTTTGAAATAAATGAAAAGGAAAGAAAGGAAAAACAAAAGGAAAGACTCGGGGTGAAACAAATTAGACTTGCATAATGCACCGATACACCGTTGTATGCTGCACCAACAATGCATAATGAAGCGTTGAGTTACTTAAGAGTTGAAAAAAAACATCTTGTACGACACAAAAATATAGAGAACAGAATGCTGTTATAAGTAATTATCTCAAATTCAATAAAAATTACATTTACGGCTCTTTACACCTCAAGAACTGAAATAAAATTAAGACGGCAGATATTTTCTGGATATCCGCTTCGAGAACATGTTCCAAAACCGAAGTCACGCAAGCATCGTGTCTCCGGCAGTGGAAGAACAAATGTCCATTAGCAGTCTACAGGAGTTTTCTCAACGGAGGACGAGCAGCCGAGAAGCAAGGAGTAGCCGGTGGTGAGGCGCGAACGGCGTGGAGAGATGAGGGCGGCGCGGGCGAGCACTAGACCAGCACGCAGCAGGTCTCGTCGCTGGCGCAGTCCTCGGCCCTCTCCTCCCACAGCGCGCGCCCGCACTTCTGCTTGGGGCGGCAGATGCCTCCGCGCGCGCTGCAGCGCCGCTCCATGATGGACACTGCCACAGGACAAAGCGCGTGCGTGAGAACTTGCCGCAAAAGGAAGGGAAGGAAAGCTTCAATGCCGACCCGGTGGCCGAGATCGCTAGGGCAGGAGTGCCACAGTGATCTCGGACCGTGGGGTCGCGGGTTCGAGTCCGCCTCGGGCATGGTTATATTATTTTATTTATTTATTTATTTACGTCAAAAACGGTTAAAAACTGCGTGTGACGAGCTATGGGGAGAAGTGGATTTTGTGCACGTTTTCATAATTCTGTGGTCTCTATTCTGAACCATATTCTAGTCGAATTTTGAATACAGAAAAGAGAGCTTTTTTCGAGTTTTCTTGACAAAATATTAGTTCCTATATAATAAAATATATTTTCAAAGGTAAATTAGCTATAAATTCCTGCCCTGAACCCTCATGTTCTTCATGAAAGAATAATACTTTTTGCCGCGATAATATGGAAAACGATAATTTGAATAACTATATTTCCCACTGAAATTCAGAAGACGTGCACAAATAATGAAGTTACATTTATGTCCAGAAGCAAAACAACGGTCCATCTCAGCATTTGCTCAAGGATCAGGGAAACTGGACGAAAAACCTGATCGAGATGGGGGCCATCAACCCAGAAACTGTGGTACAATACTTGTTACAGGTTCTTTAGAATTATACAGTCCAAATGATAAATAATTACATTAACTATCATTGTTAAAATTAATTCTACTTTCCTTCTTGATGCTCGGTATAGTCTCGAATTGTATAAAAACAGTTATGCAGCAGGAAAGATTTTACTTGGGACTTAAACTTTTCTATTGAATTTAATCGTTTAATGTCTTCTGGCAGAGTGTTGTAGAGTAATGTACATGAATTGTATGTGAATTTTTTGTAGTGAGTTGTTGATACTGCCACCTGGTGAATATGATTACTACTTATGATATTATTATGATATGATATTATGATTATTATGATATTATTATTATGATACTTGTATGTGTTCGTCCTTTGACCCCCTATCATCACCATATCGTTTCATCTTCGTACTATAACGTTAACTCCAATAGTGGTCGCTAATGACTTTGTTGTTGATGCGACCTTAAATAACAAAAAAAAAAGCTTCAATACCAGCCCGGTGGCCGAGATCGCTAAGACACTAGTGTTCATTTATTTATTTATTTGGTCAAAAACCAGTAAAAACTGTATACGACGTATGGGAGAGGAAACATTTTCTTGAGGTCCAGAATTTAAAAAAGAAAGTGCGAGATTAGCAATATTATTTGAAAAACTAGACATTTTTGTTCCTGAGTTATAGAAAACACACTTGCAACAGTAAACGAATTGCAAATGTGATTTTTCTGCTTTGCTAACAAAAATGTAACTCACCCTAGTTGTACTCCTACCACTAAAAGCAAAAGGAGGGCTCAACCAAACATGCTCAGAGTGAAGCTACATTTACGTCCAGAAGCAAAACAAGGGGCCATCTCAACATTTGCTCAATGGATCAGGGAAACTGGACAAAAATCTGATCGAGATGGGGTCATTGACCCGTAGTGCCGTAACGGTCTCGGCCCGAAGAGTCGCGGGTTCGAGTCCCGCCTCGGGCATGGTTGTATGTGTTCGTCCTTTCACCCCCTATCATCACCATATCGTTTCATCCTCGTAGACACCATAACGTTCAAATCCAATAGTGGACGCTAATGACCTAGAAGTTGATGCCACCTTAAATAACAAAAAAAAAACGCTTCACTATACTTCGGTTTTTCTTTCTTGGCGCGTGAGAGTGTGTCATCAAATTGGAATATCTCACGGTATTTCGCGTCGTTCTCGGTTGTGCAGCTAGGAGTCGCATGATCGCCCGCACTGCTCGATACAGTCGCGATCATGCGAATTCTACCGCCACAACCGAGAACGACGCAAAATACCGTGAGATATTCCATTTTCATGACACACCCCACGCGCCAAGATAGAAAAACCGAAGTATACCCGCATGGAAACAATTAGATGAAATACAAATATTTCTGTATAATTACAACACACGATTGATGGATTGACGTTTCCGGGCGCGTCAGCTGCTAAGGTGATTAGTCCTAAGGGACTACACTACCAAAGTATAGTGCATGTCTTTTATCGCGGCAGGTGACGGTGATCTTCCCCCGCTGGATGGCGAGATTCGGAGCCAACCTACTCATCAGCTAGCTGTGTTTCCCCAACAAGGTAACTCCCACCAGCTGGGGAAGCTCTAAGCGACCGATTGATCTCCCGACATGTCTGATAGAGAATGTAAGGGCTGAGGATAGGCCAAGGAAGGTGAAAGAAAAGATCGCGTGCGGTCCGTTGCCCTTTTGTTAAAGTACTGTTCTGGCATTTGCGTGGTGTTGATCGGAGGAACTACGGAAAACTACGGATCAGAAGAGCCGGCAGCTAGGATTCTCCTCCAGACAGTGACGAAGCTATCTAGTTGAATTCGACGTAGCTATCTAGTTGGTGTCGAACATCCTGCCACCGTCCGAACTCGAGTCCTAGGACTTCCCGGTCAGAGGCACTGTAGAGACATGAATTGATGCCCTGAGCCACCTAAGCCGGTGCGTGCGTGACCGCTCACCACAAATGGAAGTAAAAATATATCTTCGGACGGAAGAAAGCGCATGGGAACATTTGGATGAAATACAGATATTTATAATTACAACACACGATAGAGGAATCATATTGTTCAGATGTCATTAGCAACGTCTCATTATAAGATGTCCACATACCGTATATGAATGTACACAACCCATTGCCAGATCACACGAAACAATTAAAACCCATACATAAGTATAAGGACCAAGCAAAATAGTTTCTGTTCCATAACAGTTTTTATACAATTAGACATTATTCTGAAAATCAAAACCGGAAATTCTTATTTTAATAATAGTGTTAATGCACTAATGACCAGTTCAACGGTTTAATTCTAAAAGACAAAATATATTTATAACAAATATTGTACTTCACACTGAAGGTTAATGACTCCCTTCTCAACCTGGATCAAGTTTTCCTTGATCTTTCAGACAAATGCTCAGATACCCTCTGGTTTTGCTTCTGGAGTTGATTAGCTTTACTGCGCGCGTTTTTTCAGCTTTCTTTTCACTAGTAGCGAGAGATGTAATGTGAGGGGAGAAGGAATTGTTATTTTAAAAATAATGTTATACAATCAAATGTATGGCTCATCACCATTATTCAACTAAGAATGGCAAAACAAAGCGGGAGGGATTCTGGAGCTCAAAAACGTGCACACATTTTACTTCACCCTCTTATATCACAAAGAGTTTTTACTGTTTTGTACGACAAATAAATGATTATTACGAAATGGACACGAATTAAATTGATGGTGCAACACATAAGATTAATTAACTTCAAAATTTATTTCAATTTAGCTTGAAGTGAATTCTTTAACGAAAATTCCTGAATATTATCAAAGATATGCCTTTCAAGAATGCATGACGTTTTCATATGAAAAGATGATTCTCAAAAACTTCAAATCAGAAGATCCGATTAAGGAGCGCCTACGTCCTGAGTATGTTCGATACATAAATGGCAGCTACCAAGAAAACCACAGAAGAAAGTTCTGCCGAACCAGTGACGTTTACATATGTGTGTGTGCAAAACACTAGGACTAATATTAAAGATACACAGTAAATGAAAGCGTCGAGAGTTGCCTACAAACGACAACAGTAGAAATCCTGGTGTGATTGAAAACCAATAGAGGTGAAATAAGGCAAGTGAAAGTTTCTGATAACGAAACCATTCAATGTAGATCTTAGGAAAAATTAAATGCTCCGGAAATGAATGTGCTGAAAATGATGAATGCAAAACAGTGAACGTAATAAAGAAACATTTAAGAAAAGTGGAAGACAGAAAATGAAGAGAGAAAAAGAACTGAGATACGAGACAGAGTGTGAGAAGAGGAAGGGAGGGGATAGAAAGTTACATGAGGGGAGAGAGAAAAATGAGAGGAGAGGGAAATAGGAGAGGCTAAAGGAAAATGAAAAAAGGGAAAGCAAGAGAGATGAAACATGAAAACAGATGGAAATGCAATCTTCGACTCGTAAGATCTGCGGTAAGATCTTTGAAATCTCGGTATAGGAAATCCTGTAGATTATTGTTGAACGTATTCCGGTCGCGGTTTCCTGAATGTGGGTGACCTTCTACAAACCATACTCTTATTCATCGCAAATGCGTCTATACTGAGCACAACACTGATAAAGAAAATATGTTGACCACACTCCATGACGAAAAGAAATGCATAAAGGTCATACTCTAAATTGAATAAAAAAGCATAAGAAATAATTTGAGCACGCTAAAAAATAAACATTTCGTCAATGTTAATGTAGGAATAAAATTGAAATGCTACTTTGAGGGTTTACAATTTCTTAACATCAACAGTACATCAAGTTTTTCCTTTCACTCTGTAGTGCGCATGCATCTTGCAGAAGCGAGTTCAGGAACAGTGCTCATATCAGATATTCACAATTAAATGTTTTTGTTCTTCTTTGACCTTGAAATCTTTGAATCTGATCACATATTTTCAAGTTAATTTTTATTCAATTTTTCATACTTTTCCGCATGATAACTTCATATTTGTTTCACAAATTAATTCGGAAATCACTAACAACGTTATTAATTATTGAATGACTGTCACATCTGCAAATAATTGCATCGCATTTAAGAAAGCGATGCCTCTTTGATTATTTTTTTTCTTTTTTTAAATTTATTTCTTCTCGTTCGACATTTCTGAATTGTTTTTCTTTCACATACATGATATGATAGCTCAGTATCCAATCTTAGCCCTAGTTTATAGTTTTGGAGTTTACGACAATCCACTTAATAGTGCGACATGATGACGACTTAAAGACTTTAAAGGATAAAAGAATGGAGCACATCAGAACGGAACATATCATCAGATATCAAAATTAACTACCAATTACGTCAACAGCACGTCACCTCTGTGTTCCGAGAAAATATCAGGAGAAGCGAATGTTGCAGCTTCTCGCAAGGTTTCTTCCAGTCGACCCTCATGTCGCGTGTTGAAAAGCTTGGTCTTTACGTCGCTCCGTGCCATCCTCTCTTTCTCCTCATCAACATGCTAGGTGAGCTTGGAGAAAGTGTGGGGAGCCTTGTTGTAACAACGTTCTCTCTTCCGAATCGAAACTCTCCTGGTCTGTCCAATGATTACTTCACAATTATCGTAACACTCAGTATGTTGACCATCATATTCAGCATTGTATATTAATCTAGGAACCTGCATGTGTCCACGAGGCCGTGTGTCCGTCCGTCTGTTAATCACGGTGAGACACATTCGGAGTAAGCGAGATGTCATTCAACGCGACTCGGTCTGGTTTCGGTTCTTTCCGAATATTCCAAGAAACTCACGAAAAACATTTTTGGGGGGAGGGGGTTAAGAACATAAAACTCATGTTTTTATTAGTCACCTACAGAAGTGATCAATACCTCATTGGATTCCT
Organism: Acheta domesticus; assembly: GCA_031308135.1. NCBI lineage: Eukaryota > Metazoa > Arthropoda > Insecta > Orthoptera > Gryllidae > Acheta > Acheta domesticus. The sequence continues at coordinate 53,568,923 of JAHLJT010008446.1, forward strand.
CTCCATCCATAATACCATCCGTAATCCTCCATAAGACAAATAATTTGGCACAAGTTTTAGCCGGATCCTTCTAGAATATTCTGAATATGCAGAAAGTCCAAAAGAAAGTCGACAAATATGAAAAGAGCACTGTTACTTTAGGACAATGACAGACTGCTTTTTAGTGTTGGTAATTGTATAAAGGTGAAGTTCTTTACTGTGTTTTCTATTTCACCCTCTCATAAATGTATATATGTGTATATACGTATCACGTATGTATATACATGTATATACGTGTCACGTAAAAAGTACAATTCTTTTTGAAGAAACGGTAAGTCTTATATATTCTATAGTTTTTTTGTTTTGTTTTTTTACATTTGTTGCGTCTTATTTATTACTTAATTATTACTTCATCGACGCAACGCGTCTCTTAGGCCCTGATGGACATTTGAGCGCTTGTTTCAGAGTAATCCTCCATTATTACTTAGGTCCGTTAATTACAGAGGGCACTGCACGTCTTGTCAGTTTTCTAGAAGGCCGCTAGGTAGCATCTCCGCGTACGCGCTTCACACCACGCGCCCCAGCGTCACTACCCAGCGACCAGAATTGGGAAGGAATGAGGATGTGGAAAGGATTTAGGGCACTCCACAGGGGTTGGACAAGCCCTTGTAAAGCAGGTAGACTCGTTTTGTTGGAATAAGTTTCACATGAGATCGACGGGAATCGAACCCGGACCTCCTTGGTAAAAGGTGAGCGACTTCCCTCCACGAGACCCCATTTGATATGTGTAATGAAAAGTTTCCAAGCAGTTTTTATCGATATTAACATAAAGTTTGTAAACAGATAATGATCAAGATGAGACTATACTTCCGTCCATCTGCACTTTTTAATTTTTCATAATTAATTATTTTTGGTAATTGGTCGGGCACCTAATTCTCAAACAACGTAAATTGCTCTTTCGCTAAAAAATAGCGTCCAGTCACGACTACATTAAGGTGACGAAACAAATTGAGTTATAAATATTAAAATCAAATTTAGATTACGTGGTTTTACTTATTATTGAAAGGCTATTGTCTTTTTCCTCTTAAAGATTTTATGGAGATGGTCCCTAGTAGAGGGAACAATGTCCTCGACTCAGAAAATTCGAATTAACCATTGTAAATTATAATATTAAATAGAGTAAACAAAAGTATTCAATGTCGACAAAAGTTCGCTGCGCCTCTTCCCCTGACAAAAAGGTATAAAACCTTTTTTTTTACATTTTTCTCGTTTCCGAATACGTGAATTCTTTAATAAAATAATGCGTATAAATAGCTTGACCATTCTTGCACCGGGTGTCCCACTAACCATGGACCACCCCCGTATCTTCTAAACTGCATGATATCGAAACACAATTTTGGCTCAACAATGCGAAATTATAGGACAAGTAATATGCCGCAGAGAGAAATTGTTTGTAATATTTTTTGTGTTTGTTAAATTTAACCACATATGATTTTTTAAATGGAACTAAATATTTTTCTTACTAGCAGATCAAAAAAAGAGATCATATAATCAAATTGCTAACGTTTTGATATTAATTTGAGTATAAAATTATACATTCTGACATATGAATTTAAATTAAAAGGACAATATTTCCTTTAGTAGCCCTTGCAACTGTGACCTTCGGGGAGGTTGTGCTTTGCGACGCCGAAGCTGTGAAGGGAAGAGGAGAGACGGAAAGAGATAGCAATGGGGGTTAGAGGCGTAACCACACAAATGCTTGGTCTTGACACTACAGACACAGGAACAAACAATAGTAACGATCCGAATAAGAAATTTCTTCCAATTGAACTTTTCGTCTACTAACTGAAAAACCATTATGTTCATTTCCTCCGTTAATGTGGTAGGTAGCGATGTTCCTCTCCCCCTAGAACGTGAGAATCGGTGTCGAACTACACGTCTTCTTGCAGTGTTTGCCGAGAAGCCAGTCGGGAGCTTAGAGCTTTTTTTCCTCAGGGGCGTTGACGCTCTGGCGAAGATACCTGCAGGGGGAACAGGTATCTTCGCCAACGCGTCACCGCCCCTGCGGAACAAGCTCGAAGCTGCTGACTGGCTTCTCGGCATGTGTGGTCATATAAAGCATGTAAGCGTTAGTGTGAGTAAGTGTAAGGGGAGGGAAAAGGATGAGACAGGAAAGATACTACGCGATTCATTTCGTTTGTCAAGTAATTGCTTGGTATTCTCTCGACACTGATCAGAGAAACCACGGAAAACGATCGATCTGTGCAGCCAGCGGCTACAATTCCCCTCCACACAACAACTGACTTCAAACTACCTGCCTAGCTAGTATCGAAACTGCGACGTCTGGACTCGAGCGCTAGGACCTTACGGTCTAAGTCATTGCAGAGACATCAGCAATACTGGCACTGAGCTGAACTCAGCCAGTGACATATACACATATGACGAGAAACATTCTCGAAGTCCTACGTACGTAATGTGGGAAGGTTTCCAAACTGGCGCATGTCACAAAGCACGAATAAAAACTTAAATGTGAGCCAATTCCCAAATGCAAAGAGGAAATGCTATCATCATTACAGAACTCTCCACCGTAAAAGACTGTCATGTCTTTTTCTTTGTTCAAAACGTAATTTCATGACTGATGTGACCTCTAATTTTTTCCGCAACTTGTCAAGAGTAGTATTACAGTTGTACGTATTAAAACTGCTGAAGAACATGAAAAGTCTTCGTATTTAGGTCAATAACAACCGAACCATGTAGATGGAACATGATCGCTTCAAATATCTATTTCTAAGTACGTATATTGAAGAAAATGCAGAAAACATATCAGTGTGTTTCTCATAATATAATCAAACTATTGGTAAATACTGCTAAATCTTCAAAATAGGAAGATTATTACATAAGATTTATCAAGAAAACTCCAAACAGTTCCTAAAGTACTTTTTGACGCACTACACTGCGAACTCGAGCAAAAGATATACATTTATTAAAGGATACATTATCGTGCAGATAAGTGAAGCCGACCTCTACACGTTCGAATTTTAAGTAAAACACACCTGTTTTCATTTGATTACTACTGCGGAGGAAGAAATGTAAGTCACCAGGTTATCTCATTTGTCAAGTAAGAAAATAAAGACCCACATTCATAAATAGAGGTTTGAGAGCAAGAATAATGTGAGTAACCCATGTTGTATCTGCGCTACTTCTGTTAATTGGCTTTTAAACATATTTGGTTTCTAATATGATTAGATTGAATATTTTTTTCATATCTGAACAAGAAGCTTTAAAACTTAAGCGATGATTTTTAATGGTTTAACTCATCTAATAAACACTTGTTTACACAACGTTTCCGTCAAACACGGCACTGAGACCTGATAAAGTATAGTTGTTAAAGCAATGCGGTTAGATTTCTATGACGTTAATAACATGCAAGAGCGATTATTGTATCTAAAAGGCTCTTCAGGATGCGAAGAACACACAATTAGTAGGTGACGGAAAGTCACAGGCATTGATAAATTTCAAGGTGCAATACTGTAGGGTGAATCCTAAACAATCTATTAGATTACTAACAATTCCATTAATTTTTATTTCCATCCGAACATGAAGGATAATTTTCGACAATTTATGCTCTTTGCAAGGGGATTATCCCATTTGTTAGCAGGCGATTTTTGTATTTGTAAGGTAAATTAAAAAATTAAAATTAGTAATTCAACTATTGAACTAAAGTGCCATGATTTGCAAATATTCTTGATTTTGTGTGAGAACAAAATTTCCGACGAAACAGTTTCAAATTCATTAGAGTATGCCATCCATTTTCAGTAACCTATTTTATTAGTCCCCCACGAAAAAGTGAAAAATTCTTATTCCTATGTGTAGTAAACAACTTTCTCTCACACTTTGTGTAGTTAGAATCGAACTTTTGTGAGTACTTGATACCGAAAAATTGGTTTACAGCAATACATTTCTCCGTCTGCCCGTCCGTTGGTGAGTAACACTAGCATCTAAATTGTACACAGGATTTTTACCACTGATATTCCCCGTCGATCTGGATGATGTCACGGCCCTTGAATTTCAAACAGATATTTTGATTCGGGGTACTTTACATGGGCAAAGACATTTTCAAACTTTTTTTCACAAGAGGTACCAATTATTTTCTTTATTTTTATCATATAGAGAAGGGTATGATTACAAATGGCCCTGAAACGAGTTTCGATGAATTCTTCGAATTTTCAAAAGTTGTAAAAGTTAAAAATGGTTTGGGGTCAAGACGCAACCACAATATTGAAGATATCGATTATTTCCTGAATAAAATTTATTCTTCAAAATCAAATCTTTAAGTGTGGTGTGTACAATTTTTTCAAAATAAGAGTAATGCAAAATAATTTTGCATGAAATAAAAGCAATTTCAAAAACAATACTTTCTCAAGAGCTACTTAAATTTTTTTCTTTGATTATTTTTTCTCCAGATAGAGAAAATGTCGCAGGTCTAATTTTCGTTTAACTCTGCGACTTTTCGAAAATTGCAAAATATACAAATAGTACGATAAAGTATGTGCTGTTATTGCTGCGTTAGATATAGGTTGGATTAGTCTCGTCTCGCTCTCCTGAGGCAACACATTGCAGCAAATGTAACGCTCAGGAGCCTGCTCGCACAAGATCGTTAAAATTACGATTGAGAATAAACCTATTTCCAACACGCGTGAAATTATCCCTTTCAAAACCTCTTCCCTTTCAAACACTATCACAGTCTTTATTATAGCGATTCGAAAAGGTAGGTAGCAGACTACTTATTTCGCATTGTGGTTGAGAAACGTTAATTAAGAAATGTGTATCGTAAAATTGTAAGTATTGGTGGTTCAAGGTTTATGCTTTTTCTCGTCACCTAAACATCGAAGTACAAAGCATCTGTTTCATTAGTACTCAAAAGAGTGACAAAACAAAAACCATTTTAAGTCGAGCGACAAATTATTTAAACGAATGGAATCATTCGACGTTATTTCGAAGTAACACGCATCCAATGTCAATTTTACCCGCCGCTCAATTTCGAGATATGAACCTTTCTCACAAACAGGAATGTGAACACCGTCATACGTACTCAAATTTGAAACAGACATCAAAGACCAGTGAAAAGCAGTGATACTATCCTATCTTGTATTTCACAAGATGGAATAGTTACGTTGTTACCCTAAAAGAGTCAAAATCAGCTTTCAATTACACCAGTTTGACATTTCACTCACTTGGTTAATGTAACTTCTATTATGAGAAAGGGGAAATATTATTTCTTGTGACTCAACAATAGTAAGAAATACAATAGTAAGAAACGGACATAACTACGCTTGTGTACGGATGATGGTCGGAGAACCGAAACGTCACAAAATTTAAAATCATGTTTCTTTGGATGATTCATAATAACTTTACTGACGCGATTGGGTGCATTGTAAGCACACGCCTAGTGGAACGTGTCTCAGCTATCCTCCGCATGGCTGAACATGCTGTAATGGGTCAATGAACGCAACAAAAACATGTCGGAATGCAGACAGAGCATCTCGCCGTGCCCTGACCCCGCCCACATGGCGCATAGCGCCATGCAAGGAAAAGTGTGTACCATTGCGAATTTCCCAGTAGTGCAGTCGTGACGCGCGGGAGTGCGACGATTTTTTTAAGTGCACGAGGCCATTCTTTAATCGAAGGGCTTGGGCAGTAACGAGACAAGAGCACAGTATGTGGGAATGTGAATATCTCGATTTTCGTGAAACTGTGGCATATCTTGTTACTTGATGTTTTGTTCATGTTTATGAAGGGCTTAGGGCATTTACAAGTTGAGGCACACTTCGACCAAGATTGAGGTATTATTATTTACGAATAGCAGGAGGCTTGTTGTGTCCTGTGTGGCATATCTTGTTACCGCATAACTCCTTTCAATAGTAACAGTCTAACAGTAACAATAATGTACAAATAATGTTACTTTTAAAATGGGTTTCTAAAGATATTCATTATTGGTTTATTAATGAAGTTTTGTTGGCATTCAGGAAGTATAAATAAAATGCATTGCCTTCATCTGCATTTTTATTCATTAGATTAGTTTCTTTCAATGGATTAGCTAGCTCATTATCATAATTAATGAAGATGACCAGTACTTTTACCATATAAACAAAATTCTCATGTAACTCATATAAAGGGAGTTTGCCAAAATTAATAATCTTCATTTTTGGCTCAACATGACAACTTGCAATTTTGGAATCAATACACTCATTTTATGGAGTACTTTATAAAGTTCTTAGGACATTTTCAATTTTTTTTTCAAAACCTCCTTCAGATTTCTTTTTAAATTTCTTGCTCAAATAGATCAAATGCGCAAAATCTCGAATTAACATCTTGCGGAAATTGCGAAATTTCTTTGAAAACCTTTTTGAACATATCCTACATCATTATTGAAGTAATGATTTGATTCTTAATGTAATTTAGTCACCAATATTAGATCTTTAAATTATTTGATGCGTCTTAATTTTTTGTTGTCTTATTTTTTTAATATGAGTAGTTCTCGCGTAATATTGAAAAAAATCAGGTCAATTTTTTAAATAAACGTTAACAAGTTTTTTCAAAAACGAATCTATATTTTTCCTTTAAACGTTGTGTACGGTTAAAGAACAATACACTGAATTATGTGACACAATTCTACTTTCTTTTAGCATTTGAATTTTTTTTAATTCCATAAAATTGTACACACCGTTTCTTCTTTAACGAGATGTTGTAAGAAGGGAACAATTTATAGTTTATTTTTTCTCACAACCTATTCAAAAGAACAAAATTAAAGAAAAAATTAAAAAAGGAAACAAAATCGACTTCGAAATATAAAAGGGATATCTTGGCAAAATGATTATCACGTCATTTCATTGCCGAATGACAGACCAAATGTGGGTTCGAAATTATTTTTTTTTAATTTAGCTGAGTTTTATTCTTCGAATTGAGATTTACACTTTAATTTTATTTTTAATTACACGTTAATGAAATGTACTAGCAAATCGTGAATGGTCTATCTTCATACTACTTAGTATGTCTTCTGTAGCAAATGTAGTTGGTTGAGCCATGTGAGCTATTATGTTGACACACATTGATGCCAAACTAAACCGAGCAATTTGGTCGATGAGTAACATGTAGAAATGATTAGTGTTCTTGTTACCAACGTTGGCTAACGTGTGTTGGGTCAGTGGTACTCTCTATTATTTGTTTCATTCTGCCAACTGGAGAATGTTCGAGTGAAACTACTTATTTTGCTAAAATTGAAGAAAATTTCCTTCAGAACTTCTATTTAAAGTAAAATTATTGACAAGAATTATTATTTGTTTAAAAGTTGTTATATTTATATGAGATATTAAAGCGGCACATACGGTATTGGACGAGTAACGAGCGTTTTCTCACCGAATCGCAAGTATTGTGAATAGGTTGCTTGCTATTTGCCGAGCGCCGAACATCCGGTGCTCGCCGTAAGGCGGCTCGTCCAATTCCGAACAGCTGATGTGTTCGGCAAATGTTCGCTTCCTTTGATGTGTCCAAAAGACGGACATGCGGTGGGTAGGACGAGCAATGTTCGTCACTCGGCAATTAGCAAGAAACTCATTCACTCTACATGGCATTTGATGAGCGGTTGCTCGCAACTAGACGAATAACGAAAGAGTAGAGCCGCGTTTACCGGGAGCGAATCGGTCTTCTGGCCACATGAAGGGAAGCGAACATTTATGGAGCATCTCAGCTACTCGAGATAAGAAGAACAGTCGCTCGCTAATTGACGAATGTGTGGAGTCACCCTAATATACCGGATCAAACCAAATCACTCGTAAGAATTATCCCTACTCTCGAACTGGACTCACTGAACTAACACTCTGTAGTATTATTAGTTGGATCATCTGGCGCTCATGTGGTTGGTTGAATAATACATTTCGCAGAGTGAAGCGGTTTCCAGTGATCTACTTTACAACATTTCAAAAGAATCGTCTGCTGTACAGAGTTTTTTTAAGTAGCTCACATACCCACATAATCGTTCATAGGAAGCCGACCAAAGGTTTAACAAAATTGAAAAACTGACCGTGGATAGTGTTTAGCCCACAGAGCCAAGAGCGTGTGGGTGATATTCTCTGTTCACGCTTGCGGACGATTATTTTGATAGGTCCCATAAAATTTGATCATTTCCGACGACCGCATCACTACGAATGATTAAGTTTGTTTCGATATCATCACTTAAAATAACACTGTAAGATTGTTGCAAATAATGTTACATTGATTGATTAATTGATTCGTGTTTGCGGGCATATCAACTGCTAAGGTGATTCTTAGCGCTTAGCGGTTTGTGTAATGCATTTTTTTTTACACGGAAGATAGTGGTGATCTTCCCCCGCTGGATAGTGAGAATCAGCACCGACCGACACGTCGACTAGCGAGGTTTTCCCCAAGCAGGTATCGCACACCAACGGGGCACCGCCCCAGCGGGGACATACTCTAAGCTCCCGACTGGTCTCTTGACAAGCGAGGTCATGTACAACGTGTGTGTATAAGTAAGGTTGAGGATAGGACAAGGAAGAGGAAGGAAAGATCACGCACGGTCCGTCGCTCCATTGACTGGATACTGCTCCAATTTTCCCCTGCTGTCGGTCGGACAAACCGTGGAAAACTACCGATCGGCCGCCAGAATTCTCCAGAGATAGGCTGAATTCGGCCTAGCAATGAAGGTAGTATCGAAAATCCTGCCACCGTCAGGACTCGAACCCTAGGCCCAGGACAGAAGCACTGCAATGACGTCAATTTATATCTCAGTCACCTAAATCGGTCAAATCCTTTCTTATTCTTATTAATTGAATCTGTTATTTTAAAACTCTGTAAGTCACTCTTTTGTATTTTCACTTTTTGTGAGAAAATAGAAGCTGCAGGATAGATGCAACGTTCAGTGTGTAAATCCCATAAATCAGATGAATAGAATGGCCATGAGAACATTGCCAAGTTTTGGTTTGGTATTGAAACTGTTTTCGAATCTTTTTAACAACTTTACAATTCCTGAAATGCGGGGTTTTAAAAATAACCGTTTCAATTATGGATTAGCACAAGCTTTCTGCCGCCACCAACGGATTGGATTTGGCAGAAGCGAGTGCTTGCGAGCAACGGCCGCGTGGCTGTACTCACGGCCGTGGCAGCACTCGACGCCGCGCTTCTGCTGCGCCGGGCAGAGGCCGCGCGTGGCCGCCAGCAGGCCCTCGGGACACTCGTTCTCCATCACGCACAGCCCTCCGGCGCGCAGGCAGGGCTCCTCGTTGGTCTGCACGGGCTCCGCCACGGACGGCGTGTACTCCTCCGCCGCCGCTCTCGCTGCCAGCGCCTCGCTCAACGACGCCATCACCGCGTCCGCTTCTGAGGGCACAACACCACCGGGGTAACGGACATGGATTTTTTAATACAATTCAACACTGTGTTGTTTTTTTTTTGTTAATTAAGGTCGCATCAACATCTAGCTCAGTGGTGTCAAGATCTTCTACTGGTGGCCGTGGCACCGTAACATGCCACGACCTTCTCTGCGCAACTAGCGTCGGGAAAGGAAACAATTAGTAACCCCACCGTTTTACAGTAGGGATGGCGTTGTCTCTGATTGCGGGGTAATGAACTGCGTGGAGGGGCGATTTCATCGTGGCAATCGTGCCACGGACTCTCGCTCGTGGAGTCGACTTTGACAACACAGATCTAAGTCATTAGCGACCACTGTTGTGTTTAACGTTATGGTAACTGTGAAGATGACATGATATGGTGATGATAGGGGGTGAAAGAAAAACACAAATACCACCATACCCGAGGCGGGACTCAAACCCATGACCTTTCGGTCCGAGATCGCTACGACACTACTCCCTTAGCGATCTCGGCCACCGAGGATCGGCCCTGTGTTATTCTTTTTTATCTTTTTTCAAAAGAACAGGCCCCTTTAAAATTTTAGAAAGAAGATATAATCTATATAAAGTAGAAGTTAACTTCAACACATTTCAGAGTCTTCCAACAACGTTTTGGGAGTTCCTGCACCTCCACCTTCAGGTCTACTGCGATGCAATGCACAAAAGAAAACAAGAAAGGAATTTCCCATTAGAACATATGCCTGCCCGTTTGCAAAAATGATTATACAACGCAGAGTTAAAAAAACATGAAATGGAAATAAATAGTACAGATTTTAACCATAATTTAAATCTCGGATGCTTGATAGAACAAATCTAGCAAACATATTTTCGTATCAGGCCAGAATGCCACGGTTCACGCCTAGCACCGTTTCAGCATGCACCCCTTTCTGGATTTGGAGGGGAAATGAGAGAGGAGACAGGGGAAGTTGCCCTTGCTGGCAGGAGGGCAGGGTTTCCCAGGCGAGGAAGTAGCTCGTGCGGGCGCGGTTTCACATGCTTTATACTGGACTGGATTTCCACCCTTTCGATTAGGGTGCATTTTAGGGATTTTTTCAGAGGGGAACATGGAACTTTTTAATTTGTTGCACTCGTTTTAAAATTCTGAAACTGGCTTATGTTCAGATTTATTTGAACATGTAATACTTCAGGCGCTCTTGTCCAACATATCACGCTTCATCGCGTAAAAATATTATACAAATCCACCTGAAAAAAAAACAATTTCCTAAAATAAAACCGCAGCGAAAGTTTTCGAAACCAATTAAGTACTTTAGTGTGCAAGCTCTTAAGTCACATCGAAAACCAAATTGATTTAACCCTCATTGTAATCATGACGTTGGGATACCGCGAGAAATACGAACGATGGGTTTAAATGGTTGGGAAACTGTTCAGATTTTTCTAATAAGCAACACTCTGAGAAATCAAAGTGTTCTCTGAGACTTTATCATCTCAGTATCCTATTTACGGTGAAAATAAAAGAGGAGAATGGTAATAAATATGTGAGTGAAATAAAGTTTCCGCAGCTAGATTGAATGACTCCTCGATCCAGTTGATTTTACCATGCTAATATTATCATCGTATGGTTTTCATCAGAATGTAAATGCGAGTATTAATGAGAATATCTTATGAATAATGGATGGACACGGCAAGAGAGGAGTAAATAATTGAAGTACCTGCAGTGACCAAGAACTCATCCTAGTTCCAGAGTTGAAGTTCAGAGCACCACTTTGTACGATAGAAGATTGAAAGAAATTTCCTTGGTTGTGTTGTTAAGGAAAAGAAAATATTCTTCGATTAATGCTCCACTTGGATTCGGGGCTGATTTTGTTTTCTTCAACAACACAAAACATCCTCAATTCCATACGATTCCAAAAGGAGCACTAGTCAAAGAACATGACATCTTCCTCAACACAATGAACGAAATCTTCTATCTATAATAATGGATATTTAATACCAATGGTACATGCCGAAGAGATACTTTCATTGGTGCAGCTTCTGCTTATCTTTGTGCACTTTGTGAAAGTTATCATTTATCATTCATTTGATTACCAATAGAACAGCAAGAGCTTTGAAGACCGTGATAGGATATTATAGATCAACAAAATATTTTCTAATTATGAAATTGGTCTTTTCATTTTGCAGGAGCAAAGTGTAGCACTTCAAGCGAGTAACAACCAAAATCAATGTCTTTTTCAATTAACGTTACGAGATTTATTACACATTCTTTAATTATCAAGCCTATCAATGTCAGAGTGTTAATCAGTTAAATATCCAATGGTAAATTATTGACCATTAGGCTGTAGTATTATTGCGTTGGTCTGAAGATATTTCTAAAACATTCAATTTTTTATTTGTTTTCTCGCATATTTGAAAACTCTTATTTGTCCATTTGAATATTTTTGCATAAACCTTCAGTATCAATTATGCTAAAAAGGTAGATCGCATTTGTCCCCAGAGTTGGGCAGTATCGAAAATACATCTGTTTAAAATATTTTTTTCGATACTTTTGTAATTTGTATTTCGAATCGAAAATACTTTCTAATATTATTTTGTATTTTCAAAATACTAAAATACTTTTTATTGAAATATAAAATACTTTTAATATAAAAAAATATTCCTTTTTATTTCCTTCGTTGAAAATTTGAATTTCAGTATACAGTCAAATCTGAATAAGACGATTTTTTTATACTGAGAAGCAAGTAAGCTTTATCTATTCTGGAATATCAGTTCTGATGAAAATCAGCAGAATGGTTAACCCCTAGCGTTGTTCACAGACGGACGGACAGACAGACGATTGACTTTCATTCATTTTTTCGATATCAAAGACACACAAAACATGGATTCCGGCTACACCATGTATTAGAGGACTTTTTCTAAATTTAGCAACTGAACTTATCCACTTTTTCGTTACCAGAGCCGTGTAATAAGATTTTTTTCTGCCCCAAATTTGCCGTTTTTTCGCGCAGCATTACATGACTTTCTCTCTACTACGTAAGCGGTAGCAAGAAAGTAAAAATAGATTAAGTTTAGATTTAAAATTTTTTCCTTAGTAAATTCAGAAATTCTAAATCATCCTACGTGTTTGCCTGCGGTTCTCATGATGCGACGTGATATCACGCATGGTTCCATTCTCCCCACCCCCCGTTTCAGAGCAGCCGGGCAAATTGCTGAGATGAACAATACGTGGAAGTCAAATGTGGATCGCCCGAGTAACAAGTTTCAATTGTAGTCCTCGAGGTCTTGCAAGTTGGACATCCCTGGTCTATAAGATCAAATTCACCTAAGAGGAAAATGAACAGCACTGGGAATAGTAATACGAATGCCAAGAAGTTAAACAAGTTTAATATCTGGTTTCTTCAATAAGCAGGAAAAAGGAAAAGATTAAACAAAATCTGATGATCTTGTTTCAAAATTTGTTTGAAATTGATGGAATGAGTTCCTGATCAATTACAAGAAGAAATATTAGTGATACAATGGCTAAAAATCTAGTGGTGTTGAAAGGAAACGTGTCCAACTGTATACAACTGTAAATTAAAACGAAGTTTTGAGAAATAAATTGTGATTCTGGATCACTATTAGTTGTATTTTGTATTTTCAAAAGTATTTTAAAATATTATTTTGTATCTAAAATACTTGTATGGAAGTATTTTGTATTTGATATCTAAAATGTTTTCCAGGAAGTATTTTGTATTTGAAATATTTCTCAAAAAATGTATCTCGTTTTCTATACGATTTTTGTTATCGCCTCTCCTTATTGGCCAAAAATAAGCTGCGACCCATTTATCTTAGGAGGTGGAATGTTTCGATCGCTGTATTGATGTGCAATAAACTCGTATGTGCTATAACATAAAATCTTTGATTTTAACATCCTCTCAGTTATTTTCAATATTTGGTTCATTTTACAACTTTGTTGGACGTAATTTCATTCGTGGAATACTCCTATATAATACCACGCGTGCTTTGGAAATTCTCCCATAAACTCCCTCCGCGCTTCGCGTGTCGGGGATTTATCGACAATTTCCAAAGCACTCGTAGCATTGTCTATGATAATATTATGTGACATGCCTTTGCCTCTCACGTCACAAAGGCGAAAACATCTATAGCTTCCATAGGATTCGAACGCGCAACCTCGCTTACAACAGTAGCCAAAATTAAAAAATTACCGGAAGAAAGCATGTTTTCAAAGCTCGGGCCTTCACTGACTCTTCGCTACAGGTATCAGTCTTTCCTTTTAAAGATGAAAGCGATAAACAAACACTAAAGTAAAGCTTTTTCGTAGCTCCTAGACGACTTGAATTGTTAAGACACTGCATTTAATTTTTTTCGCGATTTTTGCAACAAAGTAATTTTTAAAGCAAATTGGCGTATTTTCACAATAAACGTAGAATTTTGACGAGATCCATTTACCATTTTAACGTATATCTCTGTTCCTATGCGTAGATAATGTAGTCAGTTTTGTCTTCAGTTATACAAGTATTGCACCGGACGTACGTTAATTATTTCGGCAATACTCTTCTGTCCGAAAACCAACTTCAGTTTCATCACACATCAATTGCAATAAACACTATAATAAATTCTAATAGTGATTTATTTACATTATCTACCCCATTCTAAACCATGATAATAATTGAAATTAAATACTAGATGTTTCGTATCATGGATTTTTGAAATAATTTAAAGGAACATTAAGGCGATATTACCAAATCATTGTCATGAAATTAAAGAAAAATTAACACTAAAAATAATAATTGTTGTTAAGACTGAATACGATGCACATAAAACTATTATTTCCAACCAATATTCCAAAAAAAAATTTTATTTAGTTTTTCAGAAATCAAAGTAAAGTAAATATAATAATGGAAGCAATATACAAGTACAATAAAGAATGCAGATTTTTATTGTTCCTAATTTTATGATTTTCTTTTAGTGTTTTTTAAAAAACTTAATAACACCTAGTGTGTCTGGTGTATTGGTAGAAAATTATGGTTTTATCAACGAGAAAATAGTGCCTCTCCTCGACGCTGAGTACTCGCCTTCAGCCGGCGCGCAAACGCCCAGGGCGGCCACGCCCACAAGCAGCAAGACGACGGCAGGGGCTCTGGCGAGCATGGTGGCGGGCTTCGTTTGTCACGTGAGCTGCGGACGACTGGCGGACCTCTCCGGTGCTCTCTCGGAGGTCTCCGTGCGCCGGCCGGTGTTCAACTGAGGCGCCGTTCCCACCCCCTGCAATTTATTCGAGTATGCACCGACGCCAGCATGACGTAAGGAAAGCGATATTCCCCCCTTCCCCGTCCCCCTTCCCCCTGTCGAACGGCCGAGCTTGTGACACGCGGTTTGAAGCGCCGCGTGATAGGTGAATGGGAGCCGACGTCACGGGTTCCTGGAGCCCCATATCAAGTTCGAGAGAAAGCGACAGCTGCGCGGTGACCCACTAGGAGGTCAGAAGCTCGCACCAGCAGAGAAGAGCCGAGGCGACGCGCGCGGCGGCGGCGGCGGCGGGCGAGCCGGCAGGCCGCCGCACGCGGGGTCGTTCACTCGCGAAATGGCGGGGACGGCAGCGGCGACGGCGGTGGCGGTGGCAGTGGTCACGCAGAAGACAATAGCAGGGATTGGAATACGGGCAACGGGTATTGCAAGGGCAGTGCGGGTGTGCGGGAAGCGTAGCGGTGACGCCAACGTGCGAAATATCTGTGGTAATGGTCGCGTCGCACTGGTGGACATACACGGTCTGTCACTCGCCCTCACGTGCCAATGCATTCTCTATTAACATTGAAATACTAATTCGTGCGACATAGGTTCCATTCATACAAAGCTCTATAAACCTGCTTATAGTGCGCGGGTACTCTGCGCGTATCCGCCCGTCCGCTCGTGCGTCCCTCACTCACAGTTACACCCCTTCCGGTTCAGCGTTTGAGGCAAACGAGGTGTCGTTCGACGAACGCATTCTGCTGGTGGGGAACTGGCAATGTTTTTGTATCATTCTAGTCTAATGTTTAAAAACGTATTTTAATATAAAAATATTTTTCGAACTTTTTAAAGCGTTGGAGATGTCACTCTAAGCTAGTTAGTAATATTGTAGTGTTTTCTTCACATTCGTGTGAATACCGCCTTATAACTTTAGAAGCCAACGCCTCCTTACTTGTACTGACTGAACGTAATGTGAGGCTCGTTAATGAGGCGCGTCAACTGCTGAGGTTATTAGTCCCCTAAGTTTAGTACCATTAGCACCATAGTACATTGTATGTTTTTACCACTGGAATTGGCTCTGGTCTTCCCCCGTTTGATAGCGAGATCTGCCGCCGACCAACGGCGGCTTATGGAGTTTTTTCCAACCACGTACCTCCCATCAGCGAGGTACCGCCCCTGTAGGGACAAGCTCTAAGCGCATGACATGTGTGATAGTGAAATGTATGTAAATGTAAATAGATCGCGCGCGGTCCACGGCCCGTTTGTTAGGCTACTACTCCAGTATGGCTCTGACTCTTGTTGAATGGAGAAACCATTGAAAACTACCAATGACACTCGTGGGAGTTAGAATATATTCGGTTGCAACCCTTCGAGAGAGCTATCCCAAAGGCAGTGACATTGATGACAAAGATTTATTAGATGGAGGTGATTAAATTTAATGTCTCTGTAAGGAATATTGTATTCGCACCCAATGAATATTCTGTATTAAAATATTTCATTATAAAAATTACTTCCAAAATAAATTAGCATTATTATTAAACGTCCTAGTTTGTTAAATAAATTATAATTTTTATCTAACATTCAGAGGAATCTTTCAATTCCTGACACCGTCTTTTTCGCAAACTACTGACTAAATTACAACAGCATGTGGAATGCGACTACCATGGATGTGAACATGTCTTCTAAAAATAGAATTACAACCCATTCTGGTAATACTCCAAATAACTGACATGCGTTTTGATGCTAAATTTGATGAAGTGAAATTTCTTTTGGCAGATTGACGTGTTGCTGGTACTGAAACAAACATACAGACGGACACAAATATTAATGCATACGAAAGCACAGTACAGATCTTAAAAATGTAGACCAAACTCATTGAGGATGGTGCTTCAAAGAATTACTTTTTTATTTTCTGAATTGATAGACATTACTCGCAAAGTTGATTTTGAGAATTTAGTATTTTTTTGTCCAAATATAGTAGATCGATTTAATTAACATTCACAATAACGATTAATTTATTTTGAAAATATTTATATTGAAAATATGGATATTAGGTTTCTTAGCACACCTTATATAAATTATTTTCCATTCTGGGACACGATACAGTTGACGAAATGGCTGTGCCGAAACTCCTCAACTTACAGAAGGTAGTGTTTACAGAAATTGTTAGAAAAGACATCGATAACAAAAGCATAACCATTGGCGTTTCAGTTCACTCTGCAATAATAATGGTTTTAATATAGGATCATTTGCTGTTGAGATTCTTGATCAATCTTGACTATCAGACGTCATATTATATTATCATTATCAGATTCACTTGAAGAAATAAATGCACTGTTTCTTCATATTAAGAAAGAAAGGTATAAGTTCTCATAATTTTCAGACATTCTAAACAACACTAAATAGAATGTAATGTAATTTCATATGCCGTTAGTTATAGGCAAGAATAAATTGATGGAATTACTGCAAAACTTTTCCCAATTCATGAACATACATGGCTATCAGAGAGCGATTAAACACTCAAACTTTCATCAGATTCTCAGTTACCCAGCATGTGGAGTTAAAAGTTGATTCCAAAGGGTCAAAAGGTAAGATGTTCCATGGCCGAATAAAATATGTAGAAAACTAAAAGATATTTCATCAGAAAAGGTACAAATATGACAGTATTCTCAAAGGAGGTTGCAGTGGAAGGCGTTACTGAGATAACACTTTCTGTAGGTACCAGCAGACGGTGGTTTCACTGGCAAAGTCCATCTCAAGGCGGCTTCAAACAATGGCTATTCGGCGAGTAGCGAGCGACCTCCAGAAGTGTGGATCAGTTACTTGATATTTCTCGAGCAACTAACATTCGGTGCTCGCCCTACCCACCGCGTCGGTCTTTTCGACACACCAAAGGAAGCGATCACTCGCCAAGCACATCAACTGCTCGGGATTGGGCAAGCGGTAGCTCACTGCTCGGCAAATGGCGAAAAGGAGGAACCACCTTCAGAAATGGAAAAAATAAAAAATAAGAGCTACAAACAAGCTGTTCTGAGAAAACTTGAGTGCTAACCTACCGTCATAAAACATTCCACTTATCTCTAAGGAGTCAGAAACCTTGAACTCGGTTAATAAGTGTCACTTAAAAGTGCAAATCCTTGAGAGCGAGATTTCCCAGAAAAAATCCAGCTGGTAGCATCGTAAAACAGTTCACCTTTCCTCGGGACACATGAAATGCCGACTCATAAGAAAATGCCTCTGCGATCGCGAGCTCTGGGTTCGTGGGAGCCAAACTCACTGAACAACTGCTGATGAACGGCCAACAGCCTCCCTGCCAGCAACGGGATTTTGCTAAGCACCTGCCAAAAACAGGTTCCATCTTCGAAGATGATCGAAGGCAGATGACGATACATATTAACAAACACTTGACATCAGGAAACACCTTCGATAAAAATGTACATAAAAATAATCAAATGCAAAGCAAGGAATCTCGTGTCTCAGACTACACGTTTACATCAGGAATACGTTTGCCAGCAAACCTTCCTTTACAACAAATTTCAAACTTCTCTGTGACTAGAATATAGTGTACGAAACTATGCTGGATAGCATTCTAAAGTAAATAAACTTAAGCTGAAAAAAATTGAAAAGTGGTTGTAATAGGACCTAAAATTGTCATTCTAACAGTAATAATAATGACAATGATGATAATATTAATAATAATAATAATAATAATAATAATAATAATAATAACGATAAAAGCTACGTGGACAGTAGAAAAGTATCACATTTCCGTAGAAAATTGGCTTGGCTTACATTCCCTGATATAATTCAGTGTCAAAACGAATAATGAAAAGTATATTTAATGGAAAATTACCTTCAGGACATGATTAGTAAGACAATTACGGAAGCATCGGCAAAAAAAGCAGGGAATGATACTATTTTCATATAGAGAGTGATTAAAAAAAGCATTCAGTATTTTAATAGATGGTCGTATTGAATCTAGAAAAATGTCTTAAGTACATTGGCTATAAATATATCCTCCTATATAATAAAGGTGCTGGTTAACGAATAATAATTTCCATTCTTTCAACTCTCCCCGAAACCTCAAGAAATCACGCAGTCGTTTAAATACTCCACCTTGACCTCCAGATGTACTTAGAAGCGATCTAGAGGTGCTGCTGCAATACTTGCTGCTGCGGGTTATGCCTAAGGCTTTTAAGCGTCAATTTAGCCAATGTGAAGGAAACGAAAATGTACCTGAATCACCCTAGCACAATTGTTACAGCTAATCGATCGTCCATCAAGTGTCAGTGAAGGGTTCTTGGACACGACGAAGAAATAATACCTGTGCTTGAACATGAAAAAAATTGAATCTACTATTATGAAAATTATGGAAAAGTATTCCTCCAAGAAGATAGACAATTTATCTTCTATGAAATACAATCTTGCGTTAAAGAGAACTTTCGCCTATCATTCCTGTCAATACGGCATGCACACCTTGTGGCCTAAAGGCTTAAATCACTTAGAAAGGTTTCGGTACCGTAAAAATCCCTAAACAATACTAGATACGATAGAAATAATACTTTGGGCTGCTTCTTTTTCTCTTGTTCTATGACCATGTGTAAATCAAATCAATGCTTCGAAATGTATAGTTTCTAACAAGATCAATGATAACAATAGGTAAAAATTGTTTAACAACATCATGTTGTGCGATATATATTTTAGTGTGAGCCTGTTTTTAATTAAGATTTAGTATCTCTGTATTTCGTAGGTAAAATTACAAGGGGTGGTCACGTGAACAATCACAACTTAACACAATATATAAATATGTTGACAAGACGATAAAATAATTACAATTTCTATGTGTGGGTATTAAGAATATATGAGCTCTTGCAAAAATAAGGTATAATTAATGTCCATCACTGCAAAAAAGCTCTAAGAATGATTATTGCTTAACTTGATAATGCTTAAAATGAAATACGAGTATACAGATTGCGTCATGATTCCACTTTTTCTTCCATTTTCGCGACATTTCTAGGGCGCGGACCTACATCCTAACCAACCTACTTCCTAACCAACATATTCCAAATATATTTTATTCGCAAAAGTCCATCGCAGCTGTAAATTAGTCGGTTGCCCTTCTTTTAACATAAAATATCAATTACTAACTTGTTGGATGATAAAATATCAACTTGTGTGTAAATTGTGTATGTAATTGTATATAGATATATAAAAGCCAAGTAGATATGTTAAGTATTACAGATTCCAGTGACACGGACTACGCTCTGGAGCTGAACCAGTCTATATAGAAAAGGCAGAACGTCCTACAACGACTTTGAATTGGTAGTGGAATTGGTACCAGATCCGCAGTAAAGGCACTAGACGTAATTGTAACGGATTCAAGAGAGATTTCCTCACGCAAGTACACATTTGTTTAACACTTTGAAAATGACAATTTGGCTATTATTGACTTTTATATTATGAAGAAATAAAATATGAATAACGCCCTTGTATTTACTACATACACACTGCACCCACTCGGAGCCGATTAATGAATGGACGAGACTGATGACCTTTAATAACGCATCCACATTCCACAAGCGAACATTTTTTTACATGTCAACATTAATTTCTCCTCAATTTATTCCAGTTACCACTTATTAATCGCACGCCTCTAAAGGCCTATTCCCATTATGAATAAACATTTTTAAGCTATTTGTTTAATACTTTATCATTATTTCAAAAACATCTATTGGTTCAAATTGTCTCCCTGCCCTGGATCTGCCCTTGTTAATTTCTGTTTTCTCTATGAATTTGCATTATAAGCAGTAAGATGTCAAACTGAAACTTTTCGCATCAAATTATTTTCCGCACTTCGTTTCAAGCGCACGCTACTTCATGAAAAAGGGATCAGGAGAATTAGGTTGTTAGCAGGGGCTTCTAGTAGTTTTGCGAGACCACAAGCCGGAAATTTCCTTCTTTTTTTAGCCGAATGCAGGAGAATGTCCAGTTAAGTTTAAAATTGAACGCCAGTAAATATGAACAATTAATTTTGTCATAATAAAAAAAAACGTTCATGAATATCATGCTTCATACAATAAACTAACATTATTATTGTTATTAGTAATCATCGTTTTACCAGCCTTTCATAATATTAAATTATTAGTCATTCCAATTTACTGATGAAATTCTTGAAGATACTAACATTTATTCATGAAAATTACTATTTTTAAAATGAAGTTTGAGTCAAAATGATTAACGCATACCCCAAAGTACCCTACAGCACCACAGCATAGTATCGGCCCCGTGACCGAGATCGCTAAGCCAGTAGTGTCCTAGTGATCTTGGACCGTGGGGTCGCGGGTTCGAGTCCCACCTCAAGCATGGTTGTATGTGTTCGTCTTCACACCTCCTATCACCACCATATCGTTTCATCCTGATGCCATAACGTTACATCCAATAGTGGTCGCTAATGACCTAATAGTTGATACGACCTTACAAAAAAGAATAGTGGTGTAGTAGTGAAATGGAAACCAGAATGACACATTCCAGGGGAAGCACGAGCGGTGCAGTCCCGTGCCACCGTGTCGTCTAGCGCACTACACGAGGTGAGAAATGATGCAACCAGCAGCGGGAGCCGGCGCAGTGGAAGCATCGGCCGTGGCCACAGCCCTGAAGCAGCTCCATGGCCCTGACGCCGTGACAGCGCCCGAAGGTGACGGTGGCCGCGACGGCCGCGGGCCTCTAGAAAACCCCACCCGCGGGAAGCCCCAGATCCTGCCCCGGCGCAGCAGCGTCGCGACGGCCGCCACGGACGGTGGAGCGAAAGACGCCACAAGAGGACAAAAGTCATTTTTTTTAACAATTGTCCAGTGTGTGAGTGCATGTTGATTCCCGGTCCATCAACTGTTAAGGTCATTAGTCATGTAAGTGTAGTCCAGTGGTGTCAAGGTCTTCTACTGGTGGCAGTAGCACGCGTCGTGGCTCCGTAGCATGCCACGAGCTTCTCTGCGCAACTAGCGTCGGGAAAGGAAACTATTAGTAACCCCGCCGTCTTACAGTAGGGATGGCGTTGTCTTTGGTGGCGGGGTAATGAACTGCGTGAAGGGGCGATTTCGTCCTGGCACTCGCGCCACGTTCGCGGCATCGACCTTGACAACACTGGTGTAGTCCGTGTTCTATCCCAGAGAAAGGCGATGTTCCTTCCCCGCCGGAACTGAGATCCAGCGACCTACTCGCCGGATGCCGATTTTTTCTCCCTCCACGTATCTCCTCCAGCGGGGCACCGCCCCATCCCAGTCAAGCCCTAAGCTCCTGACTACATGTGTTGTAATGTAATGCATGTTACATGTAGTGCATGAAAGTGACTAGAGTGACTAGTGTAAAGAGAGAAGGTACAAGGATGTGGAAGGAAAGATCTCGCGCGGTCCGTGGTTCGTCTAGAAACAGTGGTTGAATTTAACCTAGCTGGCTCTCTGGCTCGCTGGTGTCGAAAGTTCACTGCAGTCGGAAATCGAACCCTAAGACCCCCGGTTAAGGATACTAACGAATCAACTGTTTACTATGTAAGCGCGTATCGAAAGGACATTGAATGGTCAGACTGCTCGTTTAACATCCCAAGAGCCGGAAGTCTCGATTTCAGGAAGATACAAACGTAATTTGATGAAGACTGCTGTTCCCAGTGGTACAAGAGCTAGTACAATGAGTTCCAAAATTTAACTTAGGCGTGGGGGGTTCATCCCCGACAGGGGCGGTGGATTTGCGAAGAAAAATCTTCAGAGTGTGACGTCAAGCTTATGACAAGTAAAACAACTCGGCAAAATTAAATACCTCCGGCAATATCATGTTCTATAGATATCAAGTTTTCCTGACTCGGGTATTGTTAAGTGAGACGGACATCTCCCGGAGAAAGTGAGAGTCACATCCAGCCGCTCACGAGGCGCGCCTGCTCGAATGATCCCCAAGATCCCCGCCGGGGGAAGTCTTCCAATGCAGCATGGATCGGAAATACGAGTGCGTGTGGATCATTATCAAAATACGTCTCCCCGCAAGTATTCCCAACAAAAAAAAAAAAGATAAGCCGGATAGTTGTGAACTCAGCCCTTCGTAAACCAATCTTTCAAAAGTGAAAAGAGCTTCATACTGGATCCTAACTTCGAAAGGCCAGCTCCTGTGCGTCACTGCATTATACTCCTAGTGTTGTGGTTAAATAAATATTCTAATACTGCTAAGCGTTGAAATTAAATTTTACAGAAAATTAAATAGTCACATCAAATTTGCCATGAAATATTATTCCCGTTTCTACTCTTTCAATTTAATTTTATATAGATTTAGTGTCACTGCTCGTGCCAGACCACCCATGCTATGGAGTAGCAATACACCAAAATGTAATAGAAAGAAAGATCAAAACGATCTCATTTAGTAGAATACACGTTAAGAAACAGCAGGGCCCCCTGGTTTGTCCCACCACCTTATTCACCCTAAAACTCGTGCCCCAGCAAAACTAGTGCGCCTCGGGAGCACAAAAACCAGGTATTAAGGGCTAATCAACTATTTATGAGTAAAAAGTGGCTGAAAAGATTCTGATACTCAGGAAAACGTGCACAGATTGTATTCCGCCCCCGTACGTCATATACAGTAATCCCTCAACATTCGCGAGAGTTAGGTTCCCAAAAAGCATCGTGAATGTCAAATCCGCAAATGTCGAGTCTATCTTTATTAAAGAAGGATGGGTTAGATTCCTTGATATCAAAAAACTGTTTAAAAAAGAAAATATATATGAAAAACAATTGTAGAAGAACTCAGTAAGCGCTACTACAAATAGAATTCACAATTAACATCCAAAAGAGAAACAATAAAACAATATTTCAAAATTTTCTGAGTTGAAAGTGATAGGATACAGATTTGGTTTATTTTTTTGTTTCATCACCCTCCTCGTTGTTCTAATATCCAAATATGGAAAGAGTTGATTGGGTCACATTCGAATGTCGTTTTCCACCGCAGCTCGTTGAACTTTTTAGTTCACTATTAACCGTTCTGAAGTTGCTCCAGAACACAGTTTCGCTTCTGTTACTTCATCATTACGTTCGAGGAGGCTTTCTTCGCTGATGATTTCCCAAAGTACCTCTTCAGTGAGGTCATTATAATGAGAGCTGAGCAGATCCTGAACGGCTTGCCTGTTCGTGTGGCCAAAAACCCATACCTCCAATTTGACGCAACTGAATTGAATTATTTTACACTTCTGTTATTCTATTAATATGAATTGACATTCCAACTTTGATCTCCTGTGTCTGCCGAGTTCGTTATATATAGGTATATATATATATATATATATTGGGATATATATATTGGGATATATATATATACCAATTAAAATATTATAATAAGACCAATTAAAATATTTTCCTTTAAATGCAAAATTCTTTACAAGAAAAAAACCGCCACCTCACGCGATAAAATCACACACTACACTTGCGGGACTAATGAATGATCTTAGCCTTTGACGCGCAGAGATACACTAGTCAATCAAATACAATAAAATCCTCCACATAGCGGCTGACTTCGACTATGCATCTATGAATCCAAAATCCTGCCAACGTCGGGACTCGAAGCTACCTCTCGATGACAATCGCTGCCGAGACAGCGGTAATGGTGGCTCGGAGCTAAACTCAGCACACCAATGTCCAAGACTGTTCCTATATATGCGAATTTCATTGGTCGATGCAAGATATTTTTGACCGCTTTTTTTACCAATCCGGCCCTTAGTGCGGAACCAGCGTTCTCCGCCGGAGGCTCCGCATGGAGCTCGTTTCCCCGCTCTAGAATCCACCACGTGCGACTGTCGATGCGCTGCTTAAGACGACATCCTTCACGGAGTGCATTTTAACGAGGGAAATTGAAACCTCTTGGTCGCCGAGCTTTTTATTGCCCTTGGGAGTCACTGCTTCCACTGTTGTGGCACATATTTTATCACTTTTGTGAGGATACTTGAAAATTTAGTATGTTTCAGTTTCTGAGCATACTTGAAAATTCGTATCGTGTGCTAGCATGCAATAATATTTATTTATTTACAGGATGTTCCCTTTGATACATAGTATACATATCACTCGTTCTTACGAGTGATATGTATAGTAGACGTACCACTCATTAGAAAATTATTTTCTTCTTCTTTTTCTGGCTAAACAACACGTAGTTTTATCTCGGCCTATATCCGACACTAGGCGGATTTTTTTTTTCTAGATCAGAGGCGGATGGGCGAGGGAGGGTGGTAGGCACATCGCTCGGGCCCTTAGGACAGGGTATGGGACCAGGGTAGGGAAAGAAAAATAGCGCGCGATCCGTGGCCCGTATTCTCTGGTGCAACTCCGGCATTCGCCTGGAAATAAGGAAAACTACGGATACCAATTATTACAGCAGATTCGATTCCGACAGACGCCACAAACTCTCAAAAGTATCAAGCAAATACCTGACACCTGTCAATATAATCGGCGAGCTCCAGCTGTAAGGCATTGCCTAAACGCTTCACGCCAGCGGCGTTGGTGCAATATTATTATTACGTATTCTTAGTTATTAGAAACAATTAATTACTAATCAGATTGAAAAAAATTGATACCAGCTAAGATTCCTCACTTAATACATGTAATTGTCGTGAGTTGGCCGCATCTTTGCGTGCAAATATCAAAACAAAACTTTAAACGGTCCATTACACTAATATACTTTCTAAGCATCGATTAACTGATAGAATCCTACGCAGGGTTTTGAAGTGATAAAATTTAAATTACACTTTACATGTTATTTTAATTCCTACAATACACTTTCTTCATTTAAATGCTCGAATATTTTTAATTAATATTAAGTATCAGATAAACATAATCTACGTAACACGAAAATAGTTTAATCTCATGTGAAAAAATAAAAGAATTAAATAATATGCGATACTGTACAAAAAAGAATGAATGCGCTGGTAGTATGTAGTGTACGGTCGACTGGGAGTATATGGTCTCAATGTGTATGCTGGCTATAAGTGAGCGTAAAATTGTAGAATCCAGAGTACGTTCGTTCCTCTAGAAAGTCCATCACAAAAAATAAATTATCTCACGAGTTACAGATCATTAGTAGCTGAAAATGCCACTGGTGTAACCCCAGTAACCGCATACCTCATTAAGCCACTGTCTATTATCCTCAGTACAAAGAAATTTCCTAATAGTCTGAAAGTGTTTCCACTCACACGATGGAACGATGGAAAAATATTCTTTTTTGCTAAGCGAGACTTAAGAGATTTCCAAAAAACAACCGATTAAAGAATCTAGCCTTTAGAATTCTCCTCCAGACAGCGACTGAATTCGGCCTAGCTGTATAGCTAAAGTCGAAAAGCCGCCACCGTCAGCACTCGAACCTTTAGACCTCCCAGTCAGAGTCACTGCACAAACAACTGCTGACTCTGAGCTAAGCCAGTCAATGAATATTCGAAGAACACGAACAGCTTTCGACCATTTCACTTTCTCTCTTTTCAACAATCTATAGACTTCTCGTAACGTTTCTAGATAAAAGACTAAAATCCCGTCATAAGTTACGCTAAACACTCGGAGAGAAAGTACGTCAAAGCCACGTGTTATTTAAGAAATCAGGGAAATGGAATTGGCTTGGAGAGAAAATATTCTGGTTCTTACCACGGTCGAAGTATTTAGAAGCATAAATGTGGGTTTTTTTTTACTTTCTCGCCTTACGAATACTTCGTAAGAAGAGAAAGTTATGTAATCGTGCGCCGGAAACGGCTAATTTTCGCCAGAAAATCTCTTATAACTGGAGTCTGGTAAGGAAAAATTCGATAAAACCTGTTGCTAAATTTAGGGGGGAAAATCCTCTACCTCGTGGTGTAGTCAAAATTCATGTTTTGTTGCTTCTTGATACTGTAAATTCGACTGACGGCGAAACGTCCGTCCGTCCGTCCGTCCGTCTGTGATCAACGCTAGCGCCTAAACGTTCAGCCGATTTTCTTCAAAATTGATATTCCCCAATCGTTTTTATTAGTGTCAAGGGTATTGGAATTCGAAACCGATATTTCAATTTTGGGGGTACTTTACATGAAGCCCGTCGGAGATTTTCGAAGTTAAAAAAAAATGGCTCCAAATTTTTTGATTAAATTTTGTTGTTGAATAGTGCGAAGAACGTTTAAGGGAATGATGTAGGTATCATTCTCGTTGACATCCCCAATTTTTCGAAAATTGCAAAAATCTATTTTAAAACTGCAAAATTGAAAATAGAGATTTTTGCCTCAGACAAAGTCGGTTGTACAAAATTAGCACTTTCAATAAGGTCATGTACCATTTTTTGGAAAAACGAGTAGTTTTTTTCGTAAATTGCTCTTGAAATTAACAAAAAACATTTTTCTCAAAAACCGCTCCAAATTTTTTCTTTAAAATTTCTTCACTTATGTAATGAGCGACGATAAAAATATGGTTTTAGTCCCACTTCTGGGAAATACTTGGTTTTGTGAAAATTGCAAAAAAATATTTTAAAACTACAATATTGTAGAAGCAATTTTTACCTCAGACAAAATCTCTTGTACAAAACTAGTACTTTAAAAAAGGTTATGTAGAATTTTCTGAAAAAACGAGCCGTTTTTGCGTAATATTTGCTTCGAATTTACAAAACAAAATTCTCAAAAACCGCTCCAATTTTTTTCTTTAAATTTTCTCCACGTGTGTAATAAGGGACGGTAAATAAATAAACTAGTGGTGCTATAGAATGGCACACATTTTCTCGTATGTACCATCGTATCAATTGTTTCTTTATCATGCATTTACCATTTTATAGCTCGGTTCGATTCTTTTTATGTCTCTGTTCGACCCCTACGGTTCTAGTATGGCGTAGTAGTATAAATGCCGGTTCGTTAACTTTGAGGATCGTATTTCGGGTCTCGGAACGCAAAATGTTTGCTGGTAGAAAACACTTTTGCTGGTTTATAAAGTAGTGGAATAGCATTTAGGACCGTATAGAAGCAGTGCGAGAAAGTATCTGCGTTGAAAGCACCACTAGTTTTCATTAAAACATTGTCTTCCGCATATAACCATTAATATTAATAACGTTCTTGAGGGTGATGCAGTCAGTATATTCCAGTCACTGGGCCTCTGACCCACGAACAAATTGCGGAAGATTTTTCTTCACGATTGAATATGGGGGGGCTGAATTCAGATTTGTTGTAAGGTATTTTTTGGGAGTGCTGAATTCGAATTTGGTGCTTGCTGCTCCAAAAATGCAGGGAAAATTGCACAAAGAAAATTGCGGGGAGGAAGTTTGCACATTTTAAAAAGTGTTTTGCTTTATCTCCAAAACTGCGATTTATCGAAACAGACGTCATTTGCAAAATAACAGTTGACAAAATTCTGTAGGAAATGCATATTTTAACATTAAATTTTTAATAAACGATTTAGACGCTGTAGTGCGCTGAAAATGGTGCTTTTTTTGGCCCCCTGATCAAAACGGAAAATAGCTAGCATTTCTATATTGCGGCACGCTCTAGTTTCACTGTATCATGGCTTGTTAAGTGATTAACTCTCCGATATTCGCGGAACCTGTAGGGACGTGTTTACTTGCGCGAATTATCTGTAAAACCCTGCCTTATGCAATCAAAATATGATGGGAACAGGAAAAGCGAAGAAAAACAATACAAATGTTCTGTAAATACAATATGTTGATTCAATATTTGTACCAACAATACGTTTCGTTAATATGTACCAAGTTAAGACGTAGAAGTCAGAATAAAACTAAAGAAGAATTTTTAGGTCTGAAACAAAAATATTGAACTACAGAATTAAATTGCAGCAGGGTATATCAATAATACTTTTCTTAAAGAATTAACGGAATTGTTGAAAAATAAATGTGAAATGTTTTCTAAAGGGCAGTTATATAATGTAATGTAACGTACAAATATATAAGTACAATTATATAAGTACAAATATATAAGTACAAATATATATGTACAAATATATATGTATAAAAATATATAATACTGTTATAGAACCTGAAACCTCGGAAGCCTCGGGTCGATGTATGAAGTAATACCCTCTGTCATTGATTAGTTTATTCAAGGTTTTTTCTTATCATTTTGGGTGGTCCAGGCTGGGGAAGTCGTCTCGGCCAGTAGAAGGTACAGGCTGGTCAATTTGGAAGTGTGTGATTGGTGGTTGTAGAAATGTGGTTGGTATATAATTCAAGGATAAAATATTTGATGAATTAGTATCTGGGAACCTCAGCTGATTCAGACAGTGGTGCAGCGAACGAGAGGTGAGGTACTCTTGGTCTCCATCATCGAGGTCGAAAGTGCCATCACACATTTGTACACGCCCTGCCTAGTGAAGACAAACTTAAATGCAGAAGATACCTGCTCATCTACATTCACAACTTCCCTGACAGTGCTTGAATTTACATGAGATAAGTCGCAACAGTTTCTCTAGAGTTTCGACCTGCGGAGCAGTTAATAGGATCAAGCAATCCTGGCACCACCCCCACGGTTCAGGAATCAAATCACTCCCAATCACTGTTGTGTTTGATGCAAAACTGAGTTCATGGGCTGCAGCATCAGTTGGGAGGGGGGATTGAGGCAATGTTTTCAGAAACTTTTATGCAGATATTAAGTATTTCTTAAATCTGAGCTTACGTTCCGTAGTTTGGTGAATAATATTGTTTAGGGCAAAATAGATTTTCCCAGCAATAGTAATTTCCTTCGGATGGGCTCAAGGGTCGGTGAATTTTTTTGACGTAAGTTATAAAGAAAGGCGTGCTACTGCGGGTTTTAAGGAATTACACGTTGACTTGCTTAAACAATTCCGAGGTAATCGCAACCATCGCATGGACGAGCAGCAAATATTGGGCAACACTCTTCTCTACTCCACTTCTAGGATGGTGCAGGGATTGAGGTACTTTTACCCCGGTTTTAGGAAACGGTCATTACGGGAAATGTTAAGACATGACATTACATTATGACCGGAAGGTTTCTTATCTGGAAATTATTTATTATGCAAGAGTAGAGGTGGTCATCAAATGATACATATACGAAGAATACTTTACATCTCTTTTTCTCCTGCATTCTGGGAAGTGTAAAATTAAAGGAATTTAAGGGCATAAAATCCAAATGGCCATTCACAAAAATATCACTTGAATATCACTTATCCCAAAGACTCCCAAATAGATGCCGAGCTCTACAGTAAATTTTAATGATAATGTTAAAATAGTTATTGCACAACTAGTTGCCTACATCAGCAAAAGCTGCTCATCAATTGGATGCGTTAATAAGATACTAAAACAATTCCACGATATTTTCTCCGATGAAGCTACAACTCAGATCGGGCCTTGGCGTAACATCGCATCCATACTAGCAGTAAAGCGGAAGCCTTTCACACTACATAGATTAATTCTTCCATGTGAAAGTTACATCAGACTGAGACAACACTGACATACATTATGCAATTAGTATCACAAGTCAATGCTGCATAGTTAAGCGGTCGTTTATCATATATGACAGTTCTAACATGATCAGACATTTCATTGAATTAGGTACTAATGTTACTTGAAGATAATGCTAACGTCAGGTGACGTTAACATTATCTTCAACTAATATTATGAGAAGGAAGGTTTGTTTCGGAGTCTTCCTACAATTAAAATATTAAAGATAGAGATTTTTCCCTTAATGAAATTTGTTCTTTAAAGATAGATTTTGAAATACGGTTTTGTACAATTTTTGAAAATTTGAGTACTTTTCGCGTAATTTTCCGCGAAAATAGGGGCGAGAAAGTACGTGTTGTTTTAGCACCACTAGATTAGAACTGATTTCCTTTAAGAAATAATCATCAATATTAAACTTTCGCAATGTCAATTTTTTGCAATTTTCGAAATTACGGAGAGTTTGCCGAAAATGGCACCTGCACCAGTTGTTTTTTTACGGTTCTTTTCTACATAGGAGAAAAATTTTAAGAAAAACTTTTGGAGTCGTTTTTGAGAAAATTATTTTAAAATTTACTTCTAATTTATAAAAAATTACACGAAATATAATTATTATTATTAATAATATTATTATTATTATTACTGCTTATTCCTAAAATTGCACCACCTCACCTACCTCATACTCGGCAAAAAACAATCCATACTTAGAGGGTCATATCCTTCAGTCGCTGGTATTTCAACGTTCGGTACATCGAAAAGAAGTAACCTCCCAGGACGTTACAAGTGATTTGGAGAATGTCCACGGGGTGCGCGAGTAACAAGCACTTGAGCCTAACTGGCGAATTTGAAATGGATATTTTGATTTTTGGATGTAGAGGAAACTCCTAAAATGGCATACCCTAAAGAAAAAAATGTTCCACTAGCAATAATTTTTAAGTTGGATCCTTTATGTTTTTACAAGATTACAAGAAAACTAAACTAGTTGGAATAGCATAGGTAAGAAAATAACGACGTCATATATATATATATATATATATATATATATATATATATATATATATGTAATAACGCATTTTTTTTAAGTGCTTCAGTATGTCATTTTATCCTCTGTGTGGGCTAATGGTACTGAAAAACTTCATTTCTTACTCGTATAAATCAAATACACATTTTTGTTTTTCGTGACGTACTACCACAGTTGGTATGAGTCCACATATTACACTTCAGGCATTTAATCCATGTCTCCTGAGTGATTTGGAATAACTATATAAGTCATTTACAAATGAGACAAGCAACATCACCAGTAAAATCCACATCTTCATCATCCTCTTCAATTTGTTAAAACAGAGTTTCTTTTTAGCCTGTTCAGCAGCACGTCTGAACTGCAACTTCTGCTGCTTCTCAGCGAATTTCGCTTTCTTCCATTTAAGATCTGCTAGTCAGAACAAATTTGGTGCAATTGAAGATGCAACAATCTCGAGAAGAGATGATGGAATTGCTTTTGAGGGAATCGGTTGCTGGCTGTGTCCAGCGCTCCTTGTAGTTGTGATTGTGGATTGGTTCCTTCCGGATTGCAAGCTGTTTTCAGAGTTAGTGACGTCCCCTTAATTCTCGTTTTCTTCCAAAATTACTTCAGTTACAGATTCCGCGTAGAAAATATAACCTGTAAAGAGGTGTTTTCTCAAGAAGATTTCCGTTGGGGTAAAATGACATAGTAAGTACTTTTATCCCAGCAGGTATGTCATTTTACCTTTAGATCATATGTTCAATGTGCAGATGTCCTGTTACCAAGTCCTTGGAAATGCAAGTTATGAAAGGCGCTGAAAATACTCAGACGTAAAGTGTTTTCTTATCTTACTAAAAGTCAATGTATTGAATCTCACGTATACGATGTAAATTATCACAGAACGAAAACTTCTGAAACCTCGAAAATCATTGAGTTCCTGACAGCAAGAACATTTCGCACGAGAAAACTTCACCATTTCCAGTGTCACCAACCATAGAACGTGTCTTGCTCATAAAAACGGCTGGCAGTGGCGGCAATTAGGAGAAATATGAGGTGTGACATTTTATCCCAGTATGTCATTTTAGGACAGATTCCCCTACTTTATGTGAAACCTCGAAGACATTTTCAATTTTTTTTTCGAATAAGATGTAAAGGAAGACCAAATTGAGAAGGAGATGAAGGAAGAGAAGAGAGAGAGGTAGCCGAGAAGGAAAATGTGGAGAGCAAAAGGAGATGGAAGAGGAGGAGACGGAAACACAAGAGAAGTAAGGGAAAATCAGAAATAAGAAAAGGAGGAGAAGGAAACGTCAGGGGACAAGGAGAACAACTAGAAAAGGATGGGCCGCTTTATTTCGTGTTTCTGTCAACTGCTAATTTCATTACTTTCGTAAGTGTAGTGCATGTTTTATCGCGGGGGTGGCTGTGTTCTTCCCCCGCTGGATGGTGAGATCTTTCGCCGTCCTACACGTCGGCTAATGGGGTTTTCCTCAACCAGGATCCCACCAGCGGGGCGCCGCCCCAGCCTGGACAAGCTTTAAACTGCCGACAGTTCTCCCGATATGTGTGGTAGTCTATTGCATGTAAATGTGTGTATGAGTGTGTGTAAATAAGAGGTGAGGATAGGACAAGGAATAGGATGGAAAGATAGCGCGCGGTGCGTGACACGTCTATTACGGTACTGCTCCGGCATTCACCTGGTGTTAATCGGAGAAACGACAGAAAAGTTCCGATCAGAGCAGCCAACCGCTAGAATTCTCCTCCAGACAGTGGCAGAATTCGGTGTAGCTATCTAGCTAATGTCGAAAATCTTGCCACCGGCGGGCTCGAACCCTAGGATCTCCCGGTCAGAGGCACTGCAGTGATATCAGTTGCTGCTCTGAGCCACCTAAGCGGGTTGGATGAATACGCCCTCAGAGCGCGCCACGCCCTCCCGGAGGAAGCGGTTGCCTCACTTGAGGAAGAGCGGTACAGAGTGCACTGGCCGCGGTTGCGCACACGCTCGCGCTCGCGCACCGAATGTTCTGGAGCAGCGAGGGCGGCGAAACTGGAGTGCGATAGGCGGTAGGCTGGCGGTTCACTGACACAGCCCGTATTGAAGAAGTCGCCTCCCCGTCCCCCCGTTTCCGGCACCCGCTGTTTCGAACAATGGGCGTATCTGTTGCTAAGCTGCCACTTTGAAGCTTTATGTATCAGGGAATTTGTCATTTTAGTTGACCGCAAGCGGTTACGCGCTTTCGTTTCCATCAGTTACATTGTGTGACAGAACTATCGATGGCACTTGTTCTGTACATGCGGTCTGCTCATAATCAATCATTGACTGTTTAAGGCTTGTGAATCGCTTTTGGTGACAACGAAGTTGGAGTTTCAAAGAGACACAATTTCCTTCACAAACCGACGCAGTATAATCTGTCTGAAAATCGTAAAACTACATCATTAAAAAAACTTATTTCTTGAAAATCTGTTTCTACATATATTAAATGCGATATACATGGTGAATCATTTCA
This sequence comes from Acheta domesticus, assembly GCA_031308135.1. Classification (NCBI taxonomy): domain Eukaryota; kingdom Metazoa; phylum Arthropoda; class Insecta; order Orthoptera; family Gryllidae; genus Acheta; species Acheta domesticus. Next base: position 53,602,435 of record JAHLJT010008446.1, read on the forward strand.
TAAGGAAAAAAAACGCTGTCTTCACCTCTATTAAATAACACATGTTTCTTATGCCATATTGCGGAGAAAAGCTTCTTCACTCTTCAGAAGTCTCTTGGCAATTTCTCTTCTTCTACATGGTTGTGCTTAATGTACGTCGAAGCAATGAGAACATTTCTAAGTATCGTCTAGAAAAAATGCTACTTTTTTTCTTGTTCAAAAGGCGAAAAAACAAAATTTGTGAATTGACGGAATCTGAATGCGTATTACAAAAGTCCTACATCGGACGCGGCCCTGTGACCGCAACCACGGACCTATGTTGGGTCAACCAAATTTTCGGAATCAAGGACCTCAAACACAGAAGACTTCACAAACATGAATTCTGAATACACAACGGGTTAGAGGAAGTAATTTGCTATATATGTGAAAAAGTTTATCAACTTTTTCGATACCAGGGCCCCACAATACGAGTTTTTCAGTCGACTAATTGCAGACTTTTGCCGGAGCAATACAAAAACCTTATCTTTCCTACGTAAGTATATAGTAAGGCTAGAAACTAACTAGTTGATGAGCACGAAATCAGTACTCACTCACTCGAAGAACGTTTTATATAATAGATAACAGATCTATAGAACATGTGAACTCGCCTCGATGCTGGGGCTTGGAGGACCGTTCAAAAACGCGGACCCGAAGTCAGTAAACATGGCTACTTTTACTCTTTGTGGAGGTGTTTTTTTTTTGTTTTGTTTTTAATTCTGGCCCTCAAGAAAATGTGCGCAGATAAATTTCTTTTCCCACACGTCATATACAGTTTTTACTGTTTTTGACAAATAAATAAATAAGTTGCTGCCCTCTCAGGCCATCCACGTATCCCATCTGAATATCATACCATTCACAAACTTTCATCTATTACCACACAATCCTCCCTTTTGATTTTTCGTCATACAGTGGAAGGCAAACACAAACCACTATTGTGTCCATTTCATTAAGAAACGAGAGCAAATAAGTGCATAAACCTCTCATACCTACACTCAGAAAAGCGTATAGCACCTATCAAGCAATGATCTTAACTGCTCATTTCTGGAATACTGTTTTGGAAAAAGTGTTTATCTCATACAAGTGTTCCAAAATACGATTTTAGGGAAAGGAATTTATATCAATTAGGTCGTGATTGCCATGAAAACTTATTTGCAACCCGAGGCCTTCCGAATATTTTATAATGTAAAACCAAGATTAAGTATTTTTAAAATGGCAAAGTAGGTTACATCTCATAAAAAATGTTCTAACGTTGTTATTATATATTCTTCAGTTTGAAATATTCAGAAAAGTTATCGCCTCCAATAAATGAACCTATTTTGTAACGCAGAAAACGATACTGCTATCAGCAGACTGCTATTGACCGCTTTCAGTGTACTAGAAAAGAAAATATCTATACTAAATAGTAATGTACGAGTTTCTTTGTGATTAACTTTAGTCACCGATTAGCCGTTTCATGTCCCATACGTATAGCAGCAAATTATCAAAAGAAAAACCTTCGCCTACAATGGAAAATAGTGCGTTCAATGTTAGGTACCTATCAACATTATTACGTAAGTAAGTAAATAAGTAACTGCAATTTTGCTCTAATTGTCTTTAGTTTGGTTCTACAGTTTTGTGTGCTCCCCAACCGGTAGATGGGACCGTTGTCTTTGCCTGTAGGAGGTTTCAGCGTTATCTGATCAGTCCTTCTTGCGCTGTTGTGGTGTAAAGATGGATACAGCACTCTCTGTTTGCACTACAGAAGAACATTCCCTAACCCGTTTTTTTATAATTTGAAGGTGTACCAGGAATGGAAATCCATAGCAGGTTTTCAGCACAATACGGGGACAATGTTTTGCCACAGAGAAGTGTTCACTAGTTACGAGAATAGTTCAAAAGTGGTCGAACGAGCGTGAAGAAAGAGGAAAGAACGAGGCGTTCAGATACAGCTGCAACTGATCCCAATATTGAACAATTACATTAGTGTTACAATTAGTGTTAAAATATATATAAGAGAAGAATATGATACCAGTCAAGATTTTTTGGACTTCTTTTCCTGATGCTGACGGATTTTGTTCGAGGAATCCAATCCTACCTTTAAGTAGGGCTCCGGTCCCTTTTGAGGAGAGACCTCTCTATAAGATATATGATGCGACCCTTCTTAGTGCTGACGATTTCACTAGTTCAAAAAACGAAAAAATTAAAAGGATTTTCACAGACGCCATTCTAGGATTCGAAAGGAAGTCCACAGTAGCATTTCGTATGAACAGCGTCGCGAGAGATACAAATTTGTAGTTATCATACCGAAATTGTTGAGTATGATTCACATAGTGAAACCGATAAATATTATTTTCGGTAGACCGAATGTGCAAAAAGCTCTATGGTCATGTGGAATCAAGATTTCAAAGAAAATATCGTTTCCATTCATTTACGTTCTGATGCAAATTTTCAAGTTAGAATAAACATTTGAATCGTTTTAATTATTTATTTATTATTTAATTATTTATAATAATTTCTTCACAAACAAATTATTCTTCCTCTACGTTTCGGGAATATGATTTTTCCTATCATCAGACTACATTAAAACCTTTATACTTCATTTCTAATCTCATATCCAAAGAAAGGTTAACCTATCAATCTCGGCAAAAAAACAACTCAATCTTGATCGTGCAAAAAACAATAACTGCACGCACTTAGTATAAAAATAACTATTTTGTATGTGTATTATAGTAAAAATAAACCCTATTTAGACAACCACTTTTGCAAAATCTGTTACTTTTTGATACACAACATCTCTCACTGCATCAATTACTACTGTTTTTAATGTAACATAGTGATTTGTACATTTGAATTAAAATGAAATGAATGTCAGTAAGGCTGTCAAAAAATAGTGTATGACACGTGGTGAAAGTGATTTTATTTTGCTCGTAGGATTTCGCCACTCGACCTATCGGCGTCTTGTCGCAACCTTTTCTACTTCCAAAATAAAATGCCACTACGATCATAAATGACTATTTCCCTGCCTATTTTAGGTAAAATAAAAGCACGAACGGTTCTAGTGATAATTAAAAGTAGTACATTTTGTGTAGTTAAAGAACGGGCATAGGGATACCACGGCTCATGAAATCGTGCACATATTGTCCTTCTCCTCTCCCGCCTCCCCTTATGTCACATACTGATTTTATCTCTTTTCTTTAAATAAATCGACTTTCCTACATGCATGGCCACCAACAGTGTTATAATTTTATCTTCTCAGTTCGTCACACAATTTTAACTGCTTTTTAAAGTTAAATAAATCTACAGGTGAGGATCAGTACATTACAAAAGTGAATAAATAAAAGCAGTGGTGCTACTACAGTACATTCTTTCTCGTATTATTGGTAAGTGCGCCCAATGAAAACAAGAGACTTTGAGCAGTAGATCCACGAAGGCTCCTTGTTTCCAACTAAAGTCCCCTCCCCACCACCATCACCACCACCACCACCACCACCAATACACAAACAGAATTCATTTCTTCAAGCAACAGAAATAACTTTTAGCGGTTCATTTAGCAAATTATAGCTTATTTGTATTAAAAAAATACGTTATTTCTTTTGAATAAAAAAAATTCGGAGTCTTAAATAAGTCGGTATCTTTGACATCACTAAGACGCATGGTTTAATTAGCGTGAGGTAAAATAGGATGAAACGGGAATGCCTGCGTCTGTGACGCAGGGACTTGGCAACATCAAGGTATCCGATGCCGAAGGCTCCGGGTCATATATTTGTGGGGGTGGCTGACTTATAATACCACGATATATCGCATCTATATCATGCCATTCATCAAGATTCAACATTCACTACTCATACCCCTATTACATCACGACTCTCTCAGCAAAATTTGTGGGTAAATTTTAGATCATTTCTTTCTGTAAGAGTTGCGGCAGAATCTGGTTGAAAGTAAGTTTTTTTCGTCAGAAGTCTCCAGAAAGAAAGCATTTGAAACGTTACGTATAGATATACGGTCTCTATAAAAAAAAATCAACGTTCCTGTGAGTATTCAGTTATTCAGTATTCAGTCATTATGTTACGCATTCAGAATTTTTTCAAATTCTGTCAGCCTTCATGCAGCCTGTTGCGTGTATTTTGCAAATATACATTCGCGTTTGAGATATGGCATAATATTGTGGGGAAGATCATCCCGTAGTACCCAGACCTTTAGATTGCAAAAGAATATTTATTATTCGGATAATGAAAAAATGCCATCCACGTGATTCCTGCAAGCCTCTTTTCATTGAGCTTGGAATCTTACCATTGCCTTGCCTATTTATTTACAAATCTGTAAACTTTGTCAAAACTGACTTACTAAACGGTGGGAACATATTTTCATGTAATACTGATATTTATAATTACAACACACGTCGTAAAAATCACGTTCATCAAGTGTCAGTATCACGAGCTCACTACAAAAAATCTACATACAATACATGTACGTTACTTTACAACGCATTGCCAGATAACATTAAACAATTAAAGTCGGTACACAAATTTAAGTTAAAAGTAAAATCTTCACTGCTGCACAACTGTTTCTATACAATTAGAGACTATACTGACCATCAAAATAATAACAAATTAAACATAATAACAAATAACAATAATAATAATAACAAATAACAATAATAATAACAAATTAAAAGTAAATGAAAATAAAACAGTTTCAATGCAGTTTTCCATATCAAATAAAAAATTCTGTACTCCATTGAAAATGAACGGTGTGCCATTGACTGATGTTAATGTAACAAAATTTTTAGGTCTATCATTCAGTCAAACCTCAAATGGAATGCCCACTTAAATGAATTGAACACAAAATTAAGCTCATTATGCTACGCGTTCAGAATTCTTTCAAATTCCGTTAGCCTTCATACAGCTCGTTGTGTATATTTTGCCAATGTTCACTCCCGCCTGAGATATGGCATAATATTTTGGGGAAACACATCTTATAGTTCACAGACTTTCAGATTACAAAAAAGAATTGTACGAATAATAAGCAAATCCAACCCACGTGATTCTTGTAAGTCACTCTTTATTAATCTAGGAATTTTACCATTACCTTGTCTCCTGATTTACGAATCAGTAGTTTTTGTCAAAAATGACTTACTTAAGGACGGGAATATATTTTCAGCAAACGTCGATGTCTATAAGTATAACACACGACGTAGTAATCATATTCACCAGGTGGCAGTATCAACAGCTCACTACAAAAACCTCACATACAATTCATGTACATTACTCTACAACACTTTGCCAGAAGACATTAAACGATTAAATTGAATAGAAAAGTTTAAGTCCCAAGTAAAATCTTTTCTGCTGCATAACTGTTTATATACAATTCGAGACTATACCGAGCATCAAAAAGGAAAGTAGAATTAATTTTAACAATGATAGTTAATGTAATTATTTATCATTTGGACTGTATAATTCTAAAGAACCTGTAACAAGTATTGTACCACAGTTTCTGGGTTGATGGCCCCCATCTCAATCAGGTTTTTCGTCCACTTTCCCTGATCCTTGAGCAAATGCTGAGATGGTCCCTTGTTTTGCTTCTGGACATAAATGTAACTTCATTATTTGTGCACGTCTTCTGAATTTCAGTGGGAAATATAGTTATTCAAATTATCGTTTTTCATATTATCGCGGCAAAAAGTATTATTCTTTCATGAAGAACATGAGGGTTCAGGGCAGGAATTTATAGCTAATTTACCTTTGAAAATATATTTTATTATATAGGAGCGAATATTTGTCAACAAAACTCGAAAAAAAACTCTCTTTTCTGTATTCAAAATTCGACTAGAATATGGTTTAGGATAGAGACCACAGAATTATGAAAACGTGCACAAAATTCACTTCTCCCCATAGCTCGTCATACGCAGTTTTTAACTGTTTTTGACGTAAATAAATAAAAATAAAAAATAAATAAAAAACAAAAAGAAAAATAATGTTCATTTTAGATAGATTTTAACAAAACAATAATACATAGTGAATTAGTTTATATTTTTATTGTTTAAGTTTTAAAAAAGACTTAATACGTCTGTAACAAGTAATGTACTTCAACTTCCGGGTCAATGACCACCATCTCGATCAGGTTTTAGTCCATTGAGCAAATGCTCATTGAGCAAAAGACCCATTGAGCAAATGCTAAAATTGTCCCTTGTTTTGTTTCTGGACGTAAACGTAGCTTCACTATATGCACGTTTTGTTGAGCACTCCTTATGCTTTTAGTGGTAGGAGTAGAGGGTGAGTTACTATTTTGTTAACAATGCAGAAAAATCGCATCTGCATTTCGTTTACCGTTGCAACTATGTTTTCTTTAATTCACGAATAATATATATAGTTTTTCAAATGTTGCTAATCTTGCGCTTTTTTTAAATTTTATTATTATATCTTTTTTATATTTTATTCATGTTTCAACTATCTATTTATAGTTAAAATGTCGGGAAGGGATTGTGGAACTTAATAAAACGTGCGCAAATAATCTTCTCCCCCATACGTCATATACAGTTTTCACTGTTTTTTGACCAAATAAATCAAATTAAATAAATCAAGCATTATTAACGTACCACACTCCGATTTTATTTTTATGCAAAGACGTTGCTAGGAGAACGTGTGAAAGTTCTGCTTAATCGGGAAAATTATATAGGTAGCATTGGCAAAAATACAACCGAGATGAACTGACGCGTTGTTGCAATGCGTCCGTAATAGGTTTTTATACGAAAAATATAAAATCCGCATGACCGTTTTAGCCGTTTTGGTACCCATACCCATTTGCTAACTGACCCTCCGAAGCGATTTTCTGGTTGGCCGAAGCAAACTTTACTTATTTCCATAATCGTTTCTTCAGTCCAAATACGTATCTTGCATGTAACTTTCCTATCTTGTTTCTACACATTAATCTTCAAATTTCCATGAAGCATCGGCGCACAAAAAAAAATTCCTTACGAATTTTCTCATTACGAGAAACTTTCTTGCGTTTCGATACTTAACAACACAAAAAAAATTGCGCAAACATACGAAAGTTCGTACAAGTTATTTCAGATTGAACTGCGTAGCGTCAATACTATAGCTTCGAAAGAAGGAAGCCAACTGCAAACTGCAAAATAATGTTGTTTTGCTTTATTACTTTGTTTCGAACAAAACTAGTGGTGTTACAACAGCACATACTTCCTCATAAATACAACGATTACGTAATATATATATATATATATATATATATATATATATATATATATATAAACGCTTACCGTAAGAATTAGTGGGATTATTAAGTCTGTGTGTACACACGAGGAAGCAAATTATTACACGTAGACATTTGATTTTTAGAGAAATTTCATCAGGGATATGGAGCATTAGTGCCGTACGTTGAACGCAGAAGTTTAGACGTCTTCATGTGACACGACAGTTTCCAGAAATTTGTATAGTTCAGTGAGTTTCAGTAGTGTCATTGGGTATTTATGTTAGTGAAATCCGAATATAACTTAATCCAGATAAATCGATCAATTAGTCAACATAACAAGAGGTATTGGATCGATGAAAATGCTCGGAAAACAATACCCACAGAAAGTAATTACTTGGGCAGGCAGTATGTGCAATTGTATTATTGAGCCGTTTTTAATTTACGGAAATGTAACGACCAAAAACGCTGAATTTGTTAAAGGAGATAATAGGCCTACTTGTAATCCGAAATATCGTGGAAGTTGCATTTAACAATGTTTAATTACAAGATGGGACCTAATGTCATTATGCTTCAATTGTGAAACTTGTATTAAACAATTTGATTCTTGGGCAATGGATTGGTACAAGTTCAAATGAATGTAGAACAAGGGACCATTATCTAACCCTTCAAGACATTTTTGGTTGTATAATAATGGTAAAATAAAATGTACGAGACTCAACATACATGACTGAACTGAAGGAAAAAGTACCGCATGTTTCAAATGTAATCATGCCCAAAGCACTGTGAAATAGATACTGATGACTGGTTCTATCAATGTCTAGTGATAAACAATTGGAGCAGTTTTTAGGGTAGGCAAAGCTACTTAAGTGAACTACCAATTCTTCCCAATATATTACTTCAAAGCATTCCCAATCCTCAATACCCCACTACCACATCAACACGACCACCCATAAAACCAAGGCAAACAGGCTAGCAAGCGCAAATACACACATACAGAATTACAAAAATCCACCCACCAATGAACAAGGATATTTCCTCTAAGCCCACCAAAAATATCCTAATTTTAACTGACAGACATAAGCAGGAAATCTTCTCCTTATTCAGTAGGGGAAACTTCTTTCGAACAACTCTCTCAAAGTAGTGTTTAAACCTAACGGCAGGTTTGCCGTTGTGATCAGTGCGTTGGTCCACCCGCATGTAACTCTTTTTCAAACGGAGCACAGTTCTTACCGTACGAGGGTACAATGACATCGACTTTACACCGGACCATGATGACAAACTAGAACGTTACGCCCAAACACGAACATCATAGATTCGAATTTGCCCCTCAGGTACAACAGCTCATCACTATGCAAAGAAATAAGACAACCAAACAGCCAATTAAAACTGCATCTGAGAGACACAAATGTGCAACTATTTGAGCAAAATTTTCTCTAAAAAAAGAAAACACCCGGTATTCACCTCCACTTTACAGGAATACATATGCTCGGTAGCGAGCAAACAAAACATAACATTACATAACGTCGGCAGTGTCCTGCCCAAGACCCTTCCGTCCTCAGGGTCGCCCTTCAGACCCAATTACCTTATCCCCTGAACCTAATCCTTGTACTACCTCTCCCATTATTCATTCCCCTCGACCTACTGCCCCACTTGCCTCACCTTTGTGACTGCTTGAGATGAGATACCTCCTTCCTACGCAATCACGCAATCGACAGTAAGACATGAGACAAATTAGTAATTATAGTCACATGCAGCAGAAAAATATCCGGGTAAGGGCATATTTGTAATTGTGCGGAGAAACTGACATTGAACAACCTCTGGTTTTTTGTTTTCAATCTTGCAGCATTTATCCAAACTACACAAGCAAATAATGAGGTCTAATTATGGTTTTAAATATAGTTAGGGCTATGTTACATGGGAATTTGGATGACCAGCTTATTATTGGATTCGAAGAAGATTCGCATTAGCCTGTAACATTTTATTTATATGCTGTTTCCAGTTTAATTGTTTATCCATTAATAAGCCTATAAATAATTCCTAAATTAATAATCTCTGATGGGTTTCATATGAGGTTGCTAGTGTACTTCCTGATTTAATGTTAATGGAGTGGGAGAGTTATATCGTCTCTGGATGAATAATTTTACAGCAGATTTGTTTGAATTTAATTTGATTTTTATTTTGGAGTCACAGCTGGCTAGAAGGTTAGGATGCACTTTAAGTTGGATTTTAGTCTGTTCTAATGAATGGCCGGATGCATAGATTGCAGTATCATAGGCAAACTGTCCTATTTTTTATAGAGTTGAGTTTGGGTAAATCTTCCACGTACAGGTTGAATAACGTTGCGAAAACGGTAACCCTTGTGGTAGGTCTGCTTTGACAATTTGAGGATTTGATCGGCGGTTATTGGCCATCACCGAGAAGGTTCTATCTGGTAGGAAGTTTGTGATTATTTCGATCAGATAAAAAGATGTGCCTATTTCTTTGAGTTTGCGGGTTAATGCCGTGAGCAAAATTTGTAATTACTGCTGGATCACTAGTAGCCACTGTGCATGACAAAATTAGTAATCAATCTTTTGAATCAATAATCCAATTTGTGGAAATTTTAGCATCGATTTTTGAGCGAATCTCGGAAAACAATTTTCGAATTCAATCATTCTTTTAATTTTTGGCATTAATATAAATATACCTAAACGCAATACAGTGGGATCAGAGAAAGCAATACATTTAAAAACAACTAACAAAACTACTAACATATTAAATAATAACGAATGGACTAGTTTACAAAAATGTACAGATTCACATGACTACCAGTAACTTTTACACTGTCGCATTAAATAATACACACATAGGTGGATTACCTACTAACAGAAAAGTAAAATTATTTATGAAATCATTGGAAGCAGTTTACATTGCTGTTTACGCAAAAGACAATTTGTTTACTTTTTTTATTGAAAGCTTCCACTTCAGTTTAACACTGCTTTCCTCTTCAAAAGAAAAAATTAAACACTTCGTGGAGAAGCAATTCTTCGATAACACATGAAATTTTAACATTGTGTAAAAATCATACTCCCTTACGGTACGGATAATATACAAGAGCGTGCATCTTCCAAAACTCAAGAATATCGCGAAAACCTTCATTCTCGGCTCTTCTTGACAGCTGTCTTGACACAACATAGCATTTTCTCACTTACAAGATTCTGCACATTGCAGAATCTCTCAGATTTCGTACAAACAGGTAATGGACCGGTATCCAATTCACGGCCATTTGGCGAAGGAAATTTCTTCCTTTACTCGCAGCTTATGTTTCTAACGAGATAATATGTTGAAACTCGAGACGTTTTATTGGGAGAAGCTGCAAGACGAAGTCTGTATACTTCATAAACATTTGGAAACGAAATATTAACATGTGTTCTTTTTATTTATATCCAAATATTGGTTATTTTGTTCTCTAGATTTAATTCGCTTCTTCTTTGTTAATCAACTATTATTATTAAGAGATATTTTCTATCAAAAATACTTAGGCAACAATTCGTACACATAATTTTTATTTGCTAGAAACCAGTTTGAGCTGGTAGGTTAGCGTATTTAATTGCGCGTCCGAAAAAAATTTCATAACTCAAGACCTAACGAGATTTCATCGGTGGTGGATTTTCGACACCAGCTTAGTAGCTACGTCGACCAATGCTGCTGCCTGGATGAGAATTGTAGCGGCAGGTTGCGTTTGTGGATCGTTTCCGTGATTTCCTCCGTTCTATTCCAGGTGGACGATCGCCTGGAGCAGCTCCTCGGCAACATCGTTCTCTCTGCAGCACGGTTGACCGCCAGGTCCTAGGGTTCTAGTGCCCACGCTAAGAGGATTTTCGACACTATCGATATTGCTACATCGAATTGGCACATGGGCTTCTAACCTCGAAGCTGCTGAATATCAAGGGACGCGACCTCGTCCCTCTCTCCCCCACCATTCGGCAAGTACTAACTGCTTCTAGATAAAAAAAATGCGTGTAACTTGATGGTGGGGAGGGGGGAGAGAACCTAGCCATGTTGTGCCGTGACTCCCTTCTGACCACGTTTAATTCTACACGAAGTGACCGGGATTCAATCCTTGAAGTCAGAAGAATCCCAAACTATGAGCTCTCAACAAGTTCACGAAATTTTAAAAACTGTCCTCATTTACTAATGTTGAACCTCTGTCACAATAGTAACACGGCCAGATTTCTCTCACATCAGCATTATGCAAAAACTGATAATAATTTATGAGAATATTGTCGTTCCTTTCTCAGTTTTGGCACATTCAGTCGTCTACAGATATCCAGTCAAATTTACATACATAAATATACAATAGGGTCGAAACATTCTTGAATCTTTCCAAACAATTAGCATTTGAAAACTTACGCACACATTAATAAGTACTTAGGTAGGTCCAACGTTTCCAAAGTCTGTTTTGAACACATATCAGAAACAATGTAAGTTTGATAAGTATACGTGGCAAAGTATTATAGACCTACTTTTCTTCTTACAGGCATGAAACATTTAGTCTACATTTTCATGGACAAGAGAATCACGCCCAGACGTATCGAAGACAAAAAGAGTAACATCTCTCACAATAAAGTTTAATTACGATTGTTATAATTAAAAACATAACCGAAAGCGGTGGCATCAACTGACGTCACTGTAATGCCTCTGACCGGAAGGTCCTAGGTTCGAGTCCCGACGGTGCCAGAATTTTGACACTAGTTACATAGATAGCTAGGTTGAATTCAGTCACTCTCTGGAGAATTCTAGCAGTCGGCTGCCGTGATCGGTAGTTTTCCGTGATTTCTCTCATCAATACTAAGCGAATGCCAGAGCAGTGCCTCAATGGGTCACGGACCGCGCGCGATGTTAACTTCCCTTTTCTTATCCTATCCTCATCCTTTAAATATACACATTTACACGCACTACAGTACCATACACGCCGGGAGATCGGTCGGAGCTAGTGCTTGACCCGGCTGGGGCGGTGCTCCGCTGGTGGGAGATACTTGGTTGGGGAAACCCCCGCAAGCAGTAATAATTTGGACAAGAATTAGCTTGACTGGGGAAATGGAAAACGCAAGTAAGAAGACATGTATTAAGAAAATACGATTTTTCTAAGGCTCCATTAACAAGAATTATCTCATTCAAAGATTTGAGAAAAAGGTAAGAAGAAGAAGAAGAACGAACGAACGAACGAAAGCGTAATTCATAATAGATGAGTATATTTCAGAAACATTTAACTTTCTCGCCGTACTACGTACTTATCTAGAAAACAGAAAGTATTGTAATGCAACGGAAAAATCGACGATTTTTCGACAGTAAATCTTGTATTATGGGACCATCAAATCTAAAAATTGTATAAAACTTTATTCCTTAAACCCCTTCAGACGATTTTCTCCAAAACTGATACAACACGAACGATCTCGACGAACTTGAGCCCGAATATTTGAATTTTGAAATGCATATTTTGATTCTGGGGCTTCCTTCCATTAAGCCTCAACATTTTCAAAATTTTCTCAAACAAATATTTGGATTAAACTTTTTCCTCGGATAGCGTAAATAACCCTTTAAAAATGACACAGATATAATTTCGTTATAATCTCTGAATTTTCAAATATTGCGAAAGTTTAAACATTTTTAGGCGTCTTCCTACAACTACAATATTGAAGATAGGGTTTTTCCTTTACGAAATGTATTCTTCAAAGACATCTTTAAATAAGGATATGCACAATTTTTCATGAATGTAAATTAATGAATTTCGCATGAAAAACAGGCAATTTTTCATAAATTATTTTCTAAAAAAAATGGCTCCGATTTTTTCTTTATTTTTTCACCTGATGCAGTATTAGACACTTAAAACAGTGCGCTAGGAAATTGTCGGGGAACTCTGAATTTTTGACAACTGCAAAAAACATTGAAAAAGTACAATATTGATGATAGAGAATTTTTCCTTAATTAAATCGATTCTAAAAATATATTTAATAAAGATCACGTATTTTTTTAAGGAGAGTTTTTGCGTGAAGTAATAGCAAATCTAGAAAAATGTTTTTCTCAAAAACAGCTCAAATTCTTTTTTATTTTTTACCTCGGATAGAACAAACAATGCTTAAAAATGGCGCAGGTCTCATTTTCTTTGAATTATCTCAATTTTCCAAAATTTCAAAAGTTACGGAAAATGCGACAAAGTATGTGAATTAAATTGAGAAACGTCACAACGCGTGATAAAAGGATACTTAAAGAACGAAATTTGCAATTCTACGTATCATCTTTCAAAAGGCACAATACAAACTCTTGCCTGGAATGCCTTATTCGCAAACACCTTCCCCTTCTGGTAGTTCGGTGTTGTCTAACGATGTTATCCAAGTGCAATTGCTCCGAGCGATGTCCGAGCACATTGCAGATACCTTTGCGGAAGTTTGAACCCAGCTCATCCATATAATTCATCTTTTTCGACACGCGGATGACCAGCACTCAACCCCCCAATACAAAGCTTTCATCCCCCACATTATTGGGTCCGCGTAGTATTCACGTATCTATCTACCACTATCTATCTACAAAATGTAACTTCAAAATACGTACACGTTTTCTAGAGTTTAGTGAGTCAAGTTATTCAAATTAATGTTTTGCATGTTCTGCGGCAGCAAGTCGATTTCTACACGACGGGCACGATGAAGAATAAGGGCCCTTGACAAGAGGGCTGCGTTGATACGTGTTAAGTAACGCGCGTAAAAGTAAAAATTACATTTACGTAATTTTTGAAAAACGAACAAATATCCCAAAATGAATTTCACATCACATTAAAGAGTGCAATTAGCACTATTTGTTCGAAAAGTTTGAAGGAAAATTTTGGAGTAATTTATGAGAAAATGGCGTTTGAGCATTTCTGAAAATGCGGAAATTTGAACTAGTTTTCACAGAAAACTGCTGAGTTTTTGAGAAACTTTATGTGACCTTATTTAGAGCACATGTACTAATAAATATACGAGGGCAAGTCAATAAATAAGTCGCGAAACGGAATGGAGGCAAAAATAATCAAAGTAACTTTCTGACATTTATTTCGCTTTTCCACATAATCACCCTGTACATTCAGGCACTTATCCCATCTACTTACAAGTCCTTGAAAGCCAGCAGCAAAGAAGCCCTTTGGTTGCTGTCGCAGCCAACATGTAACCTCATAGACTACGGCAGCATGTGTATCAAAATGACGGCCACTCAAATAATTTTTTAGGGGCCTAAACAGATAAAAATCACTGGGGGCTAAGTCAGGGCTGTACGGTGGATGTTCCGAGCGTTCCCAATGAAATGTCCGTAACAGCTCCTGCGTTGGTCTTGTTGTGTGAGGCCGGGCATTGTCATTCAGAAGACACAGAGAAAAATGATTGTTACCCGCAAAAAGGAAGCAATTATTGTAACTGAAACATCTGCTGAAGTAAGTCTTGGTTAATAATGTTTTAGAAATATCTGACAAATTGTGTTTGTTTAGTAAATGGGGATTTGACGCATCAAATCAATCCCAATACAAGCAGACATTTATTTCAAATCCCGAATCAACTAATGCAAATATTTTCATTACATCATTAGTGCCCCTGCAATTGGCTTATGAAAGCCCCAAATCAAATGAAAAAAGATAATATGACAACACAAAAGATGTTCTTCAACAAGGTTTTGTAGATCTTTCAGGTTCCAATTTGATCAGGAAACCTCTGATCTCTCCAGAAATGAAAGACTTCATATAGAGAATCAAATATTTCACGTTTTAAACAATTAAGGAAATTGTGTTTTATTTATTAAATATGTTTTTTAGTTCCATTAATCCGAAAAAAAACACTTAAAAATACTTTTTGCCAACTTTTCCCCTTCTGGCCTTATTATGCGACGTGAGAGACAAGTCAATACTAGTGGTGCATCCAAGGAAAATACTTTCTCGCTTTGTTCCTAAATCCTCCGCAAAATTAGACTACTACATAAACCAGCAATTTTTTTCCGTTCCGAAACGGGATCCCAAAGACATAACTTCCTGGCATTCATGCCACTACGCCACATAACCGCCCATTGACCGAAATCGGACAAAGGCATAAACATGTAAATATGTCCGATTGTCCGTGTTAAAAAAATAACAAATAATTCAGGACAAAATATAAAAATTCCACCGTAGATACATTTATTTATCATTCATATTCAAAACGTCAAATTCAACATGGAGTGCTACCAAAACACATACATTTTTGAATTATTTAGAATGCTCCGCAAAAACATACACCTACATAATACAACAAAATTGTTTTCAACCTAACAAACGTCTTCTGGGCGACGAACAAAGGCAGCGGTGAAGGGCTTACTCCAAATCCTATATCCAACTAACGACTTTAGAAAAATAACTACGAAAAAGTCTGTGCCATTCTATACCACCACTACTTTATTTATTTATTTATTTATTTATTTACCGTCCCTTATTATACATGTGGAGAAACTTTAAAGAAAAAATTTGGAACGGTTGATGACAAATTTTCTTTTAGTAAATTTGAAGCGAAAATTACGCAACAACGATTCGTTCTTCACATTCTACATAACCTTTTTTAAAGAGCTAATTTTGTACAACAGACTGTCTGAAATAAAAATCTCTATCTACAATTTTGTAGTTTTAAAAAAAATTTTTTTTGCAATTTTCAAAAAAACCAAGTAATTTCCGGAAGTAGGACTAAGACCATATTTTTATCGTGCTTCATTACATAAATAAAGAAAATTTAAAGAAAAAATTTGGAACGGTTTTTGAGAAATTTTTTTGTAAATTTGAAGCGCAATTTACGCAAAAACTACTCGTTTTTTCAAAAACTTGTACCTGACCTTATTTAAAGTGCTAAGTTTTCACAACTGACTTTGTCTGAGACGAAAATCTCTATCATCAATTTTGTAGTTTTTAAATGGTTTTTTGCAATGTTCTAAAAATTGGGGATATCAACGAAAATGATACCTACATCATTCCCTTAAACGTCCTTCGAACTATTCAACAACAAAATTTTATCAAAAAATTTGGAGCCATCTGTTTTAAAACATTGAAAAATGTTCGAATCCTTCATGTAAAGTACTCCCCAAAATTAAAATATCGGTTTCACATTCCAGGAGCCTCGACAATAGTGAACAAGAATGGGGAATATAAATTTTGAAGAAATTGTCCAACTGGACGGTTTAAGTGCAAGCGTTGACCATAGACGGACAGACAGACAGAAGGACATACGGCCGTTTTGCCGTCAATCTATTTTGCAGTATCAAGAAGCGACAAAACATGGATTTTAACTACACCACGAGATAGAGGAGGGTTCTGAAGAAAAAATTATATTACAGGCTTAATATGTAAATGGAAAAACAAGGAAGAGGGGGGTACAGCATGCAAGAGTTCTCGCACGGGTACGCTACTTTTATATTTAAATTGAATGTTGATACATTCGGTGATTTCAACGAACATGGAACCAGGACCATTCACTTAAGCGTTCTTTACGCAATCGGCAGACAAAGTTTGATCAAAAAATTGGTGTCATTTTTGAGAAAAATTTTAAAACGTTTTTGATACTTCATGTGAAGTACCCTCAAAAATCAAAATATCCGTTTGAAAATCCTAAAGCTACGAGTTCATTCAGATCGTTCGGGGAATACCACTTTTGACGAAAATTGGCTGAACGGTTAGGCGCCAGTGTTGACCACAAATGGACGTTTTGCCGTCAATCGATTTTTAGGTATCAACAACCAACAAAACATGGATGCTGGCTACACAACGTGTGAGAGAATTTTTTTTCTAAATTTAGCAACAGTATTTATCCACGTTTTCGTTACCAGAGCTCGTCCATAAGAGCTTTTCTGGCGAAAGCTGGCCGTTTTGCTGCGTACGATTACATGGCTTTCTCTTCTTACGAAGAACTTCGTAAGGCGAGAACGTAAAAATCTCAAAATATGTTTTGTATGAGCCAAAAAATATTAAATAGTACGTAATAGCCAAAAATGTTAAACAGTATCTACACATGTAAAAATAAGACTGTTAATTGGAATAAAGACTTAATATATTTCATACAGTTCTTTTCCACATTCCTGACTCAGAAATTCAATATCTGACAGTGGGGTTGCTCCACTTTTGTTGTGGAGCAATGTATCCCTTAACTGAGGAAAATTTGCTTTCTCATACTCATAAAACACAGCCAAGTTCAGAACAAAAATATGATATGGAGGCACAGATATGAATTCTTAAAATGAGCACAATTTACTCAAAGATTGCTTTCAGTTCACTGAGTTTTTAAATGATTTTTAATGACGCTTTTTCTCTTTCTGAACGCAAGCCTCGCTTTCACATAGCAGAAATCTGACTCTGATGATGACCAATGCGAAGAAACTGTTTTCTGATATAAAGTAAAAATATATAATAAATTACAAATTCGCTCTTTCGTAACCATCATTCATTCATAGAAGTAGGATGTTCAGGAAACTCAAGAAATTATAACTATGCAATCACCTCGATACTCTTATCACACGAAAGTACTCTCGGCAATACGCACTGAAGAAAAATCTGGCCATTTCTTTTAAAAAAATTGAACGCATTGAATAAAATATTAGAATCATAGCTACTCAAACAAGAATATTAGTTACGAAATTATCTTTAAGGCATTTACGTGCAATTCTGTGTGTCATTTATTATGGATGCTGTATATTGAAATGGTACGGGAGGGTGTTTCATTTAATTTTTTTAAATATTTTCACTTGACACGTTCCCTAAACTTACAAACTAATCATCTTAAATCCTGTACCGTCTTCCTTCTTCCATAACACAATATACGAAACTTAACCTATTACTTATATTCTAAATTTTCTGTCAATTCACAAGAATGCTATTCATCTCTAGTCGTTGCCATTACCTATTGCTCTCTTCCTTCTATATATGGCTTAATGTTTCTAAAATTCTGGACTCCCGGTCCCTGTTCCCTATCTGCTAACACAACGGCATTATTTTGCAACACTTGCAATTTCATATGGCCCCATATACAATGGAATGAACTTCGCAAACAAGTTCTGTTCCGACGAAGACGAATGTAGTGATCAAACCAAAACTTTGTCACCGGCGTTATACAACCCCCGGTAAAATTGCTTTTGAGTCTTTTCTCTTATTGGCCGATTTTCTCACCTTGTAAATTATCCGGTCTTCCGCTGAAATCTTGTTTACGCCGCTTACCTCGAGTTTCTCACAAATTATCCCATCTTCTAAATCTTCCTCCACTCCAGTTTTACCGTGACATCGATGCAACAAAAATTCAGATCCTGAATACTTTAATTCATTCTTCAATCATCTTCATTTGGTGATGCCTCATAACAGAACTTGAAACCATCTCGCTTATAGTAAGTGGTACCTCGTAACGGGGAATCACAACCGGCATTTAGCTTTCTCGCATCCAAGCACATTCGAATACTTCCATTCTTCTTGATTACTACGACGAGGGGACTAATATACGGGGTTATTAACTTCCGAATCACGCCTATCTGCTCCATTTCGGCTATCATTTGTTTACGCGTTCCTTGCATACTTGTGGGATGGGGTACTGCTTTGCGACAAACGGCTTAGTATCATTTAATTCCAATTTGAACCTATAACCCTTTCGCGGTTCAGCCGATTCCCCAAAAATCTCTACATGTTCTAACGATTTCTCGATTCTTCCCGGACAGTTATCATCGTCGATACACCTTCTACGGCCTTTCCCACATTTTCGAGAGTCTCTTCCATTGTAGCTTCTAGCTCGTCTCCATTTAACACCGCATCATATTCCGCGACCACTGAACCACCTCCAATTGAATCGCTTGATCGTAGCCTGACAACCCCTGCACCTACGTCAACGACGGCTTGATAAGCCCTCAGCGCGTCCATTCTGATGATCAACTGACGAATGAGCCCACGGATGACAATCGCTGCTACCTGTATGGTCACCCCTCCAGTATCAAATTCGACCCAAATTTGCCTGCCTGGGGTACTCGCCGCTTTCTTGTTTGCCATCACGACCCTTAACTTCCGAGTCGGCAACTCGACAAATTCCTCCCCCTTTCTCTTTAATACTTCATAAAATTCTTCTGAAATCGCACTAATGCTACTGCTGGTGTTAACCAATGCCTCTGCACTAATCCCATCTGCTCGGTCTTGCCCCTTCATTCGCTTCCTCCCGCAGTAAATCGTCTCCTTTCACGACTACGCTTGCTGTCGCTACAATTCTCACCGCTTCTTTGGGCCGGGCCACCCTCCCGTTCTAAACTTATTCAATTTTCTGAATGTACGAAGGTCGTCTCAACAGTAAGTTACATTATTTTTTTTCCACACGGTTAATCCACACGGTAAGCGGGAGATGGTCGGAAATCTCAAAGAAGGTTATCTGGGTCTAGTGACAACACTGTAAAATTTCTACTAGATTACCACCCCTCTAGCTGTGACGCACTAGCAACAATGGAGACTTGTTCCTACCGCCGATTGCGAAATTCGTGCTATTTTTCGTCTTCTTACGGGAAAAAAATAAAAGTGCGACTGAAATTCATCCTGAGTTATGCAGTGTGTACGGAGAAGACGTCATGTCAAGACCAATGGTTTCTCGGTGGCGTCAGTCATTCATTGAAGGAAGAACTTTGCAAGACGGACAACGAAGCAGACGCCCTTCCACTTCCGGCGCTCCGATTGTTGTGGAGTCGAGGTCAGAAGACTCATGGACAGCGATCGGCGCCTTACACTGGATGAAAATCTCTTTCAACTTCCTTCGAACATTGAAATAAGCCGTGCAACACTTAACAGAATCATTTCTGAGGACTGTGCCTATCGAAAGTGTGTGCAAGATGGGTTCCTCGCCAGCTCTCAGAGCAACACAAAGAGCGGAGGCGTTGACGCAGCATTGCATTCATGCACTTTTTTGAGGATGAGGAAGAAAGTTTATTCGACCTAATTGTGACTGGGGATGAGACGTGGATCCATCACTGGACCACATCCAAACGACAAAGCATAGTGTGGAATGGAAAAGACCAACCAGCGCCGAAAAAGGCTAAAGTTGTGGAATCCGCTCGCAATGTCATGGTGACGGTCTTTTAGGATGACAAGGAGTGTTGTTCATTGATCACCTTCCCCGTGGGACCACGATCACAATTTCTTGCTCTCTGCAAAATCTCAGAAGGGCGATCCAAAACAAAAGAAGGGGAAAATTGAGCAAACAGTTTTCTTGTTCCACGACAACGCTCGCCCACACGCTGCTCGTGAGACTGAAGCATAGCTGGAACAGTTTCGATGGGATGTTTTTGGTCATCCCCTGTATTCTCCTAACCTTGCACCAAGCGACTTTCATCTTTTTCTGAGTCTTAAGCAACATCTCAGGGGAAGACGCTTCGCAAGTGAGAATGACTTGAAAGAAGATGGCTTGCCAGTTTAGCGGGAGAGTTGTTTGACACTGGGTTAAAAAGACTTGTCACGATACAAAAAATGTATTGAATTGCAACGGGATTATGTAGAAAAATAGCCCTAGTATGTAATTTTCAAAATATAGCCTCTTCAATTTCTAAATTGTTTTTAAATAGTGTAACTTACTTTGAGATGGCCCTCGTATTTCGGCTCGCCATTGTACATCAGATGGTACTCCTTCCCTATTGATATTTGCCTCTAGGTCTCTTTTGTGTCTCTGCATTTGAATTTATCGCGACGTTACTCTCCCGAGGCTTTTGCCTTTTGCTTGTAATGACCGTTTGGCGACTTATTTTGTTTATGTGCTTTCTCTCCCGACTGGGATTCTAAAGTGGACACATTTTCAGATTTAAATTTGCCGCCTTGATAATTATTAGTTTTTGTCTGCACATCATGAATTTCGTTCCCATTGTTGTCGCGACCACACTGCTAGTGAGTCAATTCGGTACCTGGCCGAATTGACGCACACTTCTATCAACGCGTCAATTGTTTCCGGCATATTGTTCCACAAGAGATTACGAATCTCGTTTTGCATTTGTCTGATAAAAATGCGAATAATTCCATGGGATTAAAATCTTCGCTGCAGATTTTAAACGAGATAACCTTTCGCGTTACAAAGTCGCTCATGCTATCTGCTTCCCCCCCCCCCGCTCTCTTGTATCGTTCTGATATTAAGCGATCTTGTAGTTCGAACTTATGGTGCTGATTCCAATAACGCTCGAAAATTTTTACACGCTATGGCGTATACGTATTGGGGCTCGATGTAAGTGCCTTCCACCGTTGGGTCTTTGTGCTCTTCCACTAAGTTCAGTCTTAAAGTTTCAGGGATATTGTTCACGAAAAAGTAATTTTCTAATGCCGCAAGAAACGAGTATGGCTGTTCCTTACTCTCGCCGTGAAATCTTAAATAACTTGGCAATGCTACGTTGCTAATCGTATTACCAATTGTTGCCGATCGTTGAGCTATATATGATCGTTTCTCTAAGTCGGCGATTTTCATTTCCTACCCCTATGATTCATGCCCTACCCCGCCTACTCGCCCTAATTCTTGCAGCATGAAACCAATTTAATTTTGAACGGTACTTTTTATGTTCTCACATACTACATTAACTGAATCTTCTTTATGAGTTAAACGTACAGCATATTGCCACGGATCTTCATGTATTCCATGGATACTCTCCTGCATACCCTCAATTGTTCGCATTGTTACCGTGTCGATTGAGGCAATCCGGAAACCGATGTTTATATTTCGCTCATATTAGATTCTAGTACTCGATTTACATTTTCTTGCTTGCCTAAGTGATCTTCTATTTTTTTCTCGTTTTCTTTCACTTTATTTTCCAACTGGGAAACTTTTGTAGCGGTTTCGACATGAAACGAATCTACTTCGCTACAAATCCCGGGCACCATGTGCCGTTATTCAGTTTTCGTAGTTTTTAATTCATCTTCCGACTTGTCTAATTTAGTATTTAATTTGAAATTAATTCCTGCGTTTTGCCTAGCAACTTCGTCAAATTTGGACTCAATTTTATTAATTTCATTTAAATCTAATTTTAGCTGTATATTTTGATTGCTAATTCCTTCGATTGATTCGTGTTTCCGGACGCGTCAACTACTTAGGTATTAGACCCGTAAATGTAGTGCGTGTTTTTTCTCGGGAGGTAGCGATGATCTTTTCCCTGCTGGATGGCGAGATCTGGCGCCGACCTACCGTCGACTAGCGGGGTTTTCCCCTTAACCAGGTATCTCCCACCAAACTTGCACCGCCCCAGCCGGGACAAGCTGTAAGCTTCCGACCGGTCTCCCGGCATGTGTGATAGTGTAGTGCGTGTTAGTGTGTAAGAGAGGATAGGGCAAGGAAGAGGAAGGAAAGATGGCGCGCGGCGCGGTCCGTGGCCCGTTTCTTAGGGTACTGCTCCGGCATTCGCCTGGTGTTGATCGGAGAAGCCACGGAAAACTACCGATCAGAGCAGCCGGCCGCCAGAATTTTCCTCCAAACAGCGACTGAATTCGACCTAGCTGACAAGCTACTGTCGAAAATCCTGCCGCCGTCGGGACTGGAACCTTGGACCTCCCGGTCAGAGGGACTGCAGTGACATCAGGTTGAGGCACTGAGCCGTCTCTTCCGGTAATTCCTTCGATTTTATTATTATTTCCCTCAATTCTATTTGCCAATTAATATTGTACAGTTCAAACTTGTTATTAGTTTCATCAAGTTTATTTTGCAAATCAATGCTAATTCGCTCAAATTTATTATTTAAGTCAGTTAAAACCCGTAATACCACAGCGAGTACTGACTTCGCCATTTTGCCTCCTTCCTTCAGGAACATGAGCTTCTGTCGTTTTTACCACATGCCACTCCTACGACCTGTTCACCTTCCTCAACATTATTTTGCATTTCGGCTTGCATTTCTGCCAAAATCCTGATAAACACCGCCATCCTCGGAAAAGAAACTGTTTCCGAATCTGATACTTTCGACAAACTTAATGTTTTACTGCCGCGAGTCTCCATTATTTACTAATCTCTTGTAATTGTATACTAACAATACCCTCCTGCTTAACAAAGATGGCTGACTATTAGTGCTACGAGTAATATCTCACAATGATGTTAAACATATACTCTTCGCCTTAACGTTGGGCGCCACTAAAACGGTACGTGTACGGAGGGACTTTTTTTCTTTTTTTAATACTTAATTATTAGTAAATAATGGAATGGGACGTGTTTTTTCTCTCCGTTTCAATAATCCATATCAATTTTGTTTATTTACTTTCTTACTTGTCTTGCTTATTATTTTCTTATAACTGCACAAGCATGTAACCTATCATACTGAACCGTTTACAGATATTTTTAGGATCATGGGGTGCGAAGCCGCAAATACAGAATACGGTATTTATCGTAATTGCAGCAAAAAAATAAAGAACACGAGAATTCAGATATCAAAGCCACCACCAATTGGCGTATTGGATTTATTCATTAACTATAATGGCATCGTTTCCGCCTCTCTCCAATGACTTCGTTAATATAACACACAATAAAAAAAATACCCTTGAACATGAACAGTAAACAAATCAACACACAACATAAATATTATATCACACACGCTTAACGTTCAAAATACTCATACTGCGCGAGTTTCCTTTAAACATGGGCATTTTTACAATTACTTTAAATTAATTACTGGCTCGTTCTGTCGTTTCTCAAAATACACAACTTGGCCTTCTTATAGGGTTATACCGCCAGTCAATTAAAAGAAAAGTTTAACACTTCCCTTTCTGAAGCTTTCCACCATTCGCATTCTCTCATGAAATCTCAGAACACAACCTAAACGCCTTCGTAACACATTCGAGTCTCAATACGTTCTCTACGACATACATGCGCCACCTGGTAAACTACCTACTTGCATTCACCACGAAAACACCGGAAAACAACAGTCTCTTTCGTCTTTTGTCCTCGGCATTGTTTCGTGTCCAAAATTGCGTTTTCTCCCTTATTCTGTCACGTATTAATTTGCAGTTCTTCAATAAATTACTTGTGCAATTTATTTGGGTGCCCCTCCTCCTTAAACGCTTCAAAACTGTTTTTATAGTTATTTCACCGTGACTAGCCCCCTTACTTGGCGTGTAAGCCATTCACTTGTCTGCTGACGTCAATTAAAGTTATTAGAAATTTGTAAAATTTATATTATCCTCCATTGCTCATTAGCACATCACAACTTAAAATATCCTTATTTGTCGTTGCTTGCACGGATTTCACTATTTTTTGCTATATTGGCGTATTAAACACAAAAGTTCTTAAGCCTCCGCGCCGTCGTTTGTCACTATAACAATGCCATGATTTCCTTACTAAAATATTCCCAAATATGATTTTTTTTGTTATGTCCATGTGAACCGTCACAATATGAATTAATTTTTTAATTGTTTTTTAAAACTAATTGGTTAATATTCTAATGTTTTAGAGCAAGACTCAAAGAAGGAATAATTTCAGCAAATATTGAAAACTTTTAAAAATAAATATCAATGTAACGTAACATTAAACTAATACCCCCCTTCCCCTACGAAACGCTACCTCAAACCCCCTCCCCCTCTTTAGCGTTACGTAATTTATGGACGGCCCCTTATATTTTTTTACATTAGGCCACGGGCTCCATAGCTGCAGATAAACAACATACAATGCAATGGACAAAACCCAAATTTCCAGGACATGAGGCTTTTTCAATTTCAGAGCGTTTTAACCTTGTGTACAAACTAAAATAATGGAATGACACCTGAGGTATTCTCTCAATGAACGGCTCGTAATATATCGACTAAAGATGTTATAAGTCGGCTCAAAATAAAATCTACTCCAGGTTGCAACCAGCTACCTCAGGATCAGATCTAGGGACTATCGGTGCCTCTACAATACTTGGCGCAAAATATGGGCTGTTCCAAATAAAGCAACTTCTTGCACTTCCCAGTCTTTTGAATTACATGGGAGTTCTTACACAAATTTTGTGGAACAAATCCCAGAGCTCCGATGACTATCGGTACGACCTGTGCTTTTACGCCTCACATTCGGCTGATCTCGATTTCCAAACTCTTGTATTTAAGACGTTTCTCTGCCTCCTTGGTAACGTTTTGATCGCAAGATACAGCAACATCGACAAGTACACACGATTTTTTTTCCAAATCCCAGATAACTATATCCAGTTTATTTGCCTCTATCGTGCGATCAGTTTGAATTTGTTGGTCATGCAATATTGTACACAATCCAACAGATATTGTTGTTGTTGTTGTTGTTATTCGTATTATTGTTATTATTCGTATTATTGTTATTATTCTTATTATTGTTATTATTATTATTACTATTATTATTATTATCATCATTATTTTATTACTATTATCATTATTAAGACATTTGTAAACAGCAAGGTTCTAAAAACAATACATACATCACTGATAGAATCTTTACCGAGATATGGAGTACAAACCTGGAGTGGCGCAAGCTCATCATTAGGGAGCCGATTTTCATGTAATAAAAAAATGAAAATATGTACATATATATGTATTTATTTTGTAAAAAATATGTAATCAAAAACAGAAAATATGTAAAAAACAAAATTATAATATTTCATTTATTTACATTATTAAATAATTAGAGAGTACAATTACTTGAAATTATTAAGTGAAACTTTAATTCTGAAAGGAAAATTGACGCCGATCAGGCCTTAAAATAGATTTGTAGAGGCTGAATGACCGTTCCACATCAACCGAGGTAATAGGAGCATTGCTGAAAAGAGTTATTTCTCTGGGGCTCAACTCAACCTCTAACGTTCCGGTATTGTCGTTTCCAGAATGGATGTCCGAAATGATTTGCAATTCCTTCCAACCAGGATTTTTCTCCAAAATTACCATGAATTTGTTCTTCATTTCCTTTCCTTTTTCTCCTGGTGCTTTTTGAAGCTTTTGGAACGTATCATTAACAATAGAAACGCTTTCGGCTAACGACATGTTCCGAGTCTCCAATTTTGTAATTGCATGAGCCAAAAAAACTGCATTTAATGATATGTAGGCCAGGTCGTTCTTCAAGCTGGGATTAACAATCAGAGATTTGGCTTTTTCTACTGCCGCAGTCGAATCAGAATCAAGTTTTAAAATATCTTTTATTTTACCGAAATTTTCGTAGTAGTATTGCGCTGCTTCTAACCAAGTACCCCATCTCGTAATTACTGGTTGGGGTGGCAAACACAGATCTGGATAACACTCCTTAAAATTTTCACGCGGCTTGGAGCTTTCAAAAAACTTTTTTTACGGACGATATCAATGCATCCACATTAGGAAATTGATTTCTCACAGTTTCCGCAACTCTATGAAGTGCATGAGCCAGGCAGGTTAAATGAATCATTTTTGGATAAAAACCTGCAGTGCCTTTCCCGCCTTCACCATGTATGGAGCAGCATCAGATAAAAATAACAAAACGTTTTCGTTTAGTACACCACTTGGCCACAGCAGACTCATTGAATCGTTGAAAATCTTGCTATAGATGCATGGTTACATTTTTCCAATACTTCACAGTTCAGAGATAAGGCACCGAAGGGGATAGGGAAGAAAGTTTACCAACAATTACATTGGCAATATATCTGCCTTCTACATCAGTGGTTTCATCGATTGATACCCAAATGTTGCTGTTCTTTAAATTATCTCGAATTTTATCAAGAGTTTCCACATAAATTTCTTGTGAATAGTTTTTTCTCAACGTGCTTTCATCTGGTATTTTTTTCTCGGTATACTTTTCCAGAAACATTTTGAAATCTGAATTGTTTATTTTATGAAGAGGAATATCAGCTCTAACTAAAGCTCGGCACAAGTCTGTATTAAAACCTGACTTACCACTTGATGTAGAAGCAGTTGAAGTTGTGATGAAGGTTTGTTGAAGCTTTGATTTTCTCTCCTTGTTTTCTTTATGCTTCGCTGTGGCAATGTGTTGCGTCACTAAAAAGCGTTGAGAAGTCGAAATCTGCTTATCGCAACAAGAACAAAATAAAATGTTCGAATCAGTTTTAAATGTTTCATTTGGAAATTCGCGGAGATATCTGGCCACCAAGTCTTTTCCCTTTGTCGCTGCTTTCGGCATTTTGCACACTGTTTTTCTTTCACACTAATTCGTTCTTTCTCACTATTTATGAAAATCTTTTAACACACTTTTAACACACCGTCTTGCAGGGCAGGCAAGTAACCACGAACTGAAGCACGATGAAAAAAAATGTATGCTGAGCTGACAACTGCCCTCTCTTCCTCTCTGATTTGCCATCCTAATCTAACATTAATTGGTATCAGGGAGAATATGACACGGGAGCGAACGTTTCCTTTCTTCATGCTATCAGTGAAACTGAGACGCAAGTATACGACGCGTCGTAGAGAAGGTACGGCGGGAAGACTCTTCTCAATTTCACTGATACCCACTTCCGTCGCATGTTTTCTCGCACATCGCAACATGCAAGAGACCTTCTACGAAAGTGGCAGGTCAATTTGCTCTCTTCTAGGAACAGTAGTTTATCTCTCCATTGAAAGCACACACCGAAGTTGCATTCGAATTCGATTCAAGAAACAGCTCAGTGGTTCGCATTTTTGTAACATCCCAAGCTAGTCTTCAAGATGTTCTTTCTCCACACAAAAATATTACAAATATTTAAAAAATATGGAGTAACAGATAAAATATGTAAAAATATGTAGTTATACCGAAATATGTAAAAATATGTAAAATAAAATGTCTTATTCGTCTCAGAATGTCTTGAAACAAATAGTTCCAGTTGAAAAATTAAGTTATCTAGTCTCCAAAAATATATGTAAATACATACGAATCCGCTCCCTACTCATCATATATCCAAAAGATTCAAAATTACAAATGAAGACCCTAAAGATGACAATAAAAAACACAAAGATATAGCGAAAGGGAATTATTCGCAAATAATCACACCCTAACACCAAAGGGTTTTTACAAGTAGCTACCAAATTATAAAAAATCAAGGCAATGATTACAAAACTATTGTACAGAAAGCATACAAAACAAGAGGAACAAAATATAAAATTCCAAAAATTAACAACAGCTATGGAGAAAAACACTAAATATGTTATTCCAAAATTATAAGACAATATTCCAGCAAACATTTTGAAGAACACTTAAAGAATAATAAACATTTTGCAAGGAAATACAAGATTGGATACGAAATACAAATTGGCATCACATCACACTGGTGACAAGATGCCAACTATTCCACATGCACATAAAAAGAACTCTCATTCAGATCACTTCTACTATGAAAATTTCTCTTTGAAACACTTGTATTATTGATTATTGTTGTATTATTAGATATTATTGTACGTGTCATTCATTGTAACTCTGAACAGTATTAGGATCTATGCTGATGGATTTGTATAATTATGATACGATATGTGTATTACTGATAATACTATTGAACTACTGTACTCAATAAACTCAATATGTTTTTACTTTATACTACTTATTGTAATATTGTATTATGATTAGTATTAATGTACTGTACCAATGATCTCTATTATGTGTAACCATCCAAAATTTATTGTATGTGAAATATCATTGATAGCAGTACTGTGTATTAATGCAAGGTCTCACTAAATTAATATCAGGGGGTATTAATGCAAGGAGGTCTCACTAAATTAATAAAGGGAACCAAATGATAAATCTGCAAAGACTTATTTGGACCCATAACCAAATGGAAAAATGCAATAAAAACAAAACAATTCAATTATTGTTATTGTTATTATTATTATTATTATTATTATTATTATTATTATTATTATTATTATGAGTAATATTATTATTCCTAGTGTTACTGTAAAATTCATGTGTATTTGTGTATTTGCTCATTGAATGAATAAAGTTAAAAAATTAAAATATAAAAAATATCACTGATGTACAGAATGTACATCTAATTTTTTTAAATATTTGTGTGTACAATATCCCTGATGTACATGTATATAGAAAAATTTACACAATTTTAAAACATTGTGCCAGATGATTGTACTGTTCCTAAGAAAAAGAAAATATATTTTTATTTATCATTTCTTCCAGAACTGGGTTCTATAATACAAGAGAATAATTTAACAAATTCATGTACCTGTATATTTTCAAGGGTAAAACAATTTTAAACAGGCTGACAGATAAATATATTTACTAATTTTCGAATAAGCATAAGAAAACACCAATATAAAAATTTTAAACTTTATTTTAAACACTTAAAATAAAATTCCACAGGAACAATTGAATAAGTAGTCTTAATGACTAATACATAATCACAGTAAATGTTCTGTCAAACAATTATCAACTTCATAAAAGGTAATCAGTAAACCTCTGTGCCCATCACAGTTGTGGTATAGTCCATTCTTCTCTCTAATTCAAATTCAAAACGATCCAACAAATTGTTGGATACAAGTAAAACAGTGGTGAGGCGTGCAATTTTTGCAAGGTCATCGCAGGATTCATCAAATACCCAGGTCTATCTTCCAAAAGGAAGATAGATCAGAATATTGTAGATGGAAGTGCAAAAGATGGGAATATTGTAGGATGTTGTATTATTTCAACACTCAAATCCACAATCATTTCTCGGATATCATTTGCCAACATTTTACGGATAAATTTCCTGGACTCCCTTAAAGCAGTGTCACAAATGAAATGGATTCAGAAATGGTTGGTTTGTCATTCCTGCGACTACAGGTGTTAGGAATCAAAGTTTGAGGCAGGAGCATAACTGAATTCATTCAATAAAATGGAATAGTAATTATTGAAAGATTCATTTGGCATTATTATAATTTATTATATTTATTGCATATTTTGCAAGAACCCATCAACATTTCACGCAGAAAATTCAAAAAGGGTCCATAGTTAATTGGTAAGTCACTGCTATTTCGGCACTCAACATATTGATTGTATTTCGCGGGACAAGATGAGCACTGTATCCAAATAATCATTTGAGCCGAATTGCTGCTGCTGACAAGTTGGGACTCAAAGTATAAAAAAAAAAGAGGCTCTGTGGGCCACCCAATTTTCTTGTTTCAAACAAATTACCAATTTACTTGAGGATTTGACCTGCAATGTTGCAATTTCATTAACCACAATCAAATTGTTTTAAAACTCTTGTGATTCAAAAACTTACAGATCAACTTTTTGCTACATACCAAGCAGATCCTCAAGAAAATTATGCTTCGCCAAATATGTAATTTAAATGTTCAGTCACTATCAAAGCTTCTCTTCAAATCCAAGTGAAACAAATCATTTTGCTTGCAGGTGAATTATGATATCTTATTGCTCTCAACAATGCACGAGAACTAATAAAAACCCTAATAGAATTTGCAGATGCAGAAGAAAAGCACTGAGGAATTAGGGCACAAGAAAAAACTATACTGTGTTTCTCTCACAAGATCGTGTGAAGACTTGGCGCATTGCACAAGAACAGCCGAAGTGTCTGAATGAAGAAATGACTAGCATGGCTTATTGCCGTGCAAAAGAACACTAAACACAGTAGCCGGTTGAGTCACTGTGAGCGCCAGCAAGTTCTCAATTCGATGCGCGATTTCTTTACGGCAAATTAGCGATTTCTTTATGACTTTGTCATTGTTTTATGCTCTCTTCTCTGCTGTTTTATCTGCATATAAACATTTTTAAATGGCTAAAATATCTGTATATTTTCACCAATATCCATCTCTTCTCTAAAATATTTAAATCACATTATTTCTATTTAGTTTGGTCATTGACATATCTATTGATGACCACACACCTCACCTCTGAATTATACATTCTAATTTACACAAACAGTTAAAAAAGTTTCAAAAATTCATATCCAATAAATTTTAAATTAGATCCAAAAATCTATGATCAATCAATGCTTTCTATGAAAAAAAATTGTCTCTTAATAAAAAACAAAATACCTTTCAAAATCTCCTTAAGATTCACACACGTTTCCATGATCATATACAAACCACAATGTTCATGAAGCTGAAACAAACCACTTCTGACTGTAATCAAAGAATTGCTAAATGTAACAAAAGTACTATACTTTTTGGTCCAAAATAAAAAAGTTCAGTAAATACCATCCAACATAATAGTACCATAGAAAATTTTGGCAGTTCAAGATCATCTTTGACAAAGTCCTTCCTACTATTCACTCTGAAGTCGCCCATCCTCTCCTTTTTGCTGTGTAATTGCAATTGTCTGCTCTCCGAGAGCTTGACATCAGAGGCAGCAACGGTCTTCATGAAGAAGTCCCACCGAAAGGAGAAGTCCCACCGAAAGAAGAAGTCCCACCGAAAGGAGAAGTCCAACCGAAAGGAGAAGTCCAACCGAAAGGAGAAGTCCCACCGAAAGGAGAAGTCCCACCGAAAGAAGAAGTCCCACCGAAAGGAGAAGTCCAACTGAAAGGAGAAGTCCAACCGAAAGGAGAAGTCCCACCGAAAGGAAAAGTCCAATCAAAAGGAAAAGTCCCAACGAAAGGAAAAGTCCCGACAAAAGGAGAAGCCCTATCGAAGTCGGTCCTCGAATGCAATGGGACAGAAGGCCAAAAACACAGTATCAGAAACAAAGTAGGATTTTCTGATGACCTTAAACAGTCAGAATTGTCTGCCCGTGGTGTAACTGCCTATGGCAATATACAAATCTGCAGTTAACACATAATCAAATCAATATTCAATTCATTGTCAGATGCCCCACATTGCATTAAATTTGTCAATAAAACAATCATAAGCTTGATACCTTGTCATTAAATGCTATCAAATGTGTAAAGCATAAAATTCAATTTTGACATCCAAAATTGGAAATAAATTTATCACAATCACTTTTTAACATAATGGTAAATGCAGTTGAACATAAAAATAAACTAATAAAAATTCATATTCAACAACTCTGTAGTCAATACATAATTAAATCAAAATGTAGTCAACACATAATTAAATCAAAATGTAGTCAACACATAATTAAATCAAAATGTAGTCAACACATAATTAAATCAAAATGTAGTCAACACATTAATTAAATCAAAATGTAGTCAACACATAATTAAATCAAAATGTAGTCAACACATAATTAAATCAAAATGTAGTCAACACATAATTAAATCAAAATGTAGTCAACACATAATTAATTCACTGCTAATGCATCTGATTACATCAGATTTGTCAATATCAAAAATCATAATAAACATGTGTCACCAAATGCAATAAAATGCATTTGCAAGTGGATGAAAATTAGACTCAAAATTCATGAACAAAATTCTAAACTAGAAATAATATTTTTCAGCCAATTAGTAAAATCAGTTCAAATATGTAATGCAATGAATTGTTGGATGCAAACATTCTAGTTTTTGGCCCTCAAATTAGAACAAATTCAGAAAATCAATATCCAATGGATTGCTAGATGCAATCAAACATACATTTTCTGGAGAAACACTTTTATCAGTGTAGTACACCATTTTGCATTTATATCCAAACTTTTCCAAGTATCGTAAACGACCACAATCAAACAGAAGCTTGCATCTGCGACCAATGTCTTCACATTCTTGCGGGCTAATGTTCAAACCAGCAAGTCTGCAACAAATTAATTCAATATAATTATAATTAAATAGGGATGATAATAAATTGTTTCTATTACACCAATCAGTCATTACGTTATGGCCACCTCAATCCAAGTTTTCGCGCTTACAGCAAGGGTTTCGCGACACGCACACGCAAAATAGTATACAAAGTGTGTCCAAAAAGTCATGAAATATAATTTTTTGCAGCGCTGCTAGTAGTCGCAGCGCACTCAGACTGATTGGGTTAGGTGTGTGTGTGGGGGGGGCCCTCAGCTTTACAGAGCACCAAAGCGCAGTCTGCTCCGAGCAACGGTAGGATCGGCATTGTTGAATAAATGCGCCTCCGTTCTCCGACCTCGTTACGACACGCGATGAGTGATTCGGTCGAACAATGTTGGGCGATCAAGTTTTGCAAAAAGCTCGATAAAAAGCCTTCCGAGACTCACGCAATGTTAAAGCAAGCCTACGGGGAGTCTGCTATGAGTTGTGTGCAAGTTACGAGGTGGGTGAAGAAGTTTAAGGATGGCCAGGAAGGAGTGGACGATGACCCTCGTTCTGGAAGACCATCAACATGCAGAAACGAAGCCAATGTGAATAGCGTTCGTGAATTGATGAATTCTGACCGCCGATTGAGTTTTCGGCTTTTAGCTGACACTCTGAACATCCCAAAAAGTTCCGAATTCAACATTGTTACGGAGGAATTGCACATGAGAAAGGGGTGCGCCAAGTTAGTGCCGAAAGTTGCCAGACGAACAAAAGGTCAATCGAGTGTTGATCGCAAGTGAACTGTTAGAACGTGTGGAAATTGAACCGGATTATTTGGACAACGTTATTACTGGTCACGAGACATGGACTTTCGCGTATGAATACTTCATAAGAAGATAAAGTTATGTTATCGTGCGCCGGAAAACGGCGAATTTTCGCCAGAAAAACTTTTCTAGCTGGTGGCCTGGTACACAAAAAGCGGATAAAACCTGTTGCTAAATTTAGGGAAAAAAATCCTCTAACTCGTGATGTAGCCAAAATCCATGTTTTGTTACTTCTTGATACCGAAAACTCGATTGACGGCAAAACGTCCGTCCGTCTGTGGTCAACGCTAGCGCCTAAACGTTCAGCCGATTTTCTTCATAATTGATATTCCTCAATCGATTTGGCTGCTGCCGAGGCTCCTGGAATTTTAAACCGATATTTTAACTTGGGGAGGGGTACTTTACATGAAGCCCCTTGAACATTTTCAAAGTTTTCAAAAAAATGGCTCCAAATTTTTCGATTAAATTTTTTGTTGAATTGTGCGAAGGACGTTTAAGAGAATGATGCAGGTATCATTTTCGTTAATATCCTCAATTTTTCGAAAATAGCAAAAAAAATTTCAAAACTGCAAAATTGAAGATAGAGATGTTTGCCTCAAAGTCGGTTGTAAACAATTAGCACTTTAATAAGGTCATATACAATTTTTTTGAAAACGCATGTAGTTTTTGCGTAAATTGCGTTTGAAATTGACCAACTTTCGTTTCTCAAAAGCCGCTCCTAATTTTTTCTTTAAATTTTCTTCACTTGGGAGTTTTTGCACCCTCGAATGTTAAGACTATCGATCTTCTGCTCATGCGCAGTTCAAGTTTCGCATCACTTTATTGCATCTGCTCGTGCGCAGATCGACAGTGCTTGACGTTCGAGGTGGCAAAAATTCTCTACTTATGTAATAAGGGACGGTACAAAATATGACGCTAGTCCTATTTCTGGGTATTGCTTAGTTTTTGGAAAATTTCAAAAAAAAAAAAAAAAAAAAAAGTTTAAAACCACAAAATTGTACATAGAGATTTTTGCCTCAGACAAAGTCTGTTGTACAAAATTAGTTCTTTAAAAAATGTCATGTACAATTTTCTACAAAAAGCGAGCAGTTTTTGCGTAATTTGCACTTGATATTTACGAAAAAAATTTTCTCAAAAACCGCTCCAATTTTTTTTGTTTAAATTTTATTCACATGTGTAATACATCAATAAACTAGTGGTGATGTAGAATGGCACAGACTTTCTCGCAGTACTTTTCTAATCTCTTTAGTCTCAACTAGTTTTTCTGTTATGATTATCTTCCCAGATACCTTCTTTGGGCGCCCAAAGGGCATTTTTTTCACATTCTATGGATTTTTAGGCATTCTAATGCTAGAAATGAAATCACCATACACTATTATATAAGTGTAAATGCCATGCATTGCCAAAGTGGTCGCGGTCGCTAAATGGCGAGCACGGACTCAGCTCTTCCCAGGGAAACTTCACTGGTTCGAGTCCTGGTCGGGGAAAAATTGTTTGTTGTCACAGGAAATACTTCAGAATTCTAGAAACTTCATTGAAAACCATTTAAAGCCATTAGAATCACAAATATTGATAATTACAATAAATAAACTGAAAATGTCATTTTCGAATTTTCAACTTTTTAACAATTTTTCACATCTCTTCTTGGATTTGTAAAGCGTATGTTTTATCACATCAATTGTTTTCCTATCATGCATTTACCATTTTATGGTTCTGTTCGACCCATTCGGTGCTTGTGTGGCGTACTGGTATAAGTGCCGGCACGTTAACTTTGAGGATCTGATTTCGGGTCTCGGAAAGGAAAAAATTTGCTCGTTGAAAACACTTTTGCTTTTTTATGTAGGAGTATAATACTGCGGGACATTTAGAAACAATGCAATGAGCTTTGATAGCGTCACTAGTTGAATTAGAATTTCAATGAGAAAGCAAAAAATATATCTATGCTGGAATTTTTTATACCTTGGCCCAAATTATTTTTTTACATGAATTTGGCATGTACCCTTTTATGCCCCTGCCCGAGTTCGACCCATACGGCACTTGTTTGTCGTAGTGGTTTGAGTGCCGGCACGTTGGCTCTGAGGGTCTGAGTTCGGGTCATGGAATGGGAAAAGAATTTGCTGGTAGAATACACTTTTGCTAGTTTATGTAGTAGTGTAATAGCATTTGGGAGCATGTACAAATAGTGCGAAAATGTATATGCTTTGGTAGTACCACTACTTTAATAAATTCTTTTACTCTAGTAACAATGTTCCAAGCCCGTATTCGGCATCGAATGGGGAGTAATTATCCTTGATCGTGGTCACAAGTCATTAAACATCGAGTAATTCTTGAACGCGGTCACTTTTGTCACAATGTCATTGTAGTTATCCTCAGATTGTCACTGATATTTCCGTTTTTAGATTTTTAGTCCTTGAAATGTTGAGATGCAAAAACTTCAAAATTAAGAGAGTTCAATAAAATTCAATCTAAATTATGGTTTCTGATAAATGAGTTTTTGGTTGCAATATATTTAATTAAAAATGACTAAAATAAATCTAAACCAATAACCATTGCACCTTTATCCCTACCGGCCAAGGCTCGGCGCCCTTAGTACACGGTGTTCACAGACGGTCACCCATCCAGGGACCCTCGGTGTCTCGAACTGCTTAACCTCCCTACTTCACGAAGCGTGGTTAATCATTTCGGGTGCCAACGCTGGCATTGTTCCCTACCATGCCGTAGTGCATGTCAAAGCCGACGGGTAGAGGTCGTCTCCCGCTGGAAGACACGACGCCGCATCCAGGCATCTCCCACCGAGCACCGTCCATTAGGACAGAAAGGGGCAAAATTTTATTTTGCCCCTTGGCAAAACCCCAAATACAATATGTCTTTGAAGGGAACTTTTTTACAAGAAGTTCTCTTCAAAATGAATGTTCCGCCTTAATACAACATAAACAATCTAATCCTCCCAGTTCTTATGTGGCGTATCTGTAAAGTTGAGATCAGTCTGCCAGACGTTTCCTAGCGAGTGTGTCACCTTTTGAATAGTAAAATTTGAACGATTGGAACATCATGGTCCGAAAAGTCAGGAGTAAGATTGTTGGTGAAAGCAGGTACATACTTTTATGAATTAAACTAATGTAATTATTAACTAACTGTATGTCTCCAAGTTTTAGGAAAAAGCGACGCTGCTTAAATATACAAAGAAGCTCTGAAAACTCCTCAAGCATCAAGAAACAGAAGCATGTGGAAAACTAAGCAAACTGATGAAGGTATGTATACAAACTGTACATAGTCAGCAAATGACATTATTTTTAAATTACAAAATTGCAAATTTAGTAAGCAAACTGGCTGTACAGAGGCAAATAACATTAGGGAGTGGGAGAGGATGACAATAGTAAGAAAAATAATAAAACATAAAATAAAAAAGAAGAGATAAAATAAGGAGAAAAAAGAAACTACTTTGAGAAAAAACCAAACAGATGATTTCCTTTTTTGTTATCCCTTAATTAGTGCTCCCAATAATTTTGTAGTGTATAAAAATGCTGAATTTTAACTTTCAGCTAAATTTCAAATGAAGTAAAGCCTAATCATAACATACCCAACAAATAATACTTATTACCAAACCTAACCATTTTAAACTTTACATGTAACACACACATCATTATAAGTTAACCTAACATAACATACAGTGGGATGTTTATTATCCAAACTAATTGGGACCAGGTATAGTTTGGATATTCGATAATTTGGATAACAGAACAGAATGTCTGTAGGCCAGAGGGTTTTCAGTCAACAATGAACATTCTGGCTGTTAATGACAATCGGTTTGTGTAACAGTCAATTGTTAGTTTTCTTGCATTTAAAGGTGGTGAAAAGCATTTGGCTGATAATAATAAACATTCTGAGTTCTTAAGCATTTATTGTCAAAGTTTACTGAAGTCAGATGATTGACTATAGTACAGAATATCATTGATATTTTATTACTGTCAATCATATCAGGGATCATTCTCAAAATTCAGTATTACAATAAAAGATGAATACATAAAGCATATGGCACCTAATTTAAAAAATAATTATTCAGAGAAAATATGAGTTTGGATATTTGACGTTCGGATAATCAACATCCCACTGTATCTCATTATATGCAGAAGACAACAGTAATTAATATTGTATACTCACAGAACATTACCATCCCACAAGACTACCTCAGTACTAAAATATTCAAAATACTGGTATCAACTAGAGCTGAAAAAGATCATGATTTTTCTTTAAATAAAAAAAAATCAGATCTTTTCGATTTAAATCAGATTTTCTTGATTTGAAAAAAGAAATTTTAAATTCTATGAGATGTTTTTACTTTAAACCAAAATTGTTAGCGATTTATTTATCCTTAATTACTTTAAAAGCAGAAAAAGTTTATTAAAACCTCAGTTTTTAAATTTATCATTAAATTGTTATAATTTTATTAAAAAAATTAAGTTACTATATGTTCAAGGGGTTCAGTGTAATACTGCCCTATCCCACGTCTTTAAATTTGATATACTTATTGTTTCGTGCTCTTGAAACACTTCTCTTATGTTCATGTTACCGAATAAGCTTGTGACACCATCTGTTGGCATGAGTTAGAAAGAAGGTATTTGTTCAAAGAAATCTTACCATTTTTTTGTGCAATACCACCCTAATCAAAAAGCACTTATTATTGAAAACAACTGAATTCACTGGAAAACTTATAACAATGTTAGACAGTTTTGAAGTATTAAATTTTGCATAATAGTTGTCCTGTTATAAAAAAATATGGGATTAATGGTTGTTATTTGCACATTTTCCCATTAACTCTTTAATGGCCAGTGGAAAGTAAGCTGCCCACCTAAAATTGAATTTTATCAATGTACACATAAAGAAAAGAGTTAATATTATTAATACTTAATATATAATTGTCATGTTTCCCGTCACCTTGTTGGAAGCTATTACGCTCGGAGAATATGTTCCGCAGTCGTATAGAATCAAAATTAAGACCATGTTACCAAGTAACAATGCGTTTTAATAATTAAATTCATTCAAAGAATTGGTCGGCTCGACTGGGACTCAAACCCGGGCCTTCTGGTTTACGCCCAGCTGCTCTGGCCTCTAAGCTACCGAGTCAACCAACCCTTTGAACATGAGCGCACTATCGCTCCTTGTATGTATGCATAATTGTCACCTTGTTGGAAGCTAGCTGTCCAACTAGGTAAAAAGCTATCCAACTTGATAAAAACTAATCAAACATCTAAGTTTATTAGTACATAACTCAACTACAAATTGTTTATTGTTTGTTTCATAAGTTTGTTCATTTTATTGTATATTATTTTGTATTTTATTTTTTCAAATAAGTTCACTTACGTGAAAAAGTTTATAAGAAATATAATACATTCTTCACATCAATTTTGTAATTGATGCAAGTCTTTTTATCTGAGTAATTTCTATTTCACAAATATTTAAAATACAAAAACATTTTAAAATAATACAAATAATAAATAGATTTAAATCAATGAATTTTTTAAAAAATCATTTGATTTAAATCATAACACCCTTAGAATCAACCAATCTCAAATTTCATTAAGAAAGGTGAAGATGTAAATACCACCAATAAAATATTATAAGTGGAAAGATTATTGCAGAGTTATTGAATTGTTATTGCAGAGCTTAACATGAAATTCTTTGAAAAATAATAGTATTTTGATACTATCATAAAACAAGATTAAAAAACAAGACCACTCTTTTAGATGTACTCAAAATAGCTGATGAGTAATCATTTTAATAAAATGTTAAAACTTTAGTAAAAAATATCTGCACTTATTTATCATCCACAAAAAAAGATGAAAAACTTGAGGGTTGATATTTAGTGAGAAGAATGCTAAGAATAAAATGCAAAATAGAAACAAAAATTCAGCAGACTGATTAAAAAAAATATTATGAATGTAAAACCTCATAATATGCACAGATTAAAAATGTAAAAATTTCCCTATGAATATATGCCCGTAAGTCAAACTAAGTACAATTTCATGCAACTATTTATACCATATTAAAAAATTCTCTAATAAAAGCAATGTCATTCTTCACTGAAGTTTTTGAACCAATTAATTCAAAGTTTCTGTGCTGATAACTTTGTCATAAAATAATTTTGAAATATTCTCTTTTGCTATAACAATATATTACCCTGAATACTTGACAATGACAAGTCAATATATTAAAAAACCTGAGAATTTTAATATTCAAAACAAAAACAATATTTATACCATCGCATCCATTCACCATCTTCATGGCACAAAACTCCAAATTATGCTTACATAAACAAATGTTCTGTGTGTGTATTCAGAAACAACTTTATTACCTGTCTGTTGGTTTAGACTCTTTACCTCTGTTGAAGTTTGACTGCCCACATGTAGCCCAGCTGGCCAAACTGGACATCAACTGGAAGTCCTCTATACTTAAGTTATGATCCTAAAGAGGAGAAAACATATGGAAATAAATATGAAAATTTACCATTACCACAGAATTATGATAATATCTTGGAATAATGTTAAAATACCTGAAGAAACTCTTGGCCTACATAAGTATTCCAATCAATACGATGATGACAACATGGTGCCATTATAATCCCTGATATGTTGCTTAAATTTGAAGATGCCAAACATCGTAGTGCAAGATCTGTTACAAAAAAATTAGTCAGAATTTCTCACATCAGAAATTATTCAAATGAAATATGTGATAGCATACTACTTTTGAGTCTACAAAAAAGACTAAAAGGAGATCATTAAAAATGGAGGAAGAACTTTAATTTATCGATTTAATCTGTTACAGAATGGTATCACATTTTCCTTACTTTTCTCAGTTTTCCATTTTTATTTTTTCCTGATTTTTTTAAAAGTATTTCATACTATGTAAACAAAATACTTAATAAAGCAAAATTAAGGGACATTCTGCTTCTTTGGAAAATGGTTTATCTTATCTAATCCTCTTATCTTCCAATCATGATATAATATAAATTAAACAAAAGTAAGTGTTGTTTAATGCTTAATGTTTGTTTTGTTTTTTATAGGGAAAATTAGTATTTCTCCAGAAATAAAAAAGGTCTCAATGTTACGAAATGTACAGGCAGATTCAGAATGTCCAACCATTTACTGTCATTGTTTTCATTAAAAAATAAGATAGAATCTATTAGTTAAACAAAATGTGTTGCATTAAACTAGTGGGGCTACATTATCACATTATCACTTAAGACTTTCTGGTATTGTTTGTAAGTTACATCAAATTATAACAACTGCATTGCAACTTATAAATACTTGTCTTCCAGACATTGGAAGTCATTTTTCAATTACTCAAACACAACACACATTTCAAACATGTTCTAGAAACAACTTCAAAATTATAATGAATCTTTTTACTCCATTCACCAATTCTGGATCTATCCATCTGACTGACATCAACCAAATTTGTTACTGTGGTAACAATCATCCAGGCTTAAATTTCTTAGCTCCTGTGCCCATAAATAAATGTGTTCTTGCAAATTTGCAAACTACTAACAAAATGTAACACAATGTTTAGAGATCATTTCAATTAAGACAATGGTTTACTATTTATTACTGTAATGTTGATTTTTAGGTGCTGTGTTTAATCAAAAATCATCTGAATTTTTGCAGATTAATTGTTGAGTCTAAAATGGTTTACCGTAACTGAAATTTAACAATCAGAATAACATAGAAGCACACACATACTTGCACAGGAAAATAGCAAATCATGATTCTGTGTACCGTGCCACACAGTATTTTCAGAAAATTGACAACTTTGATTCCAAATTACACAAAAAATTAATATTCTGAAAAATCTGGACATAATGGAACTTTAGGAGCTTGTTTTCAAAAGGTACTAAAAACATAATTTTCAAAAATTCACCAAGAGATGGTAGCTCATATTTCATGGCTAATGGAGATGATGCTCAACTGATAGAACCTGTCAAAAATCACCTAAATGAACTATTGAGTCTTGTGCACTGACTTCCAAATTTGAGCATTCTGATAAGATAAGCACACTGATATCATGCAAACATTTTCCAGTTGGTGGAATGAAAAGAATAACAGGGATTGAAACAGCTCAAGCACAAGTTAGCCAACATTGGTGAATGAATGCAAATAAAGCCAACCATTTTGGTAAGGCAAAAAATGAGTGGCAAAAAATCTTGTAACAAACAATAACTTAACTCTGAACAAACAATACCACTGGGGATGTCAGCTTAAATAATGAAGGTAAAAATTGTTAGAATTTTCGAAACTTTCGAGGTTTTAAGGGAAATATGAATGTTATGTAACCTTTATGTAATAAATAATTTCCTCTAATACACTGTTGTAGTCAGAATCCATATTTTGTGGGTCTTTGACACCAAAAAATCATTTTATGACTAAACACGTCTATGGCCAAAACTAGTTCCTAAACCATTCAGTTGTAGAGACAATTTTCTCTACCACTGACTTTCCTCAATTGATCTGGATTAACTCTAGGCCCTGTAAATTTGATGTTTTGATTTTGGGAAGTACTTTACAGGAAGCCCCAACTTTTTCAAAATTTTCTCAAATAAGGCTCTAATGGTTGTAGCAGAATAGAGGGAGGAGGGTTAAAAATGCCCCCAAGCTTAATTCAATTTTGAATAGAGCATGTTTACTGTTACTTTGAAAGTCATTTTCCTAAAATCTCAGAACGGAAGTCTGATTATTTTGTAACACATCAGAAAAAATACGAATTTTCAGATTTTTATTTTTTCCATATCATTACTCGGAGATAAAATTCTGAAAAAATACGAGACATCATTGACATCTATATATATCTTGGTGAGCTTTTCCAAAAAAATCTGGAAGGAAATTCAATTTTAAAAAAAATTATTTATTTATTAATACAACGGCAGCAACAACAGCCGATATACACATATCCAATCACGTTTGTGTCATTTTCATTATGCATATTTGTATGAGATAACTAAGGTAAACAATAATATACAATACATAATGAGCTTACATAACAGATTACAAAATAAAAGAAAAAGAATAGACAGATTGTTGTAGTAAGATAAATTCATCTCGCAGACAAATATTTATCCAAGTAAGTTGCAAATGAAGTTGTTGAAGTCTTGGAAACACTCTCTGCAGATAAATTGTTCCATGCGTTGGCCACTCTGTTTTTCAAGAAATTGTCCTCTTAAGTCCTTCATAGTGGCTCCTTTCAAAACAAAACTTTGAATGTTTGGATGTCATAAGCCTTGTTCAGGTCTAATTTTATAGGTCTCAATAAAATGGTAAGGTAAATGGTAAAGTAAAAATGGTAAAAATGGTAAGTCAAGGGGTCCAGACAACATTTCTACGGATTTAATTAAACTAGGAGGAAAGGCAATACTACCGTACCTAATTAGAATTTTTCATGTGTCTTTGAATAATTCAAAAGTACCTGAAGATTGGAAATTAGTTTTTGTCGTACCAATTTTTAAAAGTGGTGACAAAACTAAATTATGCAATTATAGGCCGGTAAGTCTTACATCAGTGGTCTGCAAGCTTATGGAGCATCTAGTTGGGAGTTTCATTAAGGAAGAATGGGAAATTAAAAAATGGCTTTATGATGGGCAACATGGGTTCAGGAGTGGTTACTCATGCGAAAATCAGGTAGTCACGCTATTTCAGGATCTAGCAGATGAAATTGACGCGGGCGGGAGAGTAGACGCAGTAGTTATAGATTTTGCCAAAGCGTTTGATGTCGTTCCACACGATCGGCTTGTACAGAAATTTATGAATTCAGGCATGGATCCCAGGGTGGTGGCGTGGAATAGCGAGTTTCTGCGAGATAGAAAACCCGAAAAAACAGAAAGTCCGAATTGGGCAAGAGTTATCTTCCGGGGCAAGTGTTATGTCAGGAATACCGCAGGGGAGTGTCATTGGACCCCTTCTATTTCTAGCTTGCGTCAATGATTTGCCGGCGCAATTAACCTCAAATGTTCGGCTATTTGCAGACGATTGCATAATATATCGTAGTATTAATTCGAAAAGAGATGAAGAAATTCTGCAACGGGATCTTGATGCGTTATATTACTGGGCGGAAAATAATGGAATGTCCATAAATAGCTCTAAAAGTAAATCCATCACTTTTGGCAGGGGTCATAATTACAGTGAAACAAATTACCGTTTAAATAATGACATTATTACGAGAGTTTCCTGGTGCAAGTACCTAGGAATTCATTTCGATAGTAAATTAAGTTGGAAAAAACATGTAGATTTTGTTGTAGGGAAAGCCTGGAGATCTCTTCACTTTGTAATGCGCATCCTAAAAAAGAGTACCGCAAACGCGAGGGAAATTGCTTATATACCTCTTGTTCGTCCGATAATGGAATATGGAACAATTTGTTGGGAT
The DNA here is from genome assembly GCA_031308135.1 of Acheta domesticus. Classification (NCBI taxonomy): domain Eukaryota; kingdom Metazoa; phylum Arthropoda; class Insecta; order Orthoptera; family Gryllidae; genus Acheta; species Acheta domesticus. The sequence goes on from JAHLJT010008446.1 coordinate 53,646,405, forward strand.
CCGCACAAAATTATGCAGTGTAAACACTTGGAAAAGATTCAGCCTAGGGCAGCTAAATTTACTTTCAGGGAAAACGGCAGGGTGGAATTCACTCAAAAACAGGCGATCAGTAGCAAGACTCTGCGCCTTGTATAAAGCTTTTAATGGTCATCCAGCTTGGAAAGAAATTAATCGGCGGCTATGTATTCCTACATACATCAGTAGAGTGGATTACAGGCACAAAATAAATTTAAGACAGCTGAGAATGGATGTCGGGAAATTTTCACTTACAAATCGAACGCTTACGGAATGGAATAGATTGCCTGCAAAACCCTTTGAACCCTTTCCTCAAAGCGTTCAACAGTTTAGGAAATTAATTTAGGGTATTAAGTAAATGAGGGAGAATAGTGTGTTATATAGCGATGCATAAGTGTTCTATTGTGAAGTGAGGTGTCGTGCAGTGTATAGCAGAGAAATAAAGAAGGAAATGTTTTCAGGTCTTAGTGAAGTGAAGTGCAGTGTGATCCTGATTGTATAAACATTCAGTGCGGAGATAGAGTGTAGAAGTTTTTTTTTTTTCTTTCTTCTTTTCTTTCCTTTTCTCTCTTAATGTAATTTAATGTTTAATGAATCAGTCAGTTTTTATATTATTATCATTATTTTACCATTATTATTATTACTATAATTAGTATATAATTTGTTAGTTATATTACCTTATTATTGTTGTTGTTATTATTATTATTATTATTATTATTATTATTATTATTATTATTGGTATTAGTGTTCTATGTTACTGAGAGACTGTGTATTTTTATGTTTTTGTAATTAGCTGCCACCGGGTTATACCCGTTTGCAGTTTAAATAAATCTATCTATCTAATGAGATCCCCTCTTTGCCTTCTCAACTCCAATATCGTAATGGACATCTCATGGTATCTTGTTTCATAATCCAAGTACTGAAGATCTACAGCAATTTTTGTCTATCTCCTTTGCATTTTCTCTAGCAAATCTATATCTTTATTGTAGTATGGAGACCAAACTGCACTAGCATATTCCACAACTGATCTAATATATGTCATAACTAATGAAGATTTTCTTCTGAAGAAAACTCTTCTTATAAGGTAGTGTGAAATTTGCCTTTCTGGTAACTTCCACTATTTGGGTTTCCCATTTCAAATCCTGTCTTACCACTACTCCGAAATCATTTTGTTTTATTGTGGCCGCTAATGTTTGTCCCTGTATTATATAATGGAATCTAGTGTTGCTTTCACCCAAGTGAAGGCCCGCACACTTATTGCTATTCAAGGGAAGCAGCCACGTATTTGACCATTCCACAAGAGGTCTCTCAGTATTTTCCCATGAAATAATATTATTAAATTATTATTCAGTATTTTTCTAAGTTTTATTTCTAGGGTGACACCTCCAAACAATTCCTACAAATTGGTATTAAGGTGTTCTTTACAACTGATGTTTTTCAGATTTTTCTTATTGGTTTGTTATATTGAAAAAATGAACAAAACACTTTCTTCGTCATTTATACGAAATAACCCATCATAAGTTAGTAACTTTTCTATGGAAAAATTCTTTTCAGGATGAAAATCATATCATTTTACCATACACAAATATTGCAGATAATTTTTGGCACCAATTTCAAATTTTCAAAAATTCAGATCGAATCTCCAAATGGGCTAGCAAATGGCAAATCAAATTAACCTTAGAAAATTCCAAACTCCTACCACCTCCTCTGTTACTATCAACTTTACATCCATCTCATGGGTACTTTCCAACATCCCGGTCAAATAAGTAGGATTCCTTCTTACCCGGAAAAGTCACGTCCACCGTAGATGTGCCCTAGCCACACAAAGAACAACTCACCAACTCTTCCCAATTTTACGTCAATCTTCTCCCCTCCAAATTTACACCAGTACCCATCTCTACAAAGCTATGATCAGACCTATGATAACTTAACATGACCAATTTAGGGTTCCGTAGTGAAATCTCACATCCATGCACTACAGACCTTTGAAAATAATTTACTAAAGATCATAACCAAAGTGCCCTGGTACATACACAATGATCTTCACCATGACCTTTGTATACCATGCATCATTATTCACAACAGACAATCTGCCCCAAACTTTTATCACAAAATTCCATTAATACCACAAGTTCTCTACTTCAAACTAGGAGACCTTTTCAATGCAGGCACATCCCACTGGAGCACCTATGTTTGACTCTCACTTTCCCTGCCAGATGTCGGTCTCAGTTAACTATATCCAAGCTATCTGGTTGGGAGAATGTGAAGGGATTTTTGCAGAGAACCTGCCAGGGTTCTTTATATGCCACAAACATGACATGGCCACTGTTGATTTTCTGCCCTTCGCCAATCCATCGAAATCAGCCAGGATCAAACCTGCACACTGGGGGTTCAGAGTACAGTAAGATGACCACTTGCCCACCAAGCTAGTGGCTAATGTAGACCACGGACAGAAGGACACATGTTTTTGCCGCATACCAATTGTTTGGTCTCAAGAACCCACAAAACATGGATTCTGACTGCACAGCAGTATACAGGAAGTAATTTACTACATAAATGAGCAAGATCTATCCACTTTTCCAATGACAGGGATCCACAATACAAGTTTTTCTGTCGAAAACATGCTACACCATCACAATACTTCATCTTTACTGTGTATGTAGTAGGTGAGAAAGTACAAAACAGAACTTGTTTTGTTTCTTCAATACAATTTTTGTGAATATTTTTAAAAAAATACAAGTTTTTCTGTTTTGTTCTACATGGAAATGTAAATAATTGATTTTAATTGTAGTCTATATACATTGGCACATACACTCTCCCTAACAGGTGGAGGAAAAAGGTCTTTGCTCATACGGGTCAAAACTATGATTTGAGTCTTGGCTGTCTGGGACAAGCCAAGTCTGGGCCATGGTCAATCAATCAATTTAGCAGGCAATCAGTTATGGTCAATAATTAAAGCTGGCCATGGAAGCCTACACAAAATTGTGATTGTTATATCCAATATTTTTGTTTGTAATTAATTACAAACTAGCTTTCAGCGTACATTCTTTAATTCTTAGTGTATACCTTATTTCTTATGATTTACTTATAATAACAGAAAATATAAAGCATTAGGGTAATTCTCTTGTGTGGCTTATCTTTTACTTGTTTCAATATAGTCTGCTCTCAAATACATAAAATAATTTAAGAAAAGAGAAAAAAGTCATGTCCGTGCAATTACTAAATCAAAAGCTAGATGACTGAACCATTTAAAGTCAAGATTCATGACCAAATAAATACCGGATGGAAATGATAACAAATTTCCTATTTATGTAAAAAAATTTTATTACGATCCACTGACCTTAAAAATAAGTAAAAATTTTACAGATTTTTTTGAATACATTTTATTTAAATTTGGAATATTATTTAGTTACATTGTAAAGAAAAAAAAAATTTAAACCCTCCAAAAATTTTTATTAAAAGAGTTGATGTGTAAAGTCATGAAAAATATGTAACTATGAAATATCCATTATTCATTATGCAGGAGGGGTGAACGGGGTCAGAGAGTTGGAAACAAAGTTTTTTGGGGGAGATTTTTCAAAACATACTAGTTCTGTTTTGTTTTTTTGTTTGGAGGCACTTTTTTTCATTTCACTCAGTAAGATCTTAACATTCATTTGTATTTGAGAATGTTTGATGAAACTGAAACTGGTCGAAACTTTAACTGTTTGGCTGTAAATGGCAAATTCCATTGTCATTAAGGGCAATTTGTAATTGCCTGTATCTCTGTATTGTGTACATTACGTGGATAAGGTAAAGCAATCTTGGCATAAGAATAGGAACAGTAATGAAAGATGTCTTTACCAACATTTTATGTTAAAGTACAGTATACACATCTTTCATTACCATTTGTTTCACTACATACTCCACTCAAGAAATTTTAGTCAGATGGATGCAAAAATTCGATGGACACAAACCAATTCAAGACAAATTATGAAAAATATATAAATTACTTTTTCATTACCACCTTTTCAGAAGCAATAATTAATGCATTTAATCTGCTTTTAAAGAGATCTCTAGGTTTTGTTGATAATTACATATTGAATTTTGAAAGGAATATCAATTTCCCTGACTACTAGTTGCCACAAAACATCAACACATCATTATTTCCTTCTCTCTCACAAAAAAATATATACTGTATATATGATTTAATCATAGCAAGCCATTTCCCTGCACAATTTCTGGACGTCAATTTCCCTGAGCTTTCAAGGATTTCGGCACTTTCCAGAAACCTGGCACCCAAATAATAAATGAACATTGAAGATAATTGAAACAAACAGTAGAGAAATTATTTTGGAAAGGAGTTAAAATGAGAAACTACCACCTAATTGCTACTTATTGATTCACAATTTGACCCCATTGTCGAATATGTTCAAATTTTTAAAAAATCTCATACACAAAATATTCAAAACAAATAAGATCAAAGACTTACCGGTAGCATCTCCACACAAATGTTTGCATATAGCAACTATTGATTCACTATCTTTTATTTCAGGTACTCTTGCAAGACATAAATCAGCAATATCTACACGCAAGCGAAGTATTTTGATCGCGTCTTCATTACGGTGTCTGCTATCAAACTTGTGCCTATTGTTAGCACGATCCACAGGTACCAGCAGACAGGGCATACCCTGTTGTGACATTGCCTCACCAATCCAATAACTTAATTGACCTAACAACAGAAGAAACAATTGCAGCTTTCTACCAACAAAACAGTATTTATATATCTTTATACACATATTGGTACATGCATATTTTTCAAACAATATTTAAATACCTCTCCCAGCACCAAATTCAACAAAGCATGTCTCAGGAATCAAGACTCCCAAATTTGATAGATGACCTAATAAGGATGAATTTTGCAATAAGTGTTTACGAGTTGAAGCACCATATTGATCATTGCTTAACTCCTCTGAAAGTACAGGATGGTTGCATATGTCTGTTTTAACAGCTGGAACACCTACAATAACCAAAACAATTCAATTAGTACAAGTTTTATTAAAAAAACATTACTACTTAAAATAAAATAAAATGAAAATATTAATTTGGAAGATATGTAGCATATACGTTCCCCATAAAGTTTTAATAATATGACAATAATTCCAAAACTTTATAATACTTATAATAACTCTACAAAGAACATGAATTGATTAAGATATTCATTCAGAAAAACAAACACAGCATGCTCTGAAAATAGTCTAGTGTTTCAACTCAAAAAGAGGAGGAGGAGGAGGAGCAGGAGGAGAAGCAGAAGCAGAAGAAGAAGCAGAACCAGAAGCAGAAGAAGAAGAAGATCAACAACAACAGCAGCAGCAGCAGCAAGGACAAGAAGAATAGTTTCTACTGGAACATCAATAACATGCAAGTCATGGAAAACAACAAAACTGTAGAACACATAGCAATTTAACTTTCTGGTATTGTGAATTTTTGTACCAAATAGAAATGGATATAATATGATGAACATGCTAGTTATTACTGGCCTAAATTAGAGGCATCTAACAATCAATTCAATCTGATAGTTACACAATATTTTTCATAGAAGACTAACAAATAAATAAAATTGAATAAATTTCAAAACATTCATGCATTACTTCTTTTGGTCTATGGGTATAAAAAGATTTATTTTATCAACACCTTTTTTTTAACATGCAAGACTGAGTCCTACTGAATATTATTTGTGGGTATTGCTTATCACTAAATTATACCATCTTTGACCTTATGGACTCACTGAATTTGGTTTAAAGAGATCCCTCATCTCAGAATAATACTATCCTTGGATATTATGGAACCTTATGGTTACCTTTATTAAGAAAACAATTTATGGAGGTACTTCATCAGCAAGGGATTAGTTACTATTTTAAATGACATGAAAAAATGCCTCAAAATACTGGTATTTAACAATATCTTTTAATGTTGGTGTTATGAATTCATTTTCTTTCCATAATACAACTTAAATTTCCAGCTGCAGTGAATATTATAACTAGGGATTGGATTTTTATGCAATTGCACATTTTTTCTGCTTTCATTGAAGTCCAGAGTTAGGTTTTCTTTCCAAATGGGAGTCCCTAAATGCTTATTTAGATGTTTTATTTTGGATATTTTTGTATATTTGAGTTATACGGCACAAAACTCTGTATTTCAGACTTGTGGTACACTATGTTGCAAATTTACAATCAATAAAGCATAAAATTGCAAATTTGAGGAAAATTTATATCCTTTGTCTAGTTTGTTTCTTCTATAGGTGAAAATCTGTTAATAGTGAAAATTAAGTTATTCAGATTATGACTTAATTTGAATTACTTAATTTCCTTTTTCTTTATCCCCTTGAATATATCCCTTGTGTTGCAAAGGAACAATTAGCAGCACTGAATAACGATACTATAAATGAATGACGGCTTTAATCACAGCCCTATTTCCTGCGTAACTGAACGAAGAGCTTGCTTAATCATATTCTTTGAACATCAATTTTGTAGAACCAGTCACTACTTATCTAAGAAGGTAAAGGCAAAGTGTAAAATCAAAGGTAAGGGTATCCCCTGTGCAAAGCACACAGGCCGATGTAGCCCTAAGGGGAGGTGAAGGTAGGGCTCCACCTTTTCAACTCAGTTGGCACAAGGAGGAGGTTGTGTGGCGAGCACAACACTCCAGCCGCCTTCACCCCCAGGAAAGATCCTGGTACTCACTTGGAAAGGAGGCAGAGTCGACCCCAGAGCCACCCTGAAGGGAAAGCACCAGATAAAAATCCCAGCCTACACCGGGATTCAAACCTGGGTCCTTCAGGTCAGGAAGCCAGTGCCCTACTACTGAGCTACCGCAGCTCCACTACTTATCTACTACTCTCTTTTGTTTCTTTTTCTCATTTTCCCATGAGTTTGTGATAAGTTGCAATCTGTTTGGTTGCCAGCATAAAATAAATTCATGCAAGAAATGTCCAAAAGTGTTTCATTAGATTATTCCAAACTACTTAATTCCAAACTTTGGATTGCCAAATTTAATGTGAAATATTCACAAGCAACAGAGATTATGTTTTGTCACCCTTGTGGTAAGCAGATAGTTGGTGACCAGAAGTCACAAATTCAACATGTAACAACAGGTATTTTATTTAGTTAGTATTTTAGTTAGTTAAGTAATAAGTATTTCAGTTCGTTAGGTAATGGCTTTACATAATTCCACTTATTTTAAGTGCATATTTTTCAACATTTTGTTTTTACTGTATACTTTTGCAAATTTATTAGTTTATGGCATATTTTGACATTTTGTAGTGCATAAAAATCTGATCCCTAATTATAACAATATACAACAATTAATAATGTATGTACACAAAACTAGCTAATATCTTAATGGTGGTATCGTGGGTTATATCAATTTGTACAAATATATTTTCTCACTACGGAAGTGAGTAAAACAACTTGTCAAAACATAAAGTGGAATACCACATATAAAAATTTTTTGAAACATACCTGCCAATTTTATCTTCTTTATTAGTTGAGTAATCACATCATTTTCAACTGATGATAAAGTTACCTTCGCGGAAGTTTCACAAGGGTTCACACCACGATTAATATTTTTCATTACATAATCTGGTTGATTCAGACACCTTGCATTGCATTTCTTGATATGTTTTTTCAGTAAATGGGCATAACAAGTGCTATGAAAAAAGAAATAATGTGATTTAAATGTGATATCTATTAAAACATTTTAGTAAAAGTAGTGGCACCAAAAAGTATTATTTGATTTATGCAATGAATTAGTGAGAAATACTAGAGTTCAAAAGAGATCCTCTACAGCAGGCATGTCAAGGTCGCAGGCAAAGTAAGAAGCTTACTAGAGCTCGCAGGCACTGCATCCAGTGAAATTGATGCGAGATTTAAAAGTAAGAATTGTACAAATGTTATGGAATGGCGGTACATTACTTGATACCTGGCTCATGGCAGTCTTTGGGAGAAGTTACTTGACAAGTATTGTCACAAATTTAGCTATATTAATTCCTATTTTCCCTTTAAGGCAAATAAATTATCCATTCAATTGAAATAATACATCTGTCCAATTTTAAATTCTCAATTGAAAGGAAAATTTAAAAATTTGAATCAAAAGTATCTTGATTTTGTAATACTGTTTATTTAAGAGTGATATAAATGCATGAACTTTCTACGTTCAGGTTATTAGGTTTAACAGACAAATATTCTGCCCCATTAAAAGTGCTCTCTCCATCCATGCAATAATTGTTCACTAATAGAGGCTTGTTAATTTATTTCACATTATTGTTGCGTACAATAAATAATTGAATGATTAATCACAACACAAAATGAAAACAAGGAATGAATTTGATATTCAAACGTATTCCAGTCACTTACCAAAGATGTTTACATATGTGAGAATTTATTAAGAAAATAAACATCAAATAGAAATAAGTAGTGAAGAAAATAAATATACTACAATTCTTGGATGTTTGATAGAAAAAATCTTGGAAACATTTTCGTATGAAGCCACTATTCACCAATTGGCGTTGCTCTAGCTTGGGCATGTACATACTTTCTGGATTTTAAAGGAAATGAGTAAGGAGTAAGGGGAAATTGTTCATGCCTGTAGAAGTGCCGGGCTCCCTAGACGGACAAGTAGGTCTAGCGTGCGCGGTTTGACGTGCCTGCTCTACAGGTTATCTATACAGGGGAAAGCTTTGCTAAATTTCAACAACAGTATTGTAAGTTCAAGCCAATAATAGATGTTAGACTTGTCAGATTTGTGCACCAAATGGGCCTTAAATAGTGTTTAATCAAAGTGTCTCAAAGACCTCTGTAGTACTTCTCATCTTTTGGCTGAAATATATATGTACGTACTGCAACTTTAAAATCGAGTAAAAATTATTGAAACTATTCTAATAGTAGTTATAAAATATTGTTTGAACTTCCAACTTTAATATTGCATAAATGATCAACCTACATTGAAAAGGACCAGACAATAATTATAAAAAAATTCTTCTTTTATCATCAAACTTAAAACTATGTGTTAACCTTGTCATTAGTAAATCAAAAAAATGTTCTGAAACCCAAAGAGGAAGACGAGTGGTTTGTTATTTTGAATCCATGTTTTTGTCTTTATATGCTTTATGTGCTTGTATGTGCCTTAAGTTTTCTGTATGTTTTTGTCTTTATTTGCTTTACGTGTTTGTATGTGCGTTAACTTTCCGTATGTTTCTGTCTTTATTTGCTTTACGTGCTTGTAAATGCTTTAATTTTTCTGTATGTTTTTGTCTTTACATGTACTTTTTGTTTTTGTAGAGGGTTTAGCCCATTTATTGAAATAAATAAATAATCATTTTTCCCTGTGTTCACATGTACCACTGCATTACTTATATAATCACACTATTTATTTCATTATAATTATAATTTGGAGGTGAACTTGTTGTTTAAAGTACAATTCTTCTTTTACTTTCTTGCTACAGCTTAAGCAGTAGACAGAAAATTACGTAATGCGCGAAAAAACGGCAAATTTTCGGCAGAAAAACTCTTATTGCCACGCCCTGATACTGAAAAGTGGATAAATCCGGTTGCTAAATTTAGAAACTAGTGCTGTTAAAACAACACAAACTTTCTTGCCATTAGTAATAGTTATGTAATAACTATTTATACCACAATCTCTCTCTGAATTACATCTTAATCATCATTTTTTGCAAAACTCAATACAAATCGTAGAACATTTGGTGCAAAAAATAAATACTTTCAAAGAAATATCAACACAAATTTGACAATTACAACTGCTTTTTATGCAGGAAAATCAAGTCCCAACAATAGGACATAATTCACAGACATTGGCTGCCAAGTCATTGTTGCATTCCAATCTGATATTCCCTGAAGGCTAGCAATTTTTATTTCGTATATATTTCAAATAAGTTTTAAACAATTTCTAAAAGATTAATTGGTAAGCTGTTGTTGTTGTTGTGGTTGTTTTTAATGAAAAATTAGGCATTTCAACAAACATGAGACCTGCACCATCCTCTTAAGCTTCCTTTATGCTATCTAAGTTCTCAATTTAATGAAAACAATGTGTGCTGTTTTTAAGAAAAAATTGTTTAAAGAAAATACAAATTGCCTATGTTTGACACAACATTTTGCACAAAATACTCATGATTTTGAAAAATTGAACATGACATTATTTTTAGATTTGTTTTTCTTGACACATTTCATTTTTAAAAAAATTTTTATCTCCATAATTGTAGTTGTAGGAAGACTCAGAAAAAATGTTGAATTTTTTCAATTTTCAAAAAATTAGTATTTCCAACCAACATGAGACCTGCACCATTCTTTTAAACGTCTTTCAGACAATCCAACAGCAAAATTTAATCAAAAACAGGGTCGTTTTTGAGAGAAAAAAAAATTTTACAAAATTAAAAATTGCCTATATTTCACTGAAAATTATGCAAAAAATACTCACAATTTCAAAAAAGTGTACAAGAACTTATTTTAAAATCTATTATTAAGGAACAGATTTCATGAAGGGAAAAATATTTCTATCTTTAATACTTTAGAGGGAAGACACCAAAAAAATTTTTGCAACTTTCAAAAAATCAGTGTTCCTCGTGAAAATGAGACCTGTATCATTCTCTTCAATGTACCTTCACTCTATCTAACAACAAAATTTAATCATAAACAATGGAGACATTTCTTTGAAAATTTTGAAAATGTCTCAGGAGTTTCATGTACAGTACCCCCCAAAATTAAAATATTGGTAAATACTGGTTTCCAATTCAAGGGGCCACGACATCAGCCAGATAGATTTTTAAGAAAATTGGCTGATTGGTTCACAGACGGATGGACAAAACATTTTGCCTTCAATCAATTTTTCAGTATCAAAGACCCACAAAACATGGGTTTTGGCTACACCACGAATTAAAATTTTTTTTTCTCTAAATTTAGCTACTGGATTTATCCACTTTTTCATTACCAGGGCCCTGTAATAAGTTTTTCTGGCAAAATGTGTGGAACCATTTTTCCACACAGTATTACATAATTTTCTCCCTACTGGGTAAGGGGTAGAGAGAAAGTAAACAACTCCTCTAACACGTGGTGTAGGCAGAATTGATGTTTTATGATTCCTTGATATGGAAAAATCTATTGACGGCAAAACATATGTACGACCGTCTGTCTGTCTGTGAACAACACTAGCGCCTAAACTATGTGTATGATTTTTTCCAAACTGAATAAACCCCTGTCGATCTAGACTGAATCTAAGCTCTGCAATTTTGAAAAACATTCATTGTTGGTAAATATTGGTTTCCAATTCAAGGGGCCGCAACATCAGCCACATAGATTCATAATTAGTTATTTTGTTAAGGTCAGGTACGTTTTTTTCAAAAATTTGAGTAGTTTTCACACAATAGGTGCAATTTTAAAAATTAACAAAAACAAGGATTTCTTAAAAACTGCTCCCCATTTTCTCTTGAAACTTTTAATAGGGATTGTGTTAAATGTACTCTATGAGATGACATAAATAGCATTTTGTTTTACTCTTCTTTTTTCAAAAATTACAAAAATGTAATTTTTGATTAGCCTCTCATATTGTTAATATTTACATTAGTAGCTATTTCTTCCCATTATTGCATTTACGAGTACATGTGTTTGAAATGATGTCTTATAAAGTTTCTCAAATGCCACAAAACGCTCAAATGCCATTTCCTTAAAAACAGCTGCAAATTTTTTCTTCAAACTTTTCATACGGATACTGCGAATTGCACCATTTAAGATGACATAAAATTCATTTAGCTGTATTCTACTCTATTTTCAAAAACTTTAATTTTTGATTCTATTGTTTTTTCACAAATTTTAATTTTTTTGAAATATCTCTCACACCTTTATTATGCACATTTTCAGTGATTAGTATACATTATTGCAATGTAGAGTGGAAGTGCTTCAAATGACTTGCAAAGCAGTTTTTCGATAATTCAAAAGATTTCTGTGAAAAAGAGCTTCAAATTTCATATTTACAGTAATGCTTAAATGCCATTTTCTCATAAACAGCTCCAAATTTGTCAACGAAAATTTCCTTATATGACGATGTTTTACTCTTCTATAATATTGTTACAGTAATATATTGGTTATATTATGAAACTGAAAAACTGAGAAAATTTCAAAAAAATGTACTTTAGGCGGCAGTAGATGACAGCTGGTTAGAGAATGTGGCTAGTCCCAACCACAGAAATTAGAAGCCCAACTAGTATGAGAAAGTCTGTGTCATTCTGTAGCACCACAAGTTTCTTTATTCACTGCTATTAATTCCACAGCCTTTCTCCTCTTTTGCTCTCTCTCACACCGACTCCATTTCTCTAATCCTGTTTCCCACTGCTTTCATTCTTCAATAGCGTTTTTCTGCTTAGCTTTGGCCCTATGAACATAGCAAAACATATCTCAATCAACTATGATGGCATTTCTTCTCCACCTGCAGTTTAAGATTATATTATCAAATCCCAGTTGTTGCAGCCCAATGTGTGCATGCGTAGATCTTATAATAAACAACATACATACAAAATTCTCTAACAGCAAATTTAAAATCTTTGGCTGTCTCTTCCTCTCACATACATAATGTTTAAGAGGGCTTGTGAGGTTACAGTTTATACTAGCACGAATTTTCAAATATATTAGACAATGTTTTATAGAGTATTGTGAAATTTGTTAGTTTATGACATAAAATAATGTAATTAACTCAAAATAGTTATTTAAAAATTATTCTTATAATTAATAAAATTTCTTATAAATAATTTTATATGAATAATTCCATTAATCAGAAATAATTGTTTGCTCAAATTCTATATCTACAATCAATTTTTTGAACATGGGAACTTTATTCTCAACATTTTCCCTGTATTTTTTTCAGGATTTGAAATTCCCAGTGTTTTCCAGAAAGTGGTCACTACCCGTTTTTGTTTTTTCCTGAAATTATCACTACCCTTTTTTGTTTTTTAAATCTACTACAAGAAAATGTCAACTTGTGTAGTGTAGTCCTTGAACAGGCACTCCAGTTCAATATATTTCCAGTCAATCTGGATAATCATCTTTATCCCGAAATGTGTATCTAACTTTTCTCACATACCCCAACTCAGTGTAAAAGGAGCCTGGAACTTAGCTCTGTATACCCACAAGTAATTTGCAACTTTTTTACATACATCTACAAGTAGGACAAAATCTCTTTTTGCCAGTTTTGGACATAACATCCTTTACATATTGATCACATTTCACAGAATTTTAAGATCACTATCATCCTAATTTTCAATAAAAGAAAGTTACAACAGAGTTGGAATTTAACACAGTGATTGCCAGTCATTCGAGGTACACTGCTTTCACCGAGGGGACCAACAGTGATACAGTATTCTATGAATAATTTAAGTAATTTGAAGTACACACAGAATATTGCAAGCTGTCCTGTAGCAATATACAGGTCATGCTTCAGATACGTTATGTTTCACCCTGAGGGGATAGGAGCTGTTGTCACCACTGTTAATCACTGTCACGAGAAAGAACTGCTATAATTTTTATGAAATCCAAGTCTGCCAGCAGGCTCATGGCTACTCAGGTAGGTGTCAACTGACGCTGGTGGCAGCACCCAATGTGTTAAAGCAGACTCATGTGGTAGGCCTACTTTCTTGTTAAATGCTAACTACAGAGGACCAGGTCAAAATACTTGGACAAAGTTAAAAATAATTTGATCGCCCAGGAACTCTTAGAGAACAAACACAATTAATTCTTGTTTAATAGAAACAAACATTATTCCATAAACTCAGTACAGAAAGATGTAACAAACAAACGAAGGGTTGTGGGCAATAACATGGTAACCCACAATTCACAAATGAAAAGAATAATTATGAATAGTGCCTTAGAAATCTCTCGTGCATCGAAAGTTTTCCTCTTGGGATGTTTCTCGAGAGAATGATGCCAAGTTGTTCTTAAAACGTTTTAAACAAAATTAAATTTTTGCTTTGTTTGTTATTGACGGTAGCATTGCTGTTGGCACAAAATGAGCCTCAAGTGGGTTACCAAGTTACCTTCAAATGACAGTACATTACACACATATGTACATAAAAGAGCTCATCTTGGACATCCACTTTAAAAACATGACGTACAATAAAAAATCATTATTCAGTCATTCTTTCATTTTGTTAAAGAAATATGATTGGTTACTTACTGTTTATTGTCAAGGGGGCATGGCACACGAATTACAAGATCATTTTCCTGGAATATTATGAGATGCAATCAAATACCCATATCTAAAATCATACAAACTTATCAAGATCAAAGCTAGAAGTTCTGTTTACCTTGAATACGTCGGGATTTCTGTGTTCGCCACAAAATTTTTCACCTTTCCGAACTGTCATTTTGCAGAATCTCTTTTTACGGGCAACGAAAAAATTGCATTGTCCAGATTTCGGCTCATTTTCGTTTTGTTCAGCAGACTCCTCGCTTTTATCTTCACTGGCTTCATCGCTACGTTCGTCACTGGCTGACGACATTTTTTATACAAATATTGAAGATGAAATATGCAGCAACAGTGATCACAATACTATCGGGCCACAAGTGACATTATTTTCCATACGCCATACCATCCTATTTTTCATATTATTTAATTCATATCTGGTGTCAGCGGTGTCTCCCATTTTAAACGTCAACAATTTAATAATATATATTGAATATCGTACAAATATATGCTGTAACAAGTTATAACAGTAAATACAATATGTCTCACTTAACCTATGTACTTTCATTCACGATCACGCGCGAAAGAAGCGAAAGCAACCCATATATAATTTGTTTACAAGAGCGGCACTAGTAGTTCTTTTAAATGACGGCTCACATGAGGAGCGCGCTACCTACATAGAAGTAGCTTTACTCTCTGGAAGTGCTCGAGCACGGATGACTCTAGTAGAACTAGACTCTAGAACTAAAGTAGGCCGTGGCTCAAGGCAACACTTTTCACCTGCGCATGACACCACAGTCTAGTATATTTTTCACTTTCCCGTATACGTACGTATACACGGAGTGATATACGTAGTATAGGGAAAGTTATGTAATGCTGCGCGAAAAAATGGCCAATTTTCGGCGGAAAAAAATTAATTGCCGGGCCGTGAAAACGAATAAGTGGATAAAACCAGTTGCTAAATTAAGAAAAAAAAATCCTCTATCTCGTGGTGTGGTCAAAATCCATGATTTGTTGCTTCTTTATACTTAAAAATCGATTGACGGCATTCCGTCCGTCTGTCCGTCTGTCCGTCTGTGGTCAACGCTAGCGCCTAAACCGTTCAATCGATTTTCTTCAAAATTGATATTCCCCAGTCGATCTGATTCTAGTCGAAGCTTTGTGATTTTCAAAAAGATTCTTTAAAATTTGGGGGTACTTTATATGAAGCCCCCCGAGGATTTTCAACATTTTCTCAAAAACGGCTACAAATTTTTCTTTAAATTTCTTGTATGAATAGAGGAAAATACACTTTTTAACATGGCATAGGTCCGATTTTCACGTACAGCTCTGAATTTTCGAAAATTGTGAAAGTTTGAATTTTTTTCGGCGTCTTTCTCCAACTACAAAATTGAAGATAGAGATTTTTTCTTCAAATAAAATTTGTTCTGCATATTGAGTTCTTTAATAAAGGTCATGTAAATGTTTTTCACAATTTTGGTAGTTTTCGTGCAATATTGCGTGCAATATGTGCAATTTTAAAAAATTACAAAAACAAAATTTTCTCAAAAACGGCTCCAAATTTTTTCTTTAAACTTTTGGTAGGGATAGTGGTAAATGTACTCTATCAATGACATAAAAGCCATTTTGGTCTATCGGTTGGTTTTTTCAAAAATTACAAAAATGTAAATTTTTTTACTTGTCTCTCACGTCGTTAATATTTACATTATCGGCGATTTTTTTACATTATTATATTTACGAGTATATATGTCAAGTAAAGTTTCTCGAAAACACTACCGTTTTCTGTGAAAAGCAGCTCAAATTTCGGCATTTTCAGAAATGCTCAAACGTCATTTTCTCGTATATGGCTGCAATTTTTTCTTGAAACTTTTGTAACGGATAGTGCTAATTACACTCATTAGTATAGCGTGAAGTTTATTTTGAGTTTTTTGTTTTTTTCAAAAATTATATAAATGTAAATTTTTTGAAAGATCTCTCACATCTTTAATATGCACATTATCCGCAATTTGTAAAGATGATTATATTTGTGAGTGTAAGTGCTTCAAATAACTTCAAATAAAGTATTTTGAAAACTCAAAAATTTTCTGTGAAAATGAGCTTCAAATTTCGCATTTTTAGTAGTGCTAAAACGCTATTTTCTCTTAAATGGCACATAATTTTTAAAAGAAAATTGCCATTTACGGCTAGGTTTTTGTGTTCTTTGATATTCTAAAATTAATGTTTCTGTTCTACCAATAGGAAACCGAAAAATTAAGAAAATGACAAAAAAAATGTACTTTTGGCGATGATAGATGGTAGCTGGCAAGAAAGAGTATGTCGCAATTCCGAATAGCTAGCGAAGACATAGGAAAATAGAAAACTAATACGGGAAAGTCTGTGCCATTCTGTAGCACCACTAGTTCCTCTAAATTTAGCTCCTGGATTTATCCACTTTTTCATTACCAGGGCTCTGTAATAACTTTTTCTGCCGAAAATTCACCATTTTTTCGCGCATTACACCATTTTTCGCAGATATTTTCACCATTACATAGCTTTCTCCCTACTGCGTATGCGGTAGCGAGAAAGTAAAAAAAATCCGCTAACACGTGGTGTAAGCAGAATCCATGTTTTATGTGTCCTTGATACGGAAAAATCTATTGACGGCAAATCGTACGTACGACCGTCCGTACAAAAACACCGAGTCAAATAAGTAATGTTTGATGATCAAAACATTGTGGAAAAATGTGGGCACCACCTCAGCCAAAAATACACTGATAAAATACCATTAAAATGTATTAATTCGTTATGTACTAAAAAGTAGCGAAAAAGGCCGAAAATATGTTTATGGGGTTTGGGGCACCCTTAAACCCATTTTAAAAACGTTTTTATTCGTGCCGACGTTATCCTTGGATCGAAAACCGACATTTTTTCGTCAAGCCTTTACAAATATCTTCAATGTAGCCTAATAGTGAATAATGAAATCTTATACAGCAATGAGACAATGTGGGTCGTAAATAGTGATGACGCGCGGCGCAATTTTAGCCGATTGCAGTGAAATAATTAAATTGTGCGATGCAAAGTTCTTAAAGAAGAGATTTCTAGCTCTAATATTATCTACATTAAAAGTATTTTGAATAAAAATTTACGGACCTATGGCCAACGAAAAAGTGTCCATTTAAAATAAAATTGGCCACATTCAACCTAATCTGGCACACTGAGTCAAATAAGTACCGTTTCATCATAAAATTGTTGCGGGTAACGTGGGCACCACCTTCCGTCGCACTACGGCCCTTTTAGTTTAGACCTTGCGTCTCGAACGATCAATGACCATTCACTTCTTTCAGTTTAGAGTGGTTCCTTTTCAGTGTAGAGTTGTTTATTCTGACAAATCTAATCGCAGGTAGTGGAACCCCACAACTAAAAATTTACCGTTAAAATGTGGGAGGCGTCATCCTCACCAAGATATTGCATTCACAATCATTGAAATTTTACCATTACCTGGACTCTGCATTCCCTCCAAAATTAAATGAATCGTGTTCTGAAAGTACTGTTACCGAGGTAAACATACGAGCAGTTCAGTAGTGCAAAACGTGAAAATTCGAGTCCAAGTTGGGATTAGGAACCCAAGTAAGGTAAGTTTGGAAATTTGAGACAAGGTGAATAAAAAAAAATTAAAGTTATCGAGGAATCTAAAAAATTAGACACTTGAAAAACCAAAGAAAGTAGGTCGAAATACAGTTTAAAACCAAGGTAGGAGGAAAGGATACAGCAGTTAAAAAATTATCCGTAGAAACAAAAGGTTTATTGTAGAAATGTAGAATACACGTGCATTAAAAGAAGTTTTAGCGTCTATAGACTAACACATCATAAACTAATGTATTTTTAAAATGTAATTTGCAATCTCCATTTTCTAGTGCTTCTGAGAGCCTGGACAAATTTTAGCTAAGCATTTTCCAGCTGTCCGGGGAGGCCAGCACACACAGTTGACAACAGAATCCTGCGCACCGTAGTACACCTGCAACAATCCAATACATAGTTTAGGAAAAAAAAAAAAAAAACCTTTTAGAACCGTGTTTAAGATATTCTCTGCCGCGTTTTACCTGGCTAGGAGGCATTGAGACGCACGGGAAGACCGCCTCGGCAAAGTCCAGGCCCTTGCACAGACACCAGTCTGCACACGCCACGGGCGCCCGGCACACGAAAGCCACCGGCCTGCACACCTCTGTCGCCAGCAAGGCCGACTTCTCGCCCAACGATAAGGCCCAGCCCACCACCGGGTAGGCCTTGGCGCCGGCGTACGCGCCCAGCAGAGCCTGCACCGCGGGCAGACCGCGCACGCGGCGCAAGAACATGCAGCCGCCGGCAGCAGTATCCGCGGAGCGAATCCCATCTTCAAGCGAGGACGAAGACTTCACGGAAGAAGCAACGGAGCTGGGCGGCGAGGGCGGCGACGCTTCCCTGGCCGGGCTACTCGACTGAGAGGCCGCCAGAGCCTCGTCCGCAGCGCCCGACTGCGCTGGAGCCTGGGCAGAGGCCACGGCGGGTGCACTGTCCTTCGGAGACTGCATTGCGCTGCCGACAAAACATTAAATCAGCATTAAATACACGATAAATAAACGTACCAATCGGTGAGCCTAGCCACACATACTTACAAATGGAATCACTGATCTTCAAGTACTTTCCCTTGCTCCTTTACTCGCCCCAAGTGTACTACTGAAGGAACCGAAACGAACCTCTTTTATAGGAAGAGGGTCGCTGGCTAGCAGTAGAGCACTCGCATTTTTGTTTGCATTATAGCCAATGAGATCACGAGTTTACGTTTCCTCTGAATTAGCCGCCTGTTGTCATTGTGTAGTATTCACAATATATTTGAATAAATAAATTCTATCAAAACACAATTGTTTGGAACACATCAATATATCTCCCATTTTCTTTCTGTGTCTTACTACGTGATAAATTACTCCACTCTGATACCTTAGTTAAACGTAGTTTTTACAAATATAAAATGATGATACAAGAATTTATACAAGTAAAGAATATATACGGCGTTTAAATATATTTAGGTTAATTAATTTATATATATTCAGTTTTGGAATTAAACCAATTTTCGAAGTACCATTATTAGAAGCAACCTCATCACTATTCAATATGGGACAAAAATGCAGTTTCCAAATAAACACACCAAAAGGACATAGCATTTCACTTAAAATTTGTGCACAAGATTTTTTCTCGAAATCACCCGTAGATACGTATTGCTTAGCAATACACAAAATACCTTTTTTTCTTTTTCAATTACCTTCTCATTGTAAGTTGACGTAAACTCTGGCAAAACTGACCTGGATTCTCATTAGCAATTTTAAACCCAAGAGTATGTATGAAAAAGTACCTTCCTGGTAAAATCACAATCTAAAACTGCATTATCCTGCATATACTTGGGACAGATCCTGAGGCGAAATCGGGAAGGAGGCGGAATGTGTGTGTGTGTGTGTATATATATATATATATATATATATATATATATATATATCTTTATTTATTTTCTATATGTATAAATAGAAACACAAAGATAATATAAATTATAAACAAGGTAAATTATTTATCATGAAATGCTGTTAACAAAATTGAAATGTTAAGTTTTGTTTTTAATGAGTATTAAGAATGGTAATCATTTGTTATTAGAATAGTTGAATTCAAAGCTGCCAAACGACAAAGGATTATGGCATTATATTTTCATCCTATGGTACAGATGTGAACAGATAGAATTTACATAAAAACGCATGAATCGATTTACAAATTAAACATTGGCTTACATACAAATTTTACTGTCCAGGACTGAAGAAAGTCGACAGGGTTTCACAAAACATGTCTTAAGCCTCCATGTTTATTTTGCTTTATCGTGTTCATATTTCTGTCTATTAATTCAAACCAAGCATTATATTTTCAACACGTTTCTTAGCGAAATATCAATATATGATAAATATAATAGGAAAGATAGATTTCAGGCAATTGGTCAAATTATCCTTCCGCGTAACATTAGGGGCTGGCTTTATTTTCGGCTGTGAAGAATGTCTTCTTCATATATTCATAATTCTAACCTCCTTGTGGGCGGCAAAGGACGGATCCTGGACGCCCAATACCTGATGCAAAGACGTCTTTGCAATGATTTATTCATGCTTTAATTTATTAATAGGCTATAATGATAACCAATATTATCGATACATAAAAGTAACTATCGATGGAACATCCGGCTTAAGAAGTCAACACGAGTCTTTTAGGCGTTGCCAAACGTTATTTGTGAAGTAACGCCGGGGTAGTTACTCTTCGCTTACTCCGCGTTTATTAGTAGAAAATTACTCTTCCCTTACTTCACGCTTGCTCTGAAAGTAGTTACTTCCTAAGTAAGCGTGTTACTCCTGGCCTACACCAGACCTCTATTTGTAAAACTTTTTGGGAGGGGGGATTTGGAGCAGTTTTGAGAAAATGTCATTTAAGGGTTGCTAAAACAGCACAATTTTTAGCTCATTTACATTCGAAACTTTTTGAAATTCCTTAAACCTTTATAGAGATTCTTGGAAGTATTTGTACTCACAAATTATAAATTACACCTGAAATGTAGACTTAACCGATGTGCGAAATATTAAAAAATTCTTATCAGTAATTTTTGAAAATTCCAACATTACCAAAATGGCGTTAATTCTATGTGATTCAGTGCATTGTTCTCTATTCGTAAAAAAAAAGAAAGACAAATGGAGCAGTTTTTTGGAAAATCTTGTTCAAGTATTTTCTTAAAAGACTCTATTTCACTCAAAATTACGCAAAAATTAGACATATTTAAACTAGTGGTGATGCAACAGCTGTCTTGCGTTATTTCTAAATTTGCATTTTTTAAAAAATTCTGTGTTTTTTTATTTTTGAAAAACTGTATTTGTGGGGTAATACAGGTGTCGGAAAACCCACTTTGATAGTTTGTGTACAGATGTGAATGTGCATTTTATCTGGGAGAAGGAAAATTCTTTTTATCTGGGTTAGAAAATTCTGTTCATAAAATAGTATTGTTTGAAGATTTTTGTCCAGAAAATTATAAAAATGAAATAGATGTTCTGAGGCGATTATTAGAAGGAGAATGTTCAGAGTTAATGTTAAATTTAAAGAAGGTTATTGTATTAAATATGAAGGGGTTGTAATTTTTGTTTCCAATTCTGATCATTTTACAGATCCGGCTTTTTACGGGTGGTGACAGGTAAAGAAAGTTTTGTCAGTCTTCAGGATGGTGTATTGACAGTTTTACCTAAGACCTTTTCGTCCATTCTATAGTCGTAGTTATAGGAATGAATACTATAGAAGAAGACATGTAGGTATTCAGATTATTTGCAGGAGTACAATGTTAGTTAAAATGGGAGGCAGGAAGTTGAATTCATGAAGTATATTGGTTTAAAACAAGTCACTCCAGTATGGGACACGTTTAAAATTATAGATTTTTAGGGCGGAACAGACAAGAATGGTGTGTTAGTAGACAAGGATCAATTTGAGCGTGTAATGATGAAGAAAATTGTTATTTTTTAGTGACTTTAGAATGAATTCTTCTTATGCTTACGTTCGTGCAAAACAAAGTAATTTGAGAATGTGTAAGGATTGTGTGAAAGAGAAGGACATGTGTCAGAAGTGTTGTGATTCTATATACAAAATGATTGTGTCTGGTGATTCAATTGATAAGAAAAAGAAAGTTGATATGTATGATGTATGTGGGTCATTCCATATTAAATCAACACAGTCATTTTACAACACCATCTCAGATTCAGATGAAATTTGACACATAGGTAATATGAATGAAAAAATAAGAAAACTACAAATTTTGAGTAAAATATTTCCACCCGTTTCTGAAATACAGCCATGTAAAATTTTGCAAAATTGGGTTCCCGAAAATTTTTAAATTGATGTAGAACCTCACCAAGTTAGAGAGCTGGAACAGATATCATTTTTCAGCCTTTGTTATGGCCTTTTATATGATATACAACTCAATAGGGGTTGCGTTCAAAAAGTTTTTCAAATTTGAATTTAAAATTTTGATTTTGAGATTTTTCAAAATGCTCATCTTCAAAAAAATTGAAAAAATTCTAAAATAATCCTTATATGTTTCCAAACAGATGGTGCAAGTTTGCAAATGGGACTGCAAGGGGTTCATTTGGTAATCTTTATTTAAAATGCACAATATTTACTTACTCTAGATTTTACTGATTTAAAATGCATTTTATTCCAAATTATAAGCCTTAATATATACAAATTATTAATTTAGTGTTTTTTATTGGCGAGTGTGTTGTGTTTTATTGTAATGATTATTATCATTATTCCACTACATCATGACTAAAGATGTTACGAGTCGGCTGAATATAAAATCTACTCCAGGTAGCAAATCTACTCCAGCTACCTAAGGTTCTGTTTCAAATAAAGCGATTACTTGCACTTCCCAGTCTTTTGAATTACCAGGGAGTTTATACAAGTTCTTACATAAATTTTGCGGAACAAATCCCAGAGCTCCGATAACTATCGGGACGACCTGTGCTTTTACGCACCACATTCGGCAGATCTCGATTTCCAAACTCTTGTCTTTAAGACGTTTCTCTGCCTCCTTGGTAACGACGTTTCGATCATAAGGTACAACACCACCGACAAGTAAACACGATTTTTTTCTCCAAGTCCCGGATAACCATGTCCCGTTTGTTTGCCACTATCGTGCATTCAGTGAGAATTTGTTGGTCGTACAATATCGTACACAATCTAACAGACGTCACTGGTTTGGTGAGTGTTTGTACCACTTGGGGCACGTGTTTGGAACTTCCAGGGCGGTACAGATCTGCCAGTGGAGGTAACTACACACCCTGTCGTGTCTTTTCAAGTATTCGGTCTTTGCTAGGATTGGACAAGCTGTGACAATATGATCAATGGTTTCTACTTGCTCCTGGCAAATGCGGCATTTGTCATCTTGGGAAATTTTGAGAACCGCTTTATCATAATGTCGTGTTCTGAACGCCTGATCTTGGCCAGCTATTACAAATGCTTCCGATTCTGGCTTCATTCTTCCCCTTTTAAGCCACATAACTGATTGATTTTTATTGATCTACACCTTGTCCATTCATTTTAGATATTGTCCGTGGAGTGGTTTGTCTCTCTACGAGTTCTTTAACATTTTTTGTGTCTCATATTTAATGTTTAATAGCATCAGAAGTTCAGTGTCTGTGTTATTCGACGTGTCTTGCCTAGTTTTCTTCGCAATGCTTTTTGCTACACTAACAATGCCTGTTTCCCATTCTTTGGTCACTATTATAATAACTTCGGTCATTATAATGATAATAATAATAATTATTATTATTATGATATTCTAAACCCTAAATTATTAATTTGTATATATTAGGGCTTATAATTTGAAATGAAATGCATTTTAAATCAGTAAAATCTAGAGTAAGTAAATATTGTGCATTTTAAGTAAAGATTACCATATGAACCCATTGCAGTCCCATTTTGAAACTTGCACCACCTGTTTGGAAACATATAAGGATTATTTTAGAATTTTTTCAATTTTTTTGAAGATGAGCATTTTGAAAAAACTCAAAATTAAAATTTTAAATTCAAATTTGAAAAACGTTTTGAACGCAACCCCTATTGTGTTGTGTATCATATAAAATACAATAAAGAAAGCTGAAAAATGACACCTATTCCAGCTCTCTATCTTAGCGTGGTGAGGTTCTACATCAATTTAAACATTTTCGGAAACCCAATTTTGCAAAATTTTACATGGCTGTTTTTCAGAAACGGGTGGAAATATTTTACTCAAAATTTGTAGTTTTCTTATTTTTCATTCATACTATCTATGTGTAAAATTTTATCTGAATCTGAAATGCTGAGGTAAAATTTTAATTAAAACTGTGTTGATTTAATATGGAATGACCCATGTATAATATACGACATGTATGTATGTTCAATATGTATGATGTGTACGTGCAAGCGCGGATCCACGGGGGGGATGAGGGGTATTCCCCCACTCCAATTTTTTTTAGTAACTATTAATTTTAACTTGTCACGAAATTTCCAGCAAAAATATTTTCGGATAATCATTAAAATGAATAAAATTGTATCGCTGCATTAGCTGAGTTTCGCCTGCGTCATTCTATGTACATAATTTGTAATATGACACATCTGACCAAAACATTTTGAATAAAAAACTATTTTCATTTATCGATCACACTCTACTCACAGTCGGACATTTATATAGAATCCCAAGGGTTGGGAAATATAATACCTAAGGGCGAATTTTGATGACCTAAAACATGATCAAAAAATACTCTTAGAATGTTTTAATATACCCTAAAAGCAAAGAAAAATTACGTAATTTTTTATGAAAACAAATTCAGATGCGTAACTCAAGCTGTTGGATGTATTACTGATATAATCTCAGTGGCGGTTCGAGGGAGGTCATCACCCTCCCCGAAAAAGGCCTAGAGAAAAAAATTAAAGTGATAAAAGAGCAGGAAAAACGAAAAATGAGAAACAAGAAAACATTGTAAAAAAAAGTCTAAAACGTATAGATAAAGTAACCGCGCGTTCTGTCCTTAGCCTTTAGTTCCAGATGGGAATCCTGATTTTCGCTGTATTTTCGCCCAGTGGTACGTATGGAAAATGTCTTCGACTGTTCTACAAAGGCGTGTGGCAACTCATATTTCTTTATTAATCCGCTTGACAAGCCGAGCTACGGCGACTTCCACGTATTGAAGTGTATCCGACGCAACCGGAAAGTGTGACAGAGTAAGGTCTCTATGTACCGAATCATGGCCGCTGTGATACTCGCGCAATTACAATGTGCCCGAAACAAAAGAATCGATCGTGGACACTAGCGTAATTTTCGGGCCGCAAGGTAAAAGGGCCTATTTTTACGGAATATTTTTATTATGTAAGGTACTACCACTACTTGTGATTGCTATAAACTTTTATAAAGGGGTCCCAGATTAAACGTTATGCGGACGAGCCCGCACACATTTCGTTACGCCTCTGGATGGAACGCTTACATACGCCTGGAGACGGCGCGGTAATAAGTATCTAAAGAAAGAGTAAGTATCTAAAGAAAATATCTAAAAAGATTGAGAAGAAAAGGGAAAGAAATCTAATAAAAAGAAAAAGTAGAAGGGGCTTCAGATATGTTTTGTGAAACCCTGTCGACTTTCTTCAGTCTTGGACGGTAAAATTTGTATGTAAGCCAATGTTTAATTTGTAAATCGATTCATGCGTTTTCAAGTAAATTCTATCTGTTCACATCTGTACCATAGAATGAAAATATAATGCCCTAATCCTTCGTCGTTTGGCAGCTTTGAATTCAACTATTCTAATAACAAATGATTACCATTCTTAATACTCATTAAATACAAAACTTAATATTTCAATTTTGTTAACAGCATTTCATGATAAATAATTTACCTTATTTTACCAGGAAGGTACATTTTCATACATACTCTTGTAGTACATCTCCTGGGTTTAAAATTGCTAATGAGAATCCAGGTCAGTTTTGCCAGAGTTTACGTCAACTTACAATGAGAAGGTAATTGAAAAAGAAAAAAAGGTATTTTGTGTATTGCTAAGCAATACGTATCTACGGGTGATTTCGAGAAAAAATCTTGTGCACAAATTTTAAGTGAAATGCTATGTCCTTTTGGTGTGTTTATTTGGAAACTGCATTTTTGTCCCATATTGAATAGTGATGAGGTTGCTTCTAATAATGGTACTTCGAAAATTGGTTTAATTCCAAAACTGAATATATATAAATTAATTAACCTAAATATATTAAACGCCGTATATATTCTTTACTTGTATAAATTCTTGTATCATCATTTTATATTTGTAAAAACTACGTTTAACTAAGGTATCAGAGTGGAGTAATTTATCACGTAGTAAGACACAGAAAGAAAATGGGAGATATATTGATGTGTTCCAAACAATTGTGTTTTGATAGAATTTATTTATTCAAATATATTGTGAATACTACACAATGACAACAGGCGGCTAATTCAGAGGAAACGTAAACTCGTGATCTCATTGGCTATAATGCAAACAAAAATGCGAGTGCTCTACTGCTAGCCAGCGACCCTCTTCCTATAAAAGAGGTTCGTTTCGGTTCCTTCAGTAGTACACTTGGGGCGAGTAAAGGAGCAAGGGAAAGTACTTGAAGATCAGTGATTCCATTTGTAAGTATGTGTGGCTAGGCTCACCGATTGGTACGTTTATTTATCGTGTATTTAATGCTGATTTAATGTTTTGTCGGCAGCGCAATGCAGTCTCCGAAGGACAGTGCACCCGCCGTGGCCTCTGCCCAGGCTCCAGCGCAGTCGGGCGCTGCGGACGAGGCTCTGGCGGCCTCTCAGTCGAGTAGCCCGGCCAGGGAAGCGTCGCCGCCCTCGCCGCCCAGCTCCGTTGCTTCTTCCGTGAAGTCTTCGTCCTCGCTTGAAGATGGGATTCGCTCCGCGGATACTGCTGCCGGCGGCTGCATGTTCTTGCGCCGCGTGCGCGGTCTGCCCGCGGTGCAGGCTCTGCTGGGCGCGTACGCCGGCGCCAAGGCCTACCCGGTGGTGGGCTGGGCCTTATCGTTGGGCGAGAAGTCGGCCTTGCTGGCGACAGAGGTGTGCAGGCCGGTGGCTTTCGTGTGCCGGGCGCCCGTGGCGTGTGCAGACTGGTGTCTGTGCAAGGGCCTGGACTTTGCCGAGGCGGTCTTCCCGTGCGTCTCAATGCCTCCTAGCCAGGTAAAACGCGGCAGAGAATATCTTAAACACGGTTCTAAAAGGTTTTTTTTTTTTTTTTCCTAAACTATGTATTGGATTGTTGCAGGTGTACTACGGTGCGCAGGATTCTGTTGTCAACTGTGTGTGCTGGCCTCCCCGGACAGCTGGAAAATGCTTAGCTAAAATTTGTCCAGGCTCTCAGAAGCACTAGAAAATGGAGATTGCAAATTACATTTTAAAAATACATTAGTTTATGATGTGTTAGTCTATAGACGCTAAAACTTCTTTTAATGCACGTGTATTCTAAATGTTTACAATAAACCTTTTGTTTCTACGGAAACTTTTCAATAACTGCTTTTCTTTGTCCTTTTCTCCTGCCTTCTTAGCCATAAAGTAGCGATTTTTTTTATCTCATTGGTTTTCTTTATTTTTAACTGAATTTCGACTTTTTTTTTTTTCAAGTAATCGTTTATTGGAATCCTAACTTTTGCTCGGTTTTCTTTTTCATTCGTGTCTCGCATTTCCAAACTTACCATATGTGGGTTCGAATACCAACTTGGACTCGCAATTTCACGTGTGCACAAATGAACTACTCATAGGTTTCTCGGTAACAGTAGTTTGAGAACACAATTCATCATGGAGGGGATAGTCCAGGTAAAGTAAAAATTTCAATGATCGCGAATGCAATGTCGTAGTGGGGATGACCCCCCCTCTTATATTTTAATGATAATTATCATTTAGTTGTGAGATTCCACTGCCTGCGACTAGATTTCTATGAGATCAAATGGGTTTTTTATGGTTTTCTCAAATTTTGATTGTTTTTCACCTTCATTTTTAAATGTCCGGAGGCTACCTTAACACAAGTTTACTGAATTTTATGAGTAATATGCGCAAATTCTCAGATAGCAATGGCCAGGAAAAATTGGTAATTCGAATGTTGCTTGCAGGCGGGCAATTAAAACATAAGTCCGCACATCCCCTGTCACGACCAAGCTACAACGCTGCTGGTCGTTGTCTCTATCTGAAACCATTTAATCCTCTAATCCTGCTTCATATGCGATTACATGTCGATTTCGACTAACCTGACATTGCATCCCGCCACAAAATATACTGAATCGTCAGTAATTTACCAACTTCATATTGTTAAAGTACAAACTCTTGTAAGGTGACATTTTAATACACGATCTAAGAATTGTGCCCGGTTGCTCGCTGCTGTGAAAAGTGGCCGTTTAAAGGAGGCAATATTTACCAGTCTTACAAAGGAATCGGTTAATGAGAAATGACCATTCCTGGAGTTCACTGCTTAATCGAGATGTCTGTTTCAGAAATGTTTACAACTTTTAAATTCTAATTGAGATTGCGAAAGCATACGTTATTAATGTAACACAAATAGCCAATAAGAGAGAGCTGCTTTTGTTGAAACAAAATGTGTCCACTTTTTCATTAACAGGGGCCGACAGTAAGAGGTTTTTCTGTCGAAAAATTGCAATTTACCGCCACACGATTACAGTACTTTTTCTTTATTACTTGCGTAGGCAAAAAAGTAAAAATAGTTTTAAAAGTAACCGTACATTTGCGAGGGAAATGGTGAAAAGAGTTCTGTTTACAAAGCCACTAGCCGGATAAGAGGGGTTTCCGGCCTTAGTTTGCAGTTCGACTCAGATTTTCCCCACAGGTTTGGATGTAAGAAATATTTTCAAAATATGAGGTTAGAATATCCACATGGTAAGTACTTATAGCGAAAAAACTGTTTTTTTGTGTTTAAATTAAGAAAATAATCATTTTACGGTTTTTGTTTTATTTCTTTGCTTCTGATGAACTTTGCCGTAATAAGTGGTTAAAAAGTTGACTTGTAGATGCCTTTCAGTTTATAAATAAAATAATAAAGTGATTAAAATAATTTTTATCTATAAAATGTTAATCGAAAATTTAATTTTTATAAAAATTCACATAATTCTTAAACTTCCATAAGAGTTTCAGATAGTGCTACTTATGAAATGTAGACCATTTCATATGCTTTTGAGTGCTTCAATCGGCAAGTGTCTACGATTTGATTTACGACCTTGTGGGCTGATTTTGTAACCATGCTTTTTTACGATTTCCGTATCTTAAATAATATAATTGTTTATAAAATATGTAATATTCTCAAAATAATATAAAAATAATAGAAACTGTCTTAGTATAGTTGGAAATCTTTATTATAAATCGAATAACATTTTTTATTCAAAATAAAAATGCTTTATAAGTCATAAAATAATAAATCGCAAGCAAATTGGTCAATTCTCTTTGACGGAAAAACGTTTGTTTGCATTCACTGGATTAAACTGGAGTTTGAAAACTTCCTACAACAGGTAATAGTTTATTATCTAACAGACGATGTAATAATTTAAACTTTTTTCCTATAATGCCGTGAGCAGCTTCTACAACCCATCGTAGTTTTGCAACAAGTTGAGAATCGTCTGATTCTTCTGCAGTTAACTGATTTCTTGTACCTTTTAATGCCGGCATAAGTACAATAAAACCATTATCTAACAACATTTGTTGTATGTCCCTAAAATCCCGTTCGAATATAAAAAACATGGCCTTTCTTCAAAATTTTGCGTATACCCTTAGGAATAGACAATATATGCTTGAGTATTATTTCTTGGCTGTCCGGGATGATATATGCTTGAGTATTTAAGAATCATTTTCAGTTCCTAAATATGGACCTTCTCTTTCTACAATATATCCGTCAGTAGTGCAAATTGTAAACAGTTTGCATAAGAGAACGTTTTTCTGTCCGGAGAACGATTTTCTCTGGTAGTTATTATTTGCACTTTTTCATGCCTTATGTACCGTCCATTATCAGTACTAATCGATCTTCCAAATTATGCAAACTTTTTATATAGGGTGACGTGTGATGAGCAATAAGACCTTCTCTGTTACAAGCATCGACGCCAAACTCTTATTGTAAATTATTTTTCTGAAATGAGTCCATAACAGATTCGCAGAAATCAGATACAATTTGATCGCTTTTTAAACCCAAAATTGATGCTAAGACATTATTCGAATTTCCCGTTTTTAGTTTAAATTAAAAAAATTAAGGTCTGAAAAGAAGATGTTTTTCGTTTTCTCACGGAATTTAAAATTTGTTGCAACTCTTGGATTTGTTTCTAGTTTAATCCAGTAAAAATAAACAAACATTCTTCTGACAAAGAGAATTGACTAATTTGCTTGCAATTCATTATTTTATGACATAAAGCATTTTTATTTTAATCAATTTATTACTTTATTTATGAACTGAAAAGCATCTACAAGTCAATTTTAACCAATTATTACAGCAAAGTTGCAAAGGCAGATGCAAAGAAATAAAATAAACGCCATAAAATGATTATTTTCTTAATTTAAGCACGAAAAAACGGTTTTTTCGCTGTAAGTCCGTAGGTCATTTAAAAATTAAAGAGACAAATTGGTCTGGAGAAAAAAGAGTACGCAGGACAAGTTTGGTAATTTTAGAATGATTTTGGCATCACTGGGATGAGCCCTGGGCATCTGGAGGATCAGTATTGTTGTGTTTATAACCTTGAAATTAAGTTGAACGATGGCGAGTCCACTTGAAAATTCACATTGGTTGAACAACGTTCTGTGATTCGTTTCGAACTCACTGAAGATGAAAAACCAGCTAATATATATTCTAGATTGACTAAAGTATATGATGAAAGTTGTAAGAACAGCGAGAATTTTTACAAGTTAGCATAAGCAGTTCAAAAGTGGTCGAGGCTCAGTGACTGACATCGTTTCTGGCCGCATCAGCAGGAAAAGTCACGTTGACTGTGTTTGGGGCCGTAGTAGTTGCGTTTTTTGTGATTATCACGAAGAATAGCGTTTAATAAACAACCATTATTTCTTAGATATGCTTTTGAACAAGGCGAAACCAGTCATGAGAGAGAAACATCGTGGATCTCAGAGGAGAGGTATGATTCTCCAGGAAAACAACGAACGTCCCTATACTGCTCAACAAAACCGTGAAATAATCGACAAAAGGGGTTGGGAGGTACTGCCTCATCCTCCTTTTAGCCCCTATTTAGCAGCAACTGATTTCCATTTGTAGGTCCACTGAAGGAGGCATTACGTGGGAAGAAGTTTCAGGATAACGAGGTTGCAAAAAAAGTTTTGGGAAATTGGTTCAAACACCAAGATAAAAAGTTATTTGCAGCCGTTATAAAAAAGCTGGTAACCCGTTGTAACAAGTGCATAAATGTTGGTGGGGAATATATTAAAAAGTAGGAAAAATCCTGTTTTGCAAAAACAAACTTTTTTTTCTCCAGACCAATTTGTCTCTTTAATTATTGAATTCCCCTCGTACTTACCATGTGGAAATTTTAACTTCACATTTTGAAAATAACAATATTTTCTTCATCCAAACATGTGGGAAAAATCTGAGTCGAATTGCAAACTAAGGCCGGAACCCTCCCCCCTATCCGGCTAGAGCCTTTGTTGAGATGTATACACGTGAAACGACTCATCCTACCCCCTCCCTCAGCTGAACCAGAAACTTGTGTACTGCCGCAGTGTATAGTGCACCGTTAGAACCAGCCGCATTTATTCTTGCGAATCCTTCAATTCTAATTCTACGAGTCAATGAGGATTGACCGGATATCTTTGTAATTCTTTTATGCCCTTATCGCATTGGCGACCTCATAACCTGAAGTCGGCCTTGCTTGCGACCGTGGTGTGCAGGCCGGTGGCTTTCCTGAGCCGCGCGCCCGTGGCGTGTGCAGACACATCTGTGCAAGTGTCTGGATGTTGCTGAGGCGGTCTTTCCGTGCGTCTCCATGCCTCCTAGCCAGGTAAAACGGGCAGAGCATTCCTGTCAATGCGGCTTCCATCTGCGTCGTTTCTGACTTTCCATTCGATTGTTGCAGGAGTACTACAGTGTTCAGGAACTTGCGGTGAACTGTATGTGGTTGTCCGCCCCGTACACGATGCTTCGCCAGCGTTTGTCAAGGTTTTCAAAAGAATAGCCGACGCCTCTTCGTTCTTCAAATTCATTTTTAAAGATGAGTCGGAAGACGCTAAACATTTGTACAGTTTTATATTCCAAATTCTGCAATAAACTTATTCAATATTTCAGTGGTCCTTGCTCCTGGAACATTTTACTTTCTCAATTCATTTTTATCTATTTTTTTCGATGTAAGTAGAGAGCAACATCACATGTTTGCGATTGCGTCTTTTTTTATACAAAAAAGAATTCTGAGACAATCGAAGGATAGCTTCAGGTACCTATCTACAAAAGTTTGGGGCAGCGCTTTAAGGAATCCAATTCGGTTTTTAGTACATTCTGAAAAATTAGCATATCTAAATGTTAACTCTAGAACTGGATTGCTACAATATTCTTTGTATTTATACTTCAAAAGTCAGATCATTAAATTTCGTGAAGGTTACACATTTTTCCAACTTTAATACTTTGGAGTTAAAGCGTTTTAAATTCACGATTAATACTTACTGCATATTACTGCGCGCATCGCATTCTTGTGACCACTCCAATATTTTTGTTTTCTTCTGATAACGCAAAGAATATTTGGTCTGATTTTCATTAAAGTTTTAATTTTCTGAAATTTCAAAAACATTTAGAAACAAAAAATCTAGAACGGCTAAGTTATTTAATTTCTAACTTGAAATTATTTTAATTGATGACTAATCAAATCGACTAAAATACTTCGTTTCGCAACATTAAGAGTCCACGAACGAATAGTACGACGTAGAGTAGCGTAACTAATTTGCAGTAATAATATAGAGATTGATGGCGAAGAGTGGTAGAGCCAAATTTGTTTACGAAAGTAAAGCTCCATGTGTTTTTGTACACTTCTGGAACAGCAATTTCCGCACAGTAATAATGTAAAATGTACAGTAAAAAAACATTGTCGACATCCGTATAACTGATTTTGTAAACAAAACAAATGTTGGTTGTCCCATAACCATTGTTGTCGGGTTCAAGTCTGACTCGGTATCATCTTAGTGCAGTGAACCCTGTTCTGCCTATTACTTCGCGCGTCACATCTGCACATTTTTACCAAAATCTCGTAAAACGTTTTTACAGGCCTAGTCTGGGACAATCGCCAATAGACAATCAACAGTGCAGAAACGGTTGATTAAAAGGTGTGTACAAAATATATTTTGGTAAAAACGTTTAAAAACGCTTCTTTAATGATAAATGTTACTACAGTACTACTTTAACAACTAAAAGTGATCATTTTAATTTTAGTTACTTATTTAATGCCAGAAAAGAGCTAAGGACATGTGTGACAGTATGGGGAAAGAAGTGCCATCTGGGAACGCTTCCTTGTGCTCCGGAGTTCCTACTCTATCTCTTACACTTTATTCAGTTGAATTAAAATCAAAATTTGACAAGAAAATATACGCTTCTGAGTAATAAAACTATTCGCAGCGGCAAAAAAAGCTACTTATTTTGGCTTTATTGTTCTTCACGTGAAGGAATTAACTTCCGCGAGAATGTGAAGAATGCTTGTTTGAATATCTATACCCCCACTTTATATTCCTTCATCTGAGCCCGCCCTATTAATCTGGCGTAATCCATGATAATTTTTGCTTCTAATTTCTCTGTGACGTGTTAATAGAATGTTAGGTATCAGTTAAATCTGTTTTTCTGCAAGAAAATGTGACGATTTTTGGGCAGAAAAATGTTTTAAGGGTCCTTCATACTGAAAGTGGATTATTCTTGCTTCCATACCTTTTGTGGTTAGGCGGAAGAGCAGGCCAAATGGCCTGAGCCTCGCCACTAATAAAGGCAATTTTATTATTATTATTATTATTATTATTATTATTATTATTATTATTATACCTAGTAAAATGTTTTCTAGAAGACGAAGTGTATCAGAATTCACGTTTTTAGGACACTTTATACGTAAAAACTGGTTTACAGAAAAAGGTCTTTCTTTGTTTTGTCTGTCCGTTTCGGCTGTATGTCCGTCCGTCCGTTTGATTAATTGATTAGTGATTGCGAGCGCGTGTCAACTGCTAAGGTCATTCATCCCGTAATCGTATTGCGTGTTTCATCATTGGAGGTGGCGGTGATCTTCCCCCGCTGGATGGCGAGTTCCGGCGGCGATCGACGTCGGCTTGCAGAGATTTTCCCCCAAACCAGGTATCCTCCAGCAGCGTAGCACCGCCCCAGCCACGAGAAGCTCTAAGCTCCCAACTGGTCTCCCGAAATGTGTGAAAGTGTAAGGCGCGCCAGTGTAAGGGTGTGTAAGGGAGGAGGAAAGGACAGGCAAGAGGAAGGAAATATCGCGCTGCGGGCCGTGGCTCGTTTGTTAGGATATCGCTCCAGCATTCGCCAGGTGATAATCGGTGAAACTAAGGAATACTACCGATCAGAGCAGCCGGCCACTCGTATTCTCCTCCAGACAGCGACTGAATTCGACCTAGCTATCTAGCTAATGTCGAAAATCCCGCCATCGTCGGGGCTTAAACCCTAGGACCTCTTGGTCAGAGGAGCTGCAGTGACATCAGTTGATGTTCTGAGCCATTTTTGCTGGTGCCCGTCCGTCCGAACCTCGTCTCTCTACATCTGTCCTTTGGTTTGTCAGCTGGTCTGTCCGTCCATCGGTCTGTGTCTGCATCTAAACTGTACATCGGGTTTTCATCAATATTGATACTCCTTGAATGATCTGGCTGATGTCACTGGCCTTCAAGTTCGAAAAGTTTATTTAATTTTTACAGACACATGAAGCCCTTTTGAACATATCTCAAAGGTGGGTCAATTTTTTTACTTTCTCGCTAAAGAGGAGAGAAAAAGTTACGTAATGCTGCGCGGAAAAACGGCAAATTTTCGGCAGAATTATTTCAGCGCCCTGCAAACGAAAATGTGGATAATTCCAGTTTGTAAATGTAGAAAAAATCCTCTAACACGTGGTGTAGCCAGAATCCTTGGTTTGTGGGTCCTTGATACCGAAAAAATTGAATGACGGCATAATCTGTCCGTCTGTCTGTGAATAACGCCAGCGGATAAATCGTTCAGCCGATTTTCTCCAAAACTGATTATTCCCCAATCGATCTGCCTGTCGCGGCAATTTTAGGGGGTTCTTTACATGAATCCCTTGAGACATTTTCCAAATTTTCAAAAAAATGGCTCCATATAAAATGAAAAATTTAATCACGCTATCCAAAAGATTATTTTAAAAACCCTCCGTATTCAAATAAAACTAAATCATTCCAAAAAGTTTTGAAAATTTGGTTAAAAAATGAAACAATAGCGATGAGGTATCTTCAATAATGATGATGCAGGAGCCACATAGCAACAGTAATTAGGAATGGTCAAGCCTAAACGTGATAAATGTATTTATTTGAATGCCCCTGAATGGCAGCAATGTCGAAAAGGTGAATAAAATTTGTTAAAAAAAGTTTTTTAAACCTAACGAGATGTTACCGTATGTGACTGCAGGGTGGGACACCCAGTCCGAAGACACTGCCAATCGCTCAAAATCTTTATTATAGGGGGCGAGGATGAATATTTATTTGGACGATTACTTCACATCTGACAATGTAAACAAATTACAATGTGCAGACCCAAAACACTACCATTGTGGTCTCAACTCTGCCCTTCTTGTATAACAGAAGAACACTATGCAGCGAGATAAATTACACAAAACAACAACTAAAAATAACATCTGAACGAAACAAATATCACGCTTATGTCACAAATATCGGCAGCAAGAGCACCAGTAACAGCTATAGCAGTAGTATTAAGCAGGAGCAGTAATAGTAGCAGCAACAGCAGCAGGTAGCAGAAGAAGTAGCAGAAGTAGTAATAGTAATAGTAGTAGTTGTAGTCGTCGTCGTCGTCGTCGTCGTCGTCGTCGTCGTAGTAGTAGTAGTAGTAGTAGTAGTAGTAGTAGCAGCAGCAGCGGCAGCAGCAGCGGCAATGGCGGTAGCGGCAGTATTAACAGCAGCAGTAGCAGTAATAGAAGCAGAAACAGCAGAAGCAACAGGACCAGCAGTTGCAGTAGAAGTAGAAGTAGTAGTAGTAGGAGGAGGAGGAGCAAGAACACCAGAAACTGCTAAAGCAGTAGTATTAGTAGGAGCAGTAGTACTAGCAGCAACAGCAGGAGCAGCAAGACCAGCAGCAGAAGTAGAAGTAGTAATAGTAGTAGAAGTAATTAGTTGCAGTAGCAGCAGCAGGAGCCGCAAGAGCACCAGTAGCAACTATAGCAATAGTATTAGGAGGAGAAGTAATACTAGCAGCAGCAGGAGCAGCAAAACCACCAGCAGTAGTAATAGTTGTAGCAGCAGCACAAGTAGCAGCAGTAGCAGTAGCAACTTCATCATCCGCACCAGGAGCAGTAGCAGCAGTAGCAGCAATAGTAGTAGTAGTAGTAGTAGTAGTAGTAGTAGTAGTAGTAGTAGTAGTAGTAGTAACAGCAGCAGCAGCAGTAGTAGTAGTACTAGTAGAAGTAGTAGTAATTGTAGAAAAATAGTAGTAGTAGCAGTAAAGTAGAAATAGTAGTAGCAAAATAATAACACGGTATTTGTACAGTTGTTTACAGAGGAATTGGATGTTTGGAAACCATGTCCACGGATAAAGCACGTTGCGCGTGTGCCGGGCGCTGTGTTGTCTTCTCGCGAGCCTTCCGTGGGCGCAGTAGAGATTTTGCCCAGCCAGTGAGTGCACGCATCCCAGCTACCGCTCCGTTCATCTGCTGCACAGCTGATTCCAGTGAGTTTTATCCATTTTTTCCTATCGTCATCCAATAATCTAAGTTATGTTCTTAATTAAACGGGTTCGTCCATTTACTACATTTTGAATTATTACTTTTGTGATAAGAATGCTGACGAGTGCGTACCACATAATGCTGAGAAATATCTTAGCCTTTTTCTACTTATACATTATATCGGTTCCCAAGAACATAGTGTCATTCTGAAAAATGAAAAATCGAATACATCGTTTGAAAAGTAAAACATTCCCCATTTTCCGGGGCATGATAACAGAACTTTCTCTTCTTACGAAGTATTCGTAAGGCGAAAAAGTAAAAAAATTGCGGTTGTACATTTATGCCCAAAGTGCAAAAAAAAACCTTGGCAAAGTATTAATATTTGGCTATCAATATTCTAATATTGTTCAATTTCGTTCATCTTAAAAAACATATTTTAAACATATCAATCACGCATCTTAAGAAGTTTTCGTACCTCCTGAAGAAAATGACCTGCTCAGTTCCGAACTAATTCACGCAAACATGTGATATGTGAGTAAATCCTACAAATTAAATGTTCATATCAGACAAGGTATCAGCAAGTAGTGCAGATCAGCGACCGATTCAGGGGGACCAACTCTTAGCCTCGCAGAGATGAATAGAGGAATGAGTAGTATGTTAAGCGAGTGACATCATGAATGATTGATCACTTGGATATTTTTGAAAACAACTTCAATAAAATTCTGCCATCATGTGCCACTTATTTACAAAATATATTTATTTTCGTTTGAACATAGTAAAATGGTGATTTTTAACTAACATCTGTTACCATTAATTATATTTTTTAATTTTACGTTGATAGTGAGTATGTAGTTATGACGCTAGTTCAACTTGCTTCGGTGGTTTTCACAAAATGTGATATTCAGCATTTTAACGGACTTTTAAAACAATACAGATTATGAATATTACGTTTCGAATTATTCAAATAAATAACGAACTGTCAAAAGCCAGAGAAATTTAAAGTCAATACATTTTCAACGTTACTTTATTATTGTTACTGTTGGCATTTTCTAAATTTAAGGGAAGAATAAAATCAATATATTGTGTTACATAATACATACAATTTTAATCAGCACCAGGATCTGCGGCAGTTGAAACAACGCCTGTCTATGGTGTTTTGCTATTACAGGGCTCGATGCCAGAAATTTGATTCGTATGTTACATCAACGAGATTGTGACACCACCGGCGGATCCAGGGGGGAGTGACCATGGCTTTCCCCAAAAGGCCAAGAGTTTACCTTCCTTTATTTGGCAAAATTGATTTAAACAGTTATGTTCGAGATATGTAAATATTTAAACAATAATATTGCATATTATATCTACAGTACATAAATAACACAATATAGTCACAAATATATTTATTGTTTAAAAAAATTCTACGATTGCCTTCCCCCAAATGATCGACAGAATCCGCCCCTGTGTGACATCAACAGGAGTTGCGTTCGTAGGTCTACTATTCCGATGTGTAATTTGTGTAAATTTCAAATGACTTCCTGGAGCATGCTGAACCAATACTCAATTCAAATGGGTCACTGGACATGCGTTCTCTCTTCCTATTTCCTTACTTTCCATCCCATCAATTCCCAATTCGGTATGGGATGCCGTAATAGACTAGGTCACGAACCTTACCATAAAACTAGCATACGCCATCTGATACTTCCGAAAAGTCTAAAAAAATTCTGAAAAATTATCTACCAGTAATCACTGAAACGAATCACGCAATTCCTATAGAAGAAATCTGTGTCCAACAAAGATACAGCCATGATTGCAAAATAGATTTTGAAAATCATATCACATCGGTCCTTTTCTGCAAGAGTCATATCATTCCGTGCTTAGATCTCCTGATTTAAAATCAATCTTGCGTGCCGGTACTTTTTTTTCAGGGACACCACTTATTAGAAATCCATCTTTAATCACCACAGAGTAGGACGCATTAATAATTTCCCATGTATCTTAATTGGTTGTTAGCAGATTTTGCGAAAATACCATTTAGTTGGTGAGTTTGGAATTAAACATTTTAGAAGCATTTGTTTGATTAACTGTTTACGGACAGACAGAATTCTATGGTTAATAGTCCCGTTTGTGTAGTGAATATTTTAACCCGAGAGGTGGCGATGATTCCTTCTTCTCTGAATGGTGACATCCAGCACCCTACACGTCAGCTTGCGCGGGGCCTCTCCCAACTATCTCCCTCCAGCAGGATATCGCCCTAACCAGGGCAAGCTCTAACACTTGAGCTTGCAACTGGTCTCCTGACATGTGTGGTAGTGTAGTGCATGTCCTGAGAGTCGTATGTGTATGGGGAGAGAACGGGTCATGGAAGTGGTACGAAAGATCACGCGCGTCCGTGGCCCACTTGTTAGGTTACTGCTCCAGCATTCGCCTGGTATAGATAGGAGAAACCACGGAAAACTACCGAACAGGGGAGCCATCCGCTAGAATTCTCCTCCAGACAGCGGCTGAATTCGACCAAGCTATAGAGGTAATGTCGAAAATCCGTGACCGTCAGCTCTCCCGGACCTCCTGTTCCGTAGGACCTCCCGGTCAGGATCGCTGCAGAGAATGCGGCAATGCTGATTCTGAGATAAATTCAACCGATCAGGAACGTTCATTAGACTTTTGAGACACATTATAGCGTGCGTAACTTCCACGTTTATTTGAATAGTACCATCCAAAATTTATAATTTATAGACAAAATGAATGAAGCAACGCGCGGATGAGTGATTTAACTACTTTCTGCCACCTGAGCAAAAGTGGCCTAACTATCATGAATAATAAGAGGCAGTTAAGCCACTTTGCTCTGGAGGCATAAAGCAGTTAGGCCACTGTTGGGCTCGTTGCCTCAATTCATTAACAAAATAATTCTGGAAATGACCCATCAGAATTTACAAAAACTTGCGTTCCTTATAGTACATATATGTTAGTTCATGCCTTATTTTACGTGGCGAGACTCGGCCATCAGGCCCACTCTTTCGTCTGACCACGCAAATTTCGCTACGCTCCTTTCACCTAGCGGAGAGAGAAGGTATCTCGGGCGACGAAAGAGGCGATTTTGAATTTAGCTCAGAGGCATCATTTAGGCTTGAGGATCTTTTACATGCAGTAAATCTACTAGCATGAGACATCCGACTTTACTTCCCCTCCGAAGGAAGCCATACGAAGGATTTTTTTTTGTTTCGATCGGGTTTGAACCCGCACTCTTGGGTACAACAACCCGATACGCTGACCGTTATACCATCGAATCCGCAATGTATATGCATGCAATACATAAATGTATAACTGTGCAACTTCAAATTTTAATTAGTTTTATTTGTTAGTGACGTAAGTATTGATTTTTTTCTGATTTACTTATTCTCAAAAGATTAGGGCGCGTGTTGAAATGAAATGCAAACTCACATTCTTGGAAAGTCTGAAAGTAAATTATTGCCTTTGTTCTCTAGCGCAGATAAGCCATGCGTCGCGCGAAGTGTCTTATACAATGATCACAGTGTTTTGTGACCTTCACGGAACAGTTTCCTCAGATCCTGGTTTTGTGACTATTGCGGAGTTCTCGATTGTGTCATAATTACTCTACAATTTGTAAAGGCAACCAGTTTATTTGTTAGGACAATGGTACAAAACTAACGCATTCGACCGTGAAAATCATCTCCAGTACTTACTTAGAAGCTTCATTTCCTGTAGGATTATACTTAAAATTGTAGAAATGAAATTAATAATATATGCCTCTGCCGGTCCGGATAGCCGAAATCATTAAGGAATAGTGCCGCGGCGATCTCGGACGGAAGGATCGCAGGTTCGAGTCCCGCCCCGGGCATGGGTGTGTTTGTGTGAGTGTTTGTCATCCTTTCAACCCTCATTATCATCATCATTTCATCTTCACCCCAGAGATAACAACTCTGGGGAGCAAAAATATGATCCAGCTAAATGCTGATCCCTTAATAAAAAATTACATGCATCTGCTGCCGAGATAATGAAATTGAGCCCCGGTAAATGCAAGGCGCATGCACGCGTGGTCCAAGGCTGCCTATTCGCGGGCAAAAAAATCCTCTTTGACAAAGCTGCTGATAAACATACAATTCTTTGGCATTTCAGTGACACAGTATTTCCATATTCCGCCGTATGATGCAATGGGCCGCACACGTGTTTAACGCGATTATCAACTATTCAGAATTGAGTATTAGCCACAAATTTGAAAATTGGAATAATATCTAATAAAAATTATATTATTATAATTACCATTGTCACTTACAACATAGTTCTAGTATTTCATTAAGCACATTCGACTGATCAATCAGGTTTTGCAAAATGGATCATGTAATATCCCTTAAAAAACCTATCATATCCCTTAAAATCACTTATCGTTGTTTTTAGGGGCGAACTTCTAATTTTCAAACTTTGTCAACTTCGCTTTACTGGTACTTTTATTCGTCATTCATCGTTTCATTCGTACTTGTTTTCATTATTCAATAATATATAGTATTTGTAAAAGTAAGTATGGAGAAGGGATGCTGGTGCTCAAGCAAAACGTGTAGTTTACACTTCTATCCCACACGTCACATACAGTTTTACAGTTTTTGCTCAATAATAAATCAAATAATAAAAACACATTAAATGAAAACAGATGAGTAATTTGTCTTAGATAAGAAATGAATTCTAACCAACGTCCTAAAGATTTGTTTTGAATTTTATTAATGACAGTTAATAAAATTGTTCGTGTCGTCGGTCGTGCAACAAATTCATTATTTTCCCGTTTTCAGGCTGGCTTTTAGTTTAGCATGTAATTTAGTTTAGTTAGCATGCAATTCCTTAATCATGAGAGTTTTTTTTGAAAATTAGGCAGAATTGACAATAGGACAGCAAGTTCAAAAAAAGTTAGTTTTAATTTATGTGAAGAAAAATATCCACTACCGACCCTGGTCCTGTCTGAGTGTCCCGCTGGGTGAAGGCCGGCGCCAGGAGGCGCCAAAACTGTTGGATTTGTTTGACAGATGACCTTGAGATCTCGATGGCCTGTGGGAAACGCACCTCGTTTCACTATCCACACTACCCTCTCCTTCCCTCTGAGGCTGCCACCCGGAAATCGCATGATGTCACAGAAACTTGGACATCATTATTCAACTTATACAACTCCTCATTGCCAGTTACAATCCAGTCAGAATGTGTTTGTTCAGTTCTATTAATCTCTCTATTAAGCCACTGTGAAAAACGCCAAAAGTAGCACAGTCAGACAGTGTAAAATTAGAAGTTACATTTCAGAATTTAAAGATGATTTTATTAACTGACAATAAAATATTATTTTACCATAGTAATTTTGTACCGTGTTTAGTCCATATTTAAGTCCACAATTTGATAAAAATAACTACATATATATTTTTAGCCCGTATAAATCCGTTTCCTGTTGATAACAATGTTGGTAATAACTTTATCCTTGTCATTTCAACGTGGACTATCGCCTTTGAACAGCTAGCTGTGCAGAAGCAATTCAGAGGCGTCACTTCCATGGGATTTCATTTAATAGAGCTGAACTCGATCGCTTTTAGGAATTCCGTTCACTGCCTCCACGCTGTACGTTTGAGGACAACTAATTGGTCTTGAAATAGCAACACCTCGTTAAAGCGAATGTCTCCTGGAACAAAATGAAAAAAGAGTTTTCCTTAACAGTCAGCGCTTCTCTAGCATTGAGGTTTGTGTTTAAGTTGAAAAAAAAGATTCTTTAAATGAATTGAAATTGGAACAGCAATGAACGAAGGAATTTATGGGTTAATACCGTTGAATCATCGACATGTTCGCGCCAAGATACTCCATATACTTTGAGATTTACATCTTTCTCACTCTGTCATTGTGAACGTCACTATAAATAATGGTAATGATCAATGAAACACCCAGCATTTTTTTAAATTTCTGCTGGAATGACAAACAAACATATTCAAAATGCGTAAATGAAGGCGAAATTTGGTGAAAGAAGATGCTAATATGAATGTATGTTAGAATACTTTTCCCTGGTAAAAGAAAGAAAAACGTAAAGATATTATGCTTATGCCAGACGTTCCAAGTATTTCTGGAAATGTTTCCTCTGTATTTTTGAGTGTATTTTGGCGTGAAAACTATTTCCCACCTTCATTCAGGATTTTGCTTGCAGTCTTGCTATCTAAAAAACATCTGAACCTATTGTTAATCACTTCTACATTCGCACATCCAAGAAAAGAAAGTGGTAAGTGGAATATGGAGCATTTTTTTGAAGGTGTTTAAATTTCTTCTTTTTCTTCGTTTCACACTACTAACTCAATCGTTTTTTCCAGAATAAAGTTTTCATCAAAAAAGGTAACGATACTTGGTGTAAAACAAAGAACATTGTAATTAACTCAACCTCCCCTTTTAAAAATTGATTTCTTTCTTATCTACAATGGTCTTAAGTCATAAGTAATTTTCCTATGTCCATTCTATGCATTTTACATTTAATTTGATGCATGACTAGCTCTGCTCTCTAAGTCAGCCACGTCAAACCGCGCCTGCACTAAGTAACTCCCCAGTACTGGAAAGCCCGGCGCTCCAACAGGCACGAGCTACTTCCTGTGACTTCGCACTCATTTCCCCTTAAAATTCAGAAAGGGATGTGCATGCACAAGCTGAAGCGGCGCGAGACTGTGAATAGTGATTTCATACGAAAATATGTTTGCCAGATTTTTTCTATCAAATAACCGAGAATTGTATTATGTTAAGACTTTCCCCTACTTATTACTTTTTGATGTTTATTTTCTTACTGAATTCTCCATTATATAAACATCTTTGCTGAGTGACAGGAATATGTTTGAATGGAGAGTTTTCCTTGTTTTCGTTTTGTGTTGTTTTATTGAATCATTCAGTTATTTACTTAGCAAAAATATGAAATAAATTAACAAGTCTCTACAAGTTAACAGTTCTCGCTTACGGACGGACAGCGCTTTTATCAGGCAAGAGAGTTTATTAAACAGGATTACAAAATAAAGATAATTTTAATTCAATTTTTAAAAATTTGATTCTCAATTGAGAATTTTAATTCGGACTGATGTAATATTTCATTTTAATGGATCATTTCTTTGTCTAAATAAAGAGGAAATGGTATAAATACAGGTAAATTTGTAACACTAATTGTCAAGAAACTTCTCCTAAAGAGTCATGAGTCAGGTATTCAGTGCCATTCCGTAGCATTGTACAACTCTTTCTTTTAAATCTCGCGCCAATTTCTCTGGACGCAGTGCCTGAGAGCTCTAGTAAGCTTGTTACCTTGCCCGCGACCTTGACATGCCTGCTCTAAGTAGTACGTTAACGTAACGTACTACCAATGAGAAATTTTCATAAACGCTCTACAAAATGTGAAGTGTTTTTTAAGCATTTTTAAATAAAATATCTGACATAATCAGGAATTATCAATTGGAAATGTTAATTTCAAATTTTCCAAATGAACTATTTGATTGCCATTCTTATTTGACCGTCCGTTTCCCTGAGCATCGATATAGATGGCATCGATAAAACCAATTGGTAGGGGTAATGTGGCATTATGGTAGTACGAAGTAATGCAAACTTCTGAGTGGGCTTTAAGTGTGCCTTCTGAAGCTTCGTCACTGCTTCCATCAAATTCGATATGCATGCTTTACACTGGAAGCCGTTAGAGTATGTGTCTCCATGTAAGCAGAGAGCATGTAAGAATAGACTCTAAAAAACTCAACCTGGCGGAGTTTCGGCCCCGCCAACCTCAGCGAAATGAAACGCAAAACATACCGACGCGGCGCGTTTAAACACACGTAGTGTCCCTTAGAAATGCAGATTTGCTGACATCATTTTATTTATGTTGTTTTATGACTTATAAATCGCAACAGGTATATGGTAACATAATTTAATTTATAATTTTCACATGAAAATAAAATCTTCACCATTTTCATAAT
The DNA here is from genome assembly GCA_031308135.1 of Acheta domesticus. Taxonomy (NCBI): domain Eukaryota; kingdom Metazoa; phylum Arthropoda; class Insecta; order Orthoptera; family Gryllidae; genus Acheta; species Acheta domesticus. The sequence continues at coordinate 53,691,048 of JAHLJT010008446.1, forward strand.
CTTGTTTAAAAAGAATATATGAAACAGTAGAATCTTATTTATAATAAAAACTAATATAAATGCCATAATCAGAAGATTCATGGAATAAAGATGAAATTAAATTAAAGGCTCAAAATAGTTTCAATTTTCAAGCAATACACAGTGTAATGAAATAAAATATACTTCACTTAACTAGAAATATCAGTATCATAATGATTTTATACATATAACATTAACACATGACTGTGATGAGAACTTATCAAAGGAATGAACATATTCCTTGCACTGAAATGTTTGAAATTTAGTGAAAATTGAATGAACCAGATACCTGAATTCATTTAACTTACAGGTTTAGAAAAGGAATAACTTATGCACCACAGATGGGTTAGATTTTAATAACAAATTGCAAGGGCAATCATTAAAATTTCTTAAAGGTCCACAGCAATTATCTTTACTTTTATTATTGAATTTTTACAAGAAGTTTGATGCCTAATTAGCCCTGGGCTTACAAACATACATTTCATTCTTGCATTTATCATAAGTGATTGGAGAACACCAGGGAAAACAAAGAAATAAGTATGCAACCATTATAACATTACCATATATAAAACAAATAAAATAAAATATTTCATTAATCCTAAATTGGATTTTCTGAAAATTATCATTAAAAATAAGCATCTAGAAATTTGCCTGACTCTATAAAATAATTGTAGCTCATCCTCCCAAGCAGTATAACGACTGAGGGCCAAAATCTAGCATGCATATAGAAACATATGTCAAAATAATTTAGGTATAAAATTTCGCAATATTGATAATATAGAAATAATTCCAACTTTATAAAATGAAAAATATTCTATTGCAATCCTGAATTCTGAAACAAAGAAAAAATTAATGCAGTATCTAATGTTCAGTTCATGATAAATTCAGTAAAAGGGCATTGTTTTTACAAGAACAAAAATATTTGGGCAAATAGTAACATCCAACCAATAATGTTTTTCAAAGGAAAAAAACAAAAGAAAGTTTCGAAAAATGTACATTAATAAATAAAAATTTGCATTCTCCTTCTGACAAACCATTCAACATACCAATTCTACTCAAAATCTCTTTTCAAATACAAATATACTACATTTCAAACATATAATCACACATTTATATTGTCTTACTCTGATATATTGAAACAAAAGTCTTCTACTTCAAATTATACATCTTTAATTTTCAACATAGTTCAAGAAATTATTTCTACAATTGTTCCATAAATTTTGACTTTATTACAAAACATCCTTCCTTCACTTTTTAATGTCTATTAATAAATACTATTACACAAATAAAATGGAATTCTAACGGTCTAAAATGACAACAAAATCATTTTTAACCCTTCTTTTCTTTTCATAATATTGACATGGCATGTATTTCTAAACCACATCTAAGCCCTAAAGATAAACTGCACTTAAAAGATTATAACATTTGTGGAAATGATACATACATATATGATACATAAAAATACATACATATAAATGTACATACATATATATTACATAAAAAAGACATACATATATAATACATAAAAAAATAAATACATATAAATAATAAATACATAATAAATAGGTAATACTAAAAATCTTATGTAGAAACAAAAATTAACTAAAACATTTCTACATGCTTACACATTACACATTCCAACACATGCATTAAACCTTTCCATTCATATTGTATCTCTCCCTACGTATAACTTAAATAATATTAAATCCAAACATAATCTACGACTTTTTGACAACAAACTCTTTGACATCAAAAGAAAAATCAATAAGTTATCATGAACTATGTGAAAACTAATATGAATAAGAAACATTTCAAAATTATATTGCACAAATACACCCCAACAGCAGACCACAGAGCACAATGGTCAACAATTACAAAATGTTATTCTCCTGATCCAATCCAACACCCTACATCAATTTTCAACAATCAAATCAGATCAAACGTTTAATGCAGAAATGTTTACCCCTCACAATTTTCGCTCCTTTCGCTATGACGCTGCTCTCAGGAAGTTTTATTTCTTTTCCAGAATTTTTTCCGTTCTTGCACTTAGAAGAATTTTACCCACTCGTTTAGATTCATATTTTCTGCTAAACTGGAGAGTTGTTTCTCGTATTACAAGACACTGATGATAATGCCACGCACAATATACATTAAAAGTTCCCCTCGGAAACAACTCTCGCATAGGAAACGCAATGTAGTAGCTTTTAAATAAGAAATGCGGGATCGAGCTTGCTCGCGTAGGCTCTCAAAGCATTTTTGCCGCTAGACGGGGAGTTGGCACAAAGTTAAATTGTACGCACCCATGCCAATCGCCAGCCACGGAAAAGTCCCTGACTGCAATACTTCCATTACGTCGGGTATTTACGTTGGGGTTGGCACATACTTCCTCCAACTAAAATTGCAATCAAAAGTCGCTAAGCCAATGTAGTACGTATGGCAGGTGATTTCCGGGAGGTTGGTATTTTTTTATGTTTCGGGTCATATCTTACGTGAAATAAATCTTAGTTCCCTCCCAGGTATGATCATTACCAGAGGAATTCTCTTCCCCAACCTTTCCAGACAGGGTTCCTCAGTGAACCAGGATCGTTCAACGGTTGTAATTTGAAATGATGAACACGTTTTATGGAAAATGTCATTCCAACGGCCCATGATATTCCATCATAATATCAACCAATTCTTGAACGTCTGTAGCATATTTTGCTATCAGCATCAGATCGTCAGCAAATGCTAACATGGACACACTTCTTTCCAATAGCGTGAATTCTGACATGTTTTCCAATTTCTCAAGTAGGCACTCCGTAATGAGATTAAAAAGGAGTGGGGACAAGGGGTCTCCCTGTTTTAGTCCTCTACGAATTGGCACCTCAATCCTTTTCGTGGGGTGCTACATGACGGTCAAAACGTCGACGTAAGAATAATTGGTAAAGCCGTCAGGGATACCTTTCCTTGTCAGAGCCCACCGAATCGTCGCATGAGGAGTGTCAGATGTTTGGTTACGTCTAGCACAGCGCCGACACCACCCTCTGCATTTTCATATCACAAACTACTTAGTGAAAAATTTGAGCATTGCCAAAACAGCCAGGTTCAGGGATAAACCCTTTTTGGCGTAGATCGAATCACGGATCAAATGTTTTTCCATAATGCCCCAAAAGATTATGCACTGCAGAGAACTAATTGGAATGGGATAGTTAGTGAAAAAAATATTATTCTTACCCTCTTTTGGTATAAGGATGGTGCGATTAGCTTTCCACTCAGAAGGCAAAAAGCCACTGTTTAAAATTTGGGTGTACAAGAGGGACAATATTTCAAATATTCCTCCTGAAAATATGTGGCTAACTTTTATCTTATCTGGACCTAGAGCAGTGGCAGTTTTCATTCCAGCCAAATGACTTTTAATTTCGGCAAATTGCACCTTGTATAAAATTTTGCTTGGGCTCATTTCAGGTGTCGACTTTTATCACCCTCTCTTAATTCGGAAAACTGAATCGGGGCGTGTTACCCCAAATGGATTGTACAGGGCATTAAACTCATCCCTGTTAAGGGACTGTTGATCGACATTAGTACATTCAAAGCCCGTTTTATGCACTTTGCCAAAAGCGCTGGATCATTCTTGTAAAGGTTCTGCACCCTAGCATAAGAGAAGAGCTTCCTAACGCGTTTAACTCCGGGGTAATGTCTACAGGGCCTTTCAGGACTGGTGGTGGTGGGTATAGAGGAGCCATCTAAAATCTCCACTAACTTGGCATAGATCTCGTTCAATTGGTCCTGGGATTGAATATTACTTTTGAGTTCATTTCCCACCTCAACGATCTCTTGTTCTACATTAGTTTGAGAGTTTGAGTTCCTATCCAAGTTGAAATGTTTCCTTCCAGTTAGGCTTGGCATCTGTTGTGGCCCTGTTGAGACAAGTTTCAGTAGTTAAAACGTCTTCGGGCGTCCTAGCAGCCGAGGACTCCATAAAAGTTTGGTCCCGCCCAAACCAACCAGCGGTATTGGAATGGGTCGTGTCAATAGCAGATGAAACAGGATTGAAGAGGGCGCACAGCCGAACGTTCCTGATTTGCCTCAGAAACTAAAGTGGCCTACTCGTTAGGGAATCGCATCCAATCTGCTTCCGGGTAGGCAATGTCTACCATTGCACTTTCCTCAGGGCCACTGCCTGTGGGACTAGTTTTTGGATGGGAATCGGTAGAAGACTGCTCATCTACCTGTAAAGACGTTTCCGACCCCCTTTGGACAAGTGTCAGATCAGGGGATCATCGGCTTTCTTCCTGTCTTAAGGTTAGGCCTTCGATACAGGAGAGAAGAAGAAATCAGCATAGGGATTTGGCTCACTGGAGTCTTCGGAGGGCTAATGACCCTGGAAGGCTTAGCAATAACAGCAGCACTAGTAGAAAGTCTAGCTGAATCATCGGACCTCCGACCATCAGATGGGGACGATGATCCTGCAGTCACTGTAGCTTCAGTTCCAATAGCCGCTAAATATCATCGATATGTAGTGTCCTGTTTTTTCACACCCATCTGTCTGCCAGACTCACACAACAGAGCAGCCAAATTCTCGTTCGACGCCTCTGGTTGCTCTTTCTCCGATGCAGCAGCTTCCATAAGTTCCTCCGAAGACAAGACTTGTTAGAGGGAGTAATTTACTACACGTAGAATTAAGATTTATCAATTTTTTCGTTACCAGGGCCCGACAATATGAGTTTTTATGTCGAAAAATCTCGCTTTTTCCTGGGGAGTTACAATACTTCCTCGATTCTAAGTAAGTAAGAATATAAAAATTTCTACCATTAATGTTGTCGTTTTGCAAAGTCAATGTTTTGCACCTTTTAAAAACATAGATAGTTGACCAAAAATGATTCGATGTTCCCTGTCCCCCTTCCCTTTTCCCACTCCTTTACGGACTCCTGTACCTACCCTTGTCCATCTCCTCCGTCTCACTTTCCGTTTGCTTCTACGTCTCTTTATTTTTCGTCTTTCTCTTTCACTGCGTCCTTCGTAACCTTCTTTGTCTTCTTCCCTTCTAATCCGTTTTCTCCTTGTCCTTTTTCTCCCGTCATGTTATAAAGTAAACTACATGTTATAAAGAAGTATGTTATTTATGTTTAGTTGCTAATCGAGTGGCTGTAATGAACGGAATTGCCATTTTTTGGTGTTTATGTTTTACCTGATTTTACAGCACACTGGTCAATTAGAAAGAATTGAATCGTGGATGAATTAGAGAAAATACTGGAAATCAAGGCGAATCAATGAGTCCTGACCTGAAAGACCCAGGTTCGAATCACAGCGTGGGCTGGGATCTTTAACTGGTGCTTTTCCTTCACGGCGGCTCTGGGTCGACCCAGCCTGCTTTCCATTTGAGTACCAGGATCATTCCGGGGGCTAAAGGCGGCCGGAGCGTTGTGCTCTCCACACAACCTCCTTGTGCCGACCGGAAAAAGTCCGGAAAAAGTTGCCAATCTCTTCAACAAACACTTTTCTATAATTGCGTCTGATCTCACGAAGGGAATAAAATCACCAAATTCAACATTTTATACTTCCCAAAAAATTTCAGATACGATGTTTATTTCCGAAACTTCTCCCAACGAAATCCTCAGAATAGTCAGTAAAATAAAAAATAAATATTCATCTGACTTAGATGAATTTCCGGATTGTTTTTTAAAAACTTGTGCACCTGCCTTTATACATCCGTTAACTCACATTTTCAATGCTTCTTTATGTACAGAAATATTTCCAGATATTTTCAAAACAGCAAAAATTAAGCCACGTTTTTAAAAAAGGGAACAAAAATGATATTCAAAATTACCGGCCAATTTCTCTTTTGTCATTTTTCTCAAAAATATTAGAAAGGCTTTTCTACTTACGAATGGAAACTTTTCTCAGGAAAAACACAGCGTTTTCAGACTCACAACACGGTTTTAGAAAATCAAAATCTACGGAAACTGCCATTTTTTCTTTTCTCAAAGATGTTGCTTCATCAATAGACCAAAATGAAGTACCCATTGGAATATTCTTAGATCTCTCGAAAGCTTTTGACGTTATTGACCATAAGATCTTGCTCTCGAAATTTCCTTCGTATGGAATTCGTGGTATTGCCCTAGATTGGATAACTTCTTACCTTAAACATCGGACTCAAAGAGTAGAAATACCATACTGGCAGGAAAGGACATTACATACTTATATTTCCAATTCTTTGCCAATTGAGCATGGGGTCCCGCAAGGTTCGATCTTAGGGCCTATTCTCTTTCTGTTATATGTAAATGATATGCCCTCGTCTATTAAAAATGGAAGAACGGTTCTGTTTGCCGATGACACGAATGTTCTTTGCAAAAAAGAAGCAGAAAATAGTACAATTTCAGAAGTTTCTAATTGGTTTAATAAAAACAAATTAATTGTTAACGAAAGAAAAACTGTTTCAATGCATTTTTGCATCTCAAATCGGAAATCGCATGTTCCATTGAAAATGAACAATATGCAATTAGCTGATGTTGAGGCAACAAAATTTTTAGGTCTTTCAATTCAATCAAACCTCAAATGGAATGTACATATAACAGAATTAAACACTAAATTAAGGTCATTATGCTACGCATTCAGAATTCTTTCAAATTCTGTCAGCCTTCATGCAGCTCGTTGCGTTTATTTTGCAAATGTGCATTCCCGCCTCAGATATGACATAATATTCTGGGGAAGCTCATCCTGTAGTATTCAGACCTTCAGATTGCAAAAGAAAATTATTCGAATAATGAAAAAATGCCGTCCACGTGATTCCTGCAAGCTTCTTTTCATTGAGCTGGGAATCCTACCATTGCCTTGTCTATTTATTTACGAATCTGTAATATTTGTCAAAAAATTGTGGTGCTACTCCCAATTTCGACCAACTCTCCGTATTTTCGAAAATTGCAAAAAGTTAATATTTCATAACTACAAAATTGAAGATATTTTTATAAAACTTCTGTTTCTTCTCCTGATGAATGTCAATATTTTTATTATTATAAAACCTTGCTTTTAATGAAGTTGGATTGCAAGTTTAGAACTAGACTAAATATTTACATTACATTTACTATATTATATCATAACATTAAAAACATTGTGAGACTGCGCATTTTTAGCTGTTCCTGGTTCTCACACAGACTTTTAACAGAAAGGAACAGCTAGAAATGCGCACATTCACAGTGATTTTAATGTATTGTATAATACATTTAAATAATGTAAATATTTAGACTAGTTGTTAATTTACATTCCAACTTGATAAAAACAAGGTAAGCTTCTGTGAACTTGTATGTAAATAATTGCAATACATATGATAAGAACATTATTAATTTATGAAGTTTGATTGTAGTTGATTGTAATTTCTGTCTGTAAGTTCTGAAGATGTCTACAAGATATTAGCCGAAACGTCGTCAACGCCAATTTATAATGTAATACATCACAGCTATGTATAATAAAAAATAAATCTAAATATTATAAATTAAAAGAGGAACAGTTTTTTAATAATGAAGATATTTTTGCCTCATTCAAAGTATATTGTAGAAAAGCAGCTCTTTAATGAAAGTCGTGTACAATTTTTTAAAAAGAAAAGTAGTTTTTACATATTTGTGGTTTAAATTAACGCAATATACAACAAATACATGCAATTTTTATTTCTTTTAAACATTGATTTCTCAAAAACCGCCCCATACTTTTTCTTCAATTTTTCCCCACGGATAAAAGAAAAGGCGCATAAAAGAATGTTTCTGGTCTGATTTTCGATGAACTAAGTTTTCGAAAATTGAAAACTTCGATATAATTCGAGAAAATATTGTAGTATTGTAGCACTACTAGAATCATTTAATGTAACTTCACTTTCTTACACTGTTCTTCTTGGGAAGACTGCGCAAGTGAAGCTTGCTTCTGAATTGGAATAGGGTTCACTTGATGTTCCTTCAGAATGTCTATAAAATCAAATCTTGAAGAAATTATATTTTTCTTTAAGTAAAGTATATTATCGCATTACCTTAATTACACGAACAACATTAATAAATACAAAAATCATTGATAATTTAAGAATGCAAAAAATATAAGTGCCCTTTTATTACAACCTGAGTTGTGCCTTTTATTAACTCCTGTTTTTTACATGATTGTCTAAAATACAAAAGATACTTTGAATCAATAACCATTTGAACAGACAATCAAAACACTACTCTGTTATAAATACAGTTATCTACAGTGTACCGTCATGAGGTTCTTGCCTAAATCAGGAAGGTTCAAAACATTTCCAACATAATCTCTCACTTGAGGTTGGTGTCCAATCCCTCCTCATCGACACAATCCACTTGTAGTGAATGCCATTGTTTTTTGAGAAAAGCTAAAGAAATCAAGGGAAACAATACAATTAAGTCACTTTTATAACAATATAAATTCCGGATTTTACAAAGTGTTTATTCAAACATCGTAGTTCTGGTACATACCTAGGAAAAGTAATTCCAGATTCTTTTTTGATCCTGTTAATACAGCTGTGCGCAGCAAATGAAACAGGGATTATAATGAATGCTCCCACGCAAACTACATATCAGAAATACTCGAACTATTGGCAAAAACTACACCTACACCACAACGTTAGTATATTTCCAAATATACTTCGATTAAAACTTTAAGTCCGTTGCACTTGGTCAGCTGTGATGCTGTCATCCGATTAAGGGCTTGAACGTCACTACAGTGCCTATTCTGTTTTGCCAACAACTGTCATGGCGACTGCCGAGAACTTCACAGCACCCTATCCAGATAGCACCAACGTGAGCCGTCAATTATATACAATCCTTGCTTTCCTCTTAATAAGAAAGCGAAATAGTTACGTTGGCAGGACATTTCGTACGCCAAATGATATGCTTTACATCTTTGAGTACGAAGTTCCCAGACGGTAACATCTCGACCAAAAAAAAATGTTTATTTGGAATTTTATTATAAACTGATGGTTCTTTTGTTTCAGGAAAGCAGTTTTCCACAGAATTAAGGGAAACAAGTTACAAATTACAAGTTACAAGAAACAATTAAACAAGTTCGTGTTTGTTCAAGCGTTTACTTATTAAACCAGTTCTGCTCAAATTTTTCAAAAATGGTAAGAAATTGAAAACTTTTTCATCGTAGCATATTTATGAAAGTATCATTATTTATCAACTTAATACTCACGTCAGTTGCTTTGCTGTAGTCGGGGAAGGAATTTTGGGTGGCCTCAAAAAATGTTTTTGTGAAAAAAAAATTGCTCCCCAGAAACTATCTCATTCTTTCTGACACTGAGAGTATACGAAGTTTTAGGATTTCCTCTCTAGAATTACAGGAAAATTTGTCTGTTAAGCCCAAAATTGTTTTAAACGTTTGAAAAATGTAATATTTTAAAAACTTTTCAGAAACTATATATGTTTTTCATTGTGTTGAAACTGATGTACTACAAGTGTTCTTTAGGTTATGTTTACACAGATTATAAATTCAAACAGTATTATTTGTACTCTTAGCCACTTGTTATTCGAAAAATAATCATAAAATGATAAAGATGAGCACTAACTATCAGCTTGTCGGTTTTTGATGATACCATACGACAGTTATTGTAAGTTCACAGATATGTCTTAAAATTATGAAAAAGATGAATAATGATAATAAAAAAATAAGCAAGTGATAAGTTAAATTACAATTTTGTCTGCGTAACCCGTTACATTAGGGTGTCTCGATTTATCTCGTTAGTAATTTTTATTCCATAGAGATTTTCACATTTCTTTTGATTCACATAAAGGACTAGAGATTAACGGAAAAGTTTTTCACTACAATACTTATTCGTTTTTAAAAAACTTGTTATATACTTATAATACTTACTACATATATAAAACTTGTTATGTAACTTACAAGACAAATAAGTTTCGCCTCTAATATTTTTGCCATACGGTTTACAAAACTCAAACTTACTAAGTACTGATTGTAGTGTAATATTATTTCAAATTATTGATGAAAACTATTTTATCTAGTTATTTAGTAATTAATTTCACTTTTACAGTCTCTTCTATTTTGTCGGTTTCTTGGTAATGAGTACTCAAGTCTGCTTTCTTGAAAAATGTGATAAAGAAAATGACAAAAAATCAAAATAATATTAATAACTAACAATATTGAATACGTACACACAAAATAAGTAATTGTTTAGCATCTAAACAAAAACTTATATTGATTTGCGGGAAATCATTAAATCTTCTTTAAAAAAACGATTTATAATTTCATTTATATTTCACGGTTTTGGATTCGGACACCTGAACTCTCATTACCAAGAAATCAACGGTTGTTTTTAATTATCATAAAATGTGTAATGCTTATCTATTACTATTTACTGTCCTTTGTCTTTGATATCTGCAAACTTTAAATTTTCTTTCGCTTGACATAAAATAATGTTTATTTGTAACTGATTTAGAAATTGAAAATTTTCTAACATTTGTTCTTATCAATTTGATTATTTTACCATACTGTTGAAGCTACAGTGTCACTACTTAACATTACGCAATACTTATTATTATTGTATACGTTTTCTTACTTAATTTTGCCATTTTTGTATTACCATTGTTCCTTTTTCTTCTGATTAATGTATGTAATTTTAGATTTACTATTTCTGTCAATGTCCTCGGCCTTCAGCCGCCATCCTGATTGAGGTTTTCTGGGTCTACTCAATCTCTTAAGGCGTATGCTGTTATGGTCCCTAGTTTTCTCTCCCAGAAGTAAAAGTAAAGTTCCTGGTCAAAACTCAATGTAAAGTAAAAACAAAGCCCAAGAATCTGAACCCTCCGGCTTGTTATCGCCGCTCGATCATCAAAGTCTTATAATGCCCTTGGTGCATAAATAAATATTTTCAAAGTAATATTCAACATTCCAATCTGTTTAACTATTTCTACAAAACGATTTTTTTAAATTACATAATGCATTCATGCTTCGAATTTTGTAAAATGAAAATTTCTCGTGGTAAAAAAAAAATTCCTTCGCAATAATGTTTTTAAATTTTAATTCCCAATAAAAATTTATAAAAATGTTTTCAAACAAATTTCAATTTAAAAAAACAGTTTCCAAGGATGAGGAATCTATAAAACCATCGAAACTACAAAACTTACTTTGAAATGCTAAATTTATCCTGATTTCCATGTGGTTCATTTGTTTTAATAAAAAATGTAATAAAAAATGTGGAGCCATTTTTTATGGGTTTGATGTTTCAGATTTAAGTACAATCCCCCAATGACAATATCCGTTTCAAACTCGCAGGGACTCAAGTTGTTTCAAATCAATCTGGAATTTTGGAAAAAACCGTCTGATTCCGTTAGGCGCTAGCGTTGAACACATTACGAGAATCGACAGTCTTCGAAATTCTATCCGTGCTTTCTCCAGGGCAACTATTAACCAATTTTTATTTTGTTCTTCGCAGTTTTCACTTGTGATGTGAAGATGTACTGCATTTGGATTTCAGATCTTCAAATATTTTACTAAGCAGATTCCCACCTCAACGGCACCTCTTCTAACTTGATTCTCGCACCATCATTTCTACCTCCAACTTCCATTAGTTAACAGATATCCATCATCTCTATCACTTCCGTCAGTTTCATCTTCAAGTTAATTATTGCTTGCAATATTTAAGACTTTCTGTCTCATGAAGAAAACTTATAATTTCACATTCAATCACGAAATGAAAGCAAAGAGATATCCTGCGGTCAACTAATGATCTATGGTTCTAAGGCAGTAACTCTAATTTCATGGAAGAGTGGCTTGTATCTCTGTCTGATGAAACGCCTCTTATTTTCTTTCAGCTCAGACCGGAAGATAATCAACCAACGACACGTATGCCACCGGCAACAGTCGTCTGCGAGTTCAGCAACCCTGTTTATGAGACGAGTCTCAATGCAAATGAGGTTAGTACAAGAAAAAAACTAGTGGTGCTGCCAAAGCACATACATTCTCGCATTGTTTCCAAATACTTCGCAATATTGTACTAATATATAAATCAGCAAAAGTGTTTTCAACCAGCAACATTTTTTCCGCTCCGAAACCTGATCTCAGATCGTCAGAGTTAACTTGCCGGCACTCATATCACCACGAGCAATATTTTACAAGTATGGAGAAAAGTTAAAGAAAAAATTAAAAGCGTGTTTTAGAAAAAATGCATAATTTCAAGCGCAATTTGTATAAAAACAACTCGTTTTTTCAAAAAATTGTACATGGCCTTTTTTAAAGAGATAATTTTTTACACCAGACTTTCTCAGTAGAAAAAAATTTCTATCCTCAATTTTGTAGTTTTTATATTTATTTTTTCCATTTTTTGAAAAACCGAGCGATACCCGAAAATGAGACTAACGCTATGTTTTTTACTGTCGCTTATTACATATGTGTAGAAAATTTAAAGAAAATTTTTGGAGAAGTGTAGAAAAAAATAAAAAATTGCCTATATTTCAGGCAAAATTACACAAAAATGATTCATATTTTCGAAAAGTTGAACATGACCTTTGTCTTTAAGGAAAGATTTTATTTAGCAAAAAATCTCTATCTTCAATATTATAGTTGCAGGAATACGCCCGAAAAAATTGAATTTTTGTAATTTCCGAAAAATCAGGGATTTCACGAAAATGAGACCTGCTTCATTCTCTGAAGCGTCTATTGCTCTATGCGAGAACAAAGTTTAATCAAAACATTTGGAGCCATTTTTTTGCTAATATCAGAAGGGCTTCTTATAAGTATTCCCCAAATTAAAATATCGGTTTCAAATTCCAGGAGCCGCGATATCAGCCAAACGATTCAGGAATCTCAATTTTGGAGACAATCGGTTGAACGGTTTGTGAGCTCGCGTCGTGCATAGATAGACGTTTTGCCGTCAATAGATTTTTCGATATCAAAGACTCATCTGGCTACACCACGTGTTCAGGATTTTTTTCTAAAAATAGCAACATTATTTATCCATTTTTCACGTTACCAGAACCCAGCTATAAGAGGTGTTTCTGGAATTTTTCGGCGCACGATTACATAACTTTCTCTTCTTACGAAGAATTCGTAAGGCGAGAAAGTAATATAATATTTCGGAACTGTTAGGGATATCTTAAGTTGGTCCTATGGGTCCTGGTTATATTGAATTTTACGCATTATGTTGATATAATCATGTTTCTTAAATCGGTTCATACAGATCCATAGAAAGCAATTGATTTGATGCAACATACGTTTTACAAATCGAAGAAGATAGTTGAAAACTTGTTTAAAAGTTCAAAATATGAAAATCACATACAGACAATTCCAGTTTATTTAGTATCTTAATTGACTGTATGTGTGAGTAATAAAGTGTGAGATAAAGTTTCTGGAATTCTCAGTAGTTTCCTGCGGCAACAGAAAATTGTGACAATAATTATCCCTGAGACAGACTCGAACCAGCGACACTTCCCTCCGAACGTTGAATCCGTGCCCGACATTTAGCCATGATATTTTCGGCCGCCATTTTCGGTCCCCAGGGACAGAGAATTGGAATTTCTTTAATAATCGCATAGTTGATTCAGTTCTAGCATTAGACAGCCGAAAATATTGAGAAAATATGAGAGAATGACCTGTTGGCCACAAAAGATGTCAGCTAGGAAGAGACCAAGATCATCCTAAAGCTAATCGTGAATAAAGAGATTCAAAAACTAACTAGCACGGGAAAGTCTGTACCATTCTACAGCACCACTAGTTTTAATTATTTATTTACCATAAGCTGTTACATTCGAGGAGAAACTTTAATGAAAATATTTCGTGCGAGTTTTGATAAAATATTTTTAGAAATAGCATAACTTTCAGACACATTTTCAATTTGTCCAAAAATTGTACACGACCTTTTTTTAAACAGCTGATTTTTTACAACAGACTTTGTTTAAAGGTAAAATCGTATCTTCAATTTTATAGTTTTCAAACGTTCACGTTCTTTTGGAATTTTCGAACAAATGAAGCTACAGCCGAAAATGACATTTGCACCATATTTTTACTGTCCCTTATTGTGTATGTGGAGAAAAATTTAAAGAAAAAAGTTGGAACGATTTTAAGGAAAAAGTAGCTTACATTTCGCCTGAAATTACACGAAAATTACACGGAAACTACTCATAATTTTGAAAAATTTGAAAAACCTGAAGCAACGAAAAAAAACATGCAAAACCATAGTAATCCGCTCCCTTGTCATAAGTGTGTATTGGAATAAAATTGTTTATTATTGTAACTCAATTTAATGAGGTCTTATATCACAAGATATTTATGAGATCTTGAAACAAAACGCAATAAGAAAAGATAATTAAGTCTGTACAAAGAATATATCAGAGTTCAGGAAAAACACTGCAACAGGTTTGTGAATATTTGGAATATGTTTCGTATCTTCAAATACTAAGATCCCTTCGCTTCCCCGAGCACACGTTTGCTGGTGGAGCGCTGCATGACCTTCTGTGGCGTACTGTTACATTAACAATATCCGTTAAACCAGTGGTGTCAAGGTCTTCGTCTTCTACTGGTGGCAGTGGTATGCGTCGTGGCACCGTAGCACGCCAAGAGCTTCTCTGCGCAACTAGCGTCGGAAAAGGAAACCATTAGTAACCCGCCGTTTTACAATAGGAGTGGCAATATCTCTGGTGGCTGGATATTGAACTGCGAGGAGGGGCGATTTCGTCGTGGCACTCGTGCCACGGACGCCCGCTCGGGCATCGACCTTGACAACACTGCGATAAACGCTCGTTGCAAAAAAAATCAAAATTACTAAAAAAAAATGCTCGTTACGCACTTCCGTGGAAACTACATTGCAATAGCTTAACCGTTCAAAAGTTACCGGAGGTGATTAAATTATTGGGAGTCACCTATATATCGGTATTGCAGACGTTAAACATGACTAAAAAACACAAGAGTTGCACAAGTACCTGTTAAGCATCACATTTAAAAAAGACTTTTACAACTTTAGAGGTTAATTTCTTAAGTTCGAGACATCCAATAGGTATAGCACTTTCGTTTTGTAGACATTAAAATCAATAAAAATAGTTTTCTCGAGTGTGTACGTATGATAAATGATCTAGTGACAAATGAACATCTCTGAATCAGTGTGGCGGATACTTAGACACCGAAAAGGTATGGCGTAGTCATAATCGACAAAGAAAATAATTTTCTACCATTAGAACTGTTGTTGTTGTTGTTCGGGAAGTAAAATGAGATAACAAACAATGGTTTTAATTATAATTCATTAACGTACAAAACTGAAGAATTACATTGGTACAAAAGAAAACATTGGTAGAAACCTCACTCACTCGGTACGAAGTATGTCTCTCGACTGATTGACTGGCAGACTGAGGCTTGTTCTTGCGCAAAGAGAAAACAAGAACGAGAGTGCGCATCTGGCGTTGTCATTCGACCAATCAAATACACACACGTTCAACACACAATCTTAAATTGTTATTTCAACACTTTCCCTACAATGTAAAACCACAGATCTCTCTTATTATCAAATTACTAATAAATCGATACAATTAAAAAAAACAAAAAATGAATTTATCTTTAGTACATTCGAAGGAGCCATCTCAAGGAACAAAACTGAACTCGTGAAATCGGTTTCGTACAAATATATGTCGCTTGCTCTTTGCTGCACACATGCATCACACCCAAGCGAACATTTACAACTTGATCTCACAAATAATGATAGCGCACATCAACGTGCTTGGTTTTCTTATGAAACTCTGGGTTTTTAGATTGTTTCATAGCTCTCGCACTATCGACAAGTAACGTTGGCACTAATTTTAAAAACACAATGTCTTTAAACAGTCTTCTCAACCAGACTGTTTATTTGCTGCTTCGGACGCTGCCACATATTCAGTTTCTGTTGTTGAGAGACTGACGCACTGTTGCCTATTATTAGACCACGTAATAGTTCCGCCACAGAACACACTGGCCATTTATTTCCCTTACTGATTTACGCGATTGCGGATCATTCGCGTAATCAGCATCACTATATATACTTGCAAGACTTGCAGGTTCTCTGCTGCTGCACTCGCTGGATAAGTAATTCCCATTGCCGATGTCCCTCTGATGTACCGCATGATCCTCTTGACCAAGGCCCAGAGCCTTATCTCCTGAATCTTGAAGATACTGATCAATAGGCGCTGACCCAGGATTAGCTTCACTCATGTTGAAACGGAGTACCGATTCAGCGTAAAGCTATTAATGAACCACGATTGACCAGTCTTCTTCTTAGAAATTTTGCACGTTCAGGAAGCAAACAAACTTCTCAATGGTGATTTTAAAACGTGACTGCAACTGCTTCAAGATCTCCTCTTGCGTCATTCTGCCTTGTTGCTGTCACCAGCCCGTCGTCAACATACAAAACTACCAAACGTTTATACCCTTTGACGTTCTTTACGAATATGCAGAGATCAGCAGTGCTCTCAGATAAAACAAAGGCTGTCACAACTTCCTTGAAACGCTGATTCCAGCAGCGAAGCGACTGCTTGAGTCCGTACAAGCTCCGTTGTAACTCGCCCTTACGATCAGTGCCATTCTGAGGATCTCCTGGTTTGAGTCATGTAGATGTCCTCAGACAGATATCAGTTCAGGAATGCTGTCTTCACATCAAACTGGGCGAGGTGTAACCTCTCGCTAGCTGCGACACTTAACACTGACCGAAGCATATCAAAGCACAACACTGAATTGTTTGAGCATGTCAATTTCATTACTCTGTTTGAATTTCCACAAAATAAAGCAAAATCCAAGAAATCATTTACGTCTAATATAGCAAAAAATAATATCAAATTCTTAAGGCATTCGCTCTCCAGTAGTGAAATTAAAAGTTTTCTGCCTTGGAACGAGTTTATTTCATGTATTCTAACAGTCTCTGCTTGATAAAATTCACTGCTGTTCGTCGCGGTACCGCTTTGCGCTGCGGCTCGCGAACGGCGACCTCTGAATCAGTGTCCTCTCCCCTGTAACGTCCCGTTACCTTTCTGCAACCCTCGGAGCGCGTTTCGGAAGACCTTGCATTTCTCGTGCTCGCCAGCCCCTGCCGTTCGCGACTGCGTAGACTCGGCGCTCTGGAAGCACAGTTAGGTCCTCGGCTTCTTCTTTTCTTCCCCTCGTTCGGCCCTCTTCTTCTTTTCGTTCCGGCTTCTTCTTCTTCTCGTTCCGGGCTTCTTCTTCTTCTCGTTCCGGGCTTCTTCTTCTTCTCGTTCCGGGCTTCTTCTTCTTCTCGTTCCGGCCCTCTTCTTCCTCTCGTTCGGATTGTTTTAGTGCGATTAATTTTACTGTATGCCCACGTGCTAAAAGTTCTCCATACGATGGCCGTCTTGCGACCGCGTGAATGACTCAGTTCATGGGTGTCGCGCACTCGATTTACTCAACAATTGTTTTTGCGTATTGCTTCACCAGATTGTTCTTCACATAATCTAACGTATTTTTCTCCTGACCAAATCAGCATTCATTCACTTCCCTACCACAAGCTACACAATCCACTAGATAATTAATTAACGCCGCTACTTCGGTCTCTTGGAACTCGTATTACGTTCTTTCACAGTAACGTCGTTACTTCGACTAAAATCTGGAGCAAGTAGCGCATTCGACACAATCTCAAGCAAGAAACGTATTCGACGACAACTCGAACAAGAAGGGCTAGTGGTCAGCATACCGGCGTATTATTTGGCTGCTCTACCCCAGATAAGGGTGGGCCGGACCTCGCTTCCCCTCTGCGGCTGACCGCGTAACACGTCACCGCTACGGACTTCGCACCGAGCGCTGTGCGATCTCGCCGGTACTTGCCGCATTTCTATACCGTTGCCGTATTCCGCGCGTCTTTCAAATGGTTATGTCATCAACAATGGTTTCAGTGTTGATAACGGATATGAAATCCTCATTCGTTACAATATATATAATATGTAATTATATTATTTATTATTTATATATAATTATATTATATATATTATATATATATACTTTTGCAACTTTCGAAATTCTGGTTGTTTTAGAAAAAATGGACGTATACCATGTTTACAAGCGTACTTTGGTATATTTAAGTCAAAACTTACAGAAGAAATTGAACTGTGCTTAAGAAATGTCGGAATATGTCCTCCTGATATTGCATAAAATACCCGAAAAATCAAAAAATGCCCTACAAATAGGCAGGGAGTTCGGCGAGAACGATCGTTGGCTTTACAGAAAATCCTATAAACAGTCTATGTACTAGTATTGTTCATAGGTAGACAGCACAATAAACGGACGGACAGAACAGACGTTACTAGTAACGCAAATTCATACATAAAGATTCTCTAAATGTACTTCATATACATGTAAATCTTCAAATGGGATATTCGGTCAAATAATACCAAATCTATTATTTCTTGCACCTACAATTTTATTTTCAATAAATGCATGTTTAAATATTTATTTTTCGTCAAAAAACCGTAAAAACTTTTATACGTGTCACATGTGAGTTAGAGTGAAGTGTAGTCTACGGACGTTTTCATCATCTGTGGAATCCTACCCTCTCTCTTTTATACACATATTTTAATTATGACTCAAATTAGTGACAGACATTGTTAGGAATGTTCATAACGAGAACTGTTCACTTCTGTGTAATAGAGTCTATTAGCAACGGCAAACGAGCTGCAGATTTCACATTTAAATCTATAAATTTTATAAAATAATAAATCTTACCACTAGTTTCAATGAAATGTACACATTCGCTGAACTAATATACTGGTTATTATTTCAGAATGAAGATAAAAGCGGGGGGACATGAACCAGGAGAAGTTAATTTGCAAGGAGAACCAGATTACAATCCAGTGCGTCCCTCTTTGGCAGCGTATTCTCATAGCTTGCTGCATCACTTGTGTCTGGACACCGGAAACTGATTAAACCAGCACTGAAAAATCTAAATATGATATTAATTTACATCATATATAAACTTTAATAAAATCATTTATGAATTCGCTTATGATATATTTAAGATATATTCAGTCGTTTTTTTTACAATTTGGACTCCAAATGAATTCGAAAAATGTTAAAATTATTGAAAGTTCTAATTTAGGTAAACATGAATAGTTAAAAAACAATAAAACCAACTTCATATAGAGATATGTAATGTATATGCTCTGGAATGCGCTTTAAAAACTTTTTTGCGTTGCCTTAATGAAATAAAAATATGAGCAGTTTTTTGCACAAAATCAGGCTCCTAGTGACAAAAATAGCTGCAATGTAATGAATATCATTAGAAATAAGAATTTTTGATTTTTCTTTAGATCTGATTGTTTATTTTTACGCTAATATAAAAATCTTCCATTTTCACAAACGCTTGGTTGTGATTCAATTACTCTTCAAATAAATAAAATCCTAACTTCGAAATTATAATACAAGATGGGAGAATTTCAATTAAATAATGCATGCTGATATTGTTAAGAATAGGAATTTCAAGCAGAATAAGTTTCTTTTCAAATTATCCAAGATTTCGAATGACTTGAGTCCAAATTATAATGAGTCGACAGTATATGCCAAGCGCGCACATTCATTGTTGTTTTAAAATGCTTTGATTTGGATTATTTAAATATGTACTTGGTTGTATTCTGAAATTCGCAGAATTAAAGAAATGAATAAAACACGAGTCAGAACTTTATTTCACATTTCCATTTCTAAATGAGTGTCATGTTATCTATATTGTTCGGCGCAAGAGAAAATGAATAAAGGTTGTGACCATTAACTCTTTGCACTCGTACACGTCCTACAGCTCGTACGGCATATCAGAGATGCCACAAGAATAATGGCTTCTAGCTTGTAGCAGTATGTAATGTGACACGTCCTAAAACTCGTTGGGCATGTCTCAGATGCCACACCAAAATTCCTAATTAACTCGTAGGACATGCCACAGATGCCCACATATTTTCCTGGTATGTAAAATACAGTTTTCATTGTTGAATAGAACCTGGCTGCTATTCTATTTTAAAACAATGTTGATGCAATCATGTGAAAACAAGATGGAAAGGGGAATGCCGACTATCGACTTCGAGCTGTGCAGCCTTTTTCCATCGTCTTCCTAGACATGCTTTACGAGTTATAAGACCTCAGGGTGCTCAGAAACTTCCGACCGCAGAGAGCATTCATGGGTGGCATGTCACACATGCCCTACGAGTGCAAAGGGTTAATAATATCGCTGGTGAGGTAGATACTTTCTAATAATTTGAGAAAAGGTATCGTCAGGTATAAAATGTTTATTCTGAATAAAAAATTGATACCTGAAAATACTTTTTTCTTAAAAAATAAAAAGAGGGTGTGATCATACAAAAAGAAACTTATGAATGAAACTTTTATGGAAATTCGTAGTCAAGTATGAACAGAGGGAAAACATCTCAAGAATATTTACAAAGATTCAAAAGCAATTTAATACACAGTAAATACAGTTATTTTAAAAAATACAATTTTATTTTGTTGGTAAAATAATTCTAAAACCTTAAAATTCTTGATACGATTATGAATTGAAAAACAAACAAGTACAGTTGGATTTGTTTGTTTTTTCAATATACGAGCGTGGCTGGTTTTTATAATTTCTGATTCGTTAAACGGAAATAAATTTCATTGCCCAATTCTACTTAAATGTCAACCCTTTTCGTGACTAATGACTGATGAAGTGCTTTTCACAGTAATCCCAGAGAAAATTCAAAAGTATAAACATCCTTTTCTTTTGAAATTTGATGTTAAACCTATAATTTGCAATATTTTTCCATCTTCCTTCCTTCTTTCTGCTCGAACACTCATACACACAAATAAAGCAACATAACACTTTTGAGCAGTTCGTCCCCTTCCGGAGCCAAGACGTACCCGAAGCGGTCCAGCATAATAGACTCCAACAAATGCAAAAGGGCGAGCTACCTGGAGTCGTACCGAAGGCAATTGGCTCATGAGTTGCTCACTCAATGTCGCGCGATATCTGACACAAGTAACACATTGTCGAACAACTTTTCTTACCACTGAGTGGGCTGCTTAGTCTCCAGGTGATAATGACTAACCAATAAAGTCGCAAAATGTCCTCGGGGTACAACAACAGGATGTTTTGGGCTTCAGGTAGGAGAGAGTTATCTAACCTACCCCCAACACGCAGGATACCATCGCCGTCAAGGAACGGGGTCAATGAAAGAAGTGAACTCTTTGAGGACAAATTTTCGTTTCTAGAAAATGCAATGATATCTTTATGAAAGTGTGAGTTCTGCATATATCTAAGCAAATAGGACTCTGCTCGTTCCAATTCTCTAGGGGAAACTATGAGGTCCACTGGTAGAACAGTCATGCTGCGACAACCCTTCATAAACCGACAAATGTAAGCAGTGACTCGGAGCAGCCTGCCTAATTTTGAGAATCTACCAATTAGATCCTCCTTTGTAACCTCCATGGTGCCTACGAGAATGAATAGATCTCGTAGCTCAAGATCTGCTGAGGCGGGACGACTTACCCAAGGTTGCGGCCAGTGTTCTTCAGAATGCAAAAACCAATCTGCCCCATTTCATCACATATTATGCTCCTTCAACGAAGCGAGGGACATACCATACGAAGGATTGCTGACTCCAGGAACATACTTCCAACAAGCTTACTCAAGAGATGTTAGAATAAGTGACACGCGATTAGCGACAAAACATTTCAAAGAACTTGGAGGCAAATGGATCCAATGAAGTACTGTTTGTCAATCCGACCGAAAAAAGATCGCTACCGTACCCAAATCTAAGAGTTTTTACTACAAACGTAATCAAGTTGCAAAGCAGCACTGCTGCGCACAACTCGTGCCTTGGAATACTCTGAGTCTTAAAAGGTGCTACCTTAGATTTGGATCATAACAGTGAAACTGAAATAGAGCCATCCTTAGAGATTACTCTAAGATAAACCACAGCCCCTTAGGCTAAGTTAGAAGCATCCCAAAATCCATGAACCTCAACACGTTCTACATTAGCTCCTGTCCCCAACCAACGTTGATGTTTCAACGTACTAACCAAAGGGAATTCTTCAATAAAGGATGAACACCTAGCTTCTATGTTGACGGGGAGAGCTTCATCCCATCCCAGATTTCGAAGCCACAACTGAATGACTATCTTGCCATTGATAAGGTAGGGCGACAGCCAACCTAAAGGGTCATATACACTAGCCAGAAATGACAAGAATGTTCGTTTCGTCAAAACCTTGAAAACAGGAGTAGTACACTAAAAAGCGAATGTATCATCCTTAGGAAACCAGGACACACCTAAAACCTTCAACCTTTCTTCGCTCAAAAGATTATTTTCTACTGTCAAGCCATGGTCTTCAACAGGAATGTCGACCAGTAGCAAAGGACAATCACTGGCCCACTTGCGAAGTGGGAACCCCACCCGCCATGAGCAATCCTTGCAACTGCTCCCGAATAAGCCTCACATTTTCGACATCATCGTCGCCAAAGAGCATCATCTACATAGAATATGGGCTGCAGAGGGAAAATTGCCTCCCTCATCATCAGCCAATTGCTTGGGATGACGTGGTTTCGGAAGTTGGCCTGGTCGACAACAATAAAGAAAGTGACGGAGAAAGTGTTAGGTTTCAAGTTCAACATCTATTATTACCCTATTCACTCTTCAGTATTAGAAGGCATAAGTTATTGGCAATGAATTGAAAAATGAGAAGTTAAAAATTTTCTTGGGTGAGATTGAAAAGTAATACGAAATATTTTAATTTGCTGTGACGTGTGAAGAAATTCAAACAGTCAACTATATCCGATTTTATGTTCAAGACAAATAAAGAATAATGTAAGAGTCGGGTATGTACGATAGTATGAAATCTAAAAGAGGTATTAATTTAAGTTAAAGTAGGATTACATTGGGTGATGGATCAACGAACATAATTAATCCGAAAGGCGATGTTCTTTACATGAGTTGTTCGTTAGCCTATCACCGTGTGATAATATTGTTTTTTGAAGAGTATACGATTAATTCGCCGTACGGCCCGAAAAAAATAAATACAGAGTTGACCGGAAGAAGGAACTTCGCTCTTTTATAAATGAACTTTGCTTATACAGAAAAAAGCTAAAAATGAAAATAAAATTTGAAGCTGATTTTTGAGAAAAAATTTCTTTTTTAAATTGCCTTTCGTTCAAGCAAAAATTACGCTAAAAGACTCATATTATCAAAAATAATATACATGACATTTAAAGACATCTTTTAAGAATAGATTTTATTAAAGAAAATAATATATCTTAAATACTGTAGTGGTAGAGAGACGCCGAAAGTAGATTGAACTTGAGCAGTTTTCGAAAATTCAGATAGCGAAACGAAAATGAGACCGACGCTCTCGCTGGACGGCAAGATCCATCGCGGAATGTCACTTTTGGAGAAAATCGTGTGAAGGGTTTAGGCGCTAGTGTTGACTACAGACGGACACAGGGACGGACAGATAGATGGACGGACGGTCAGACATTTTGCTATAAATCAATTTTTCAGTATCAAAGATCCACAAAAATGAGATTTTCGACTACTCAACGTATTAGTGAAAGTAATTTACTAAAAAACAGCTAGATTTATTCACTTTTTCTACATCAGGGATCCACAGTACGAGTTTTTTCTGTAAAAAAAATCGTCAATTTTCGCTGAAGAATTTCAATACTTTTTTTTATAACGTAAGTAGAGCGAATGAGGAAGAAAAATTGGAACATGTAATAGCCGTTCAGGTGGTTCACAGCTGGCCTTCTTGAGAGAAAATGTCGCAATTACGTTTGATAGACTTTATTCAATGTCATAATCAATTGAAATCTCAGACTCTTTTAACATGTTTTCCTTCAAGATAAGTAAGAAGGCGAACAGTCGCTCGTTTTATCCAAGAAATCTTCCTGATGTGCATCAGGATGCAATTAAATAGAAGTCTTTGAGAAATATATTTCTTATAAATTACTTGCAACAGGCTATTACGCTTTGTTCGAAACAATTTACTCTGAAATATTTGCCACAACTTAGTTATTTTTTGTTCGCGAATTGGCTATCCTAGGACCACGCAAACGCGCCACTTGTACCCACCGAGACCCAATCATATTCTTCCGGGGGCAAGTGCACGTGACCTTTTCAGCTCTTTTATGCCGAATCCATTTTTACTCCCCAAGGTTGTTACTCCTGGGTGTGAAGTGTGAGATGATGATGAAGGATGAAGCGACAATCACAATCATACAGCCACAAACACACACAACCATGCCCGAGGCAGGACTCGAACCCGTGGACCTTCCATCCGAGATCGCCAAGCACTACTGTCTTAGCGATATGGGCTATCCGGATCGGCTTTTTTATATATTTTCTTTTTTTAATTATTAAAGATTGGCCATTATATATTTTCTTTGGCGTGTCAATTGTTAAATACTTATTATTCATAGATTTTCAAGTACATGACATAAGTTGAAATGGTTTACAGAATGGTTTCAGAAACGACTTTTTAAGTTAGTGTCAGGAGAGAGAAGAATGAATAGACTACATCTCCTCTGAAGGAAAAGCGAATCTCGTTTACATTCCAACCACGAAGTAGAAACTTTACATCATAATTCGAAGGAACGTGTTCCAAGAACAAACACAAATCCGTGTCTGGAACAGAATGATACGTTGCTCGAGGACAAATTGAGGGCAACCACGTGTGCTTTGTGTCGTAAGAATTATCGCCAAGAATGTTAAAATATCCGAAGACTATTTAGATAACAAGACGACAGACTACTACGCACCAGAATAACGGTTCTCAAACTGAGTGAGACCTGTAAAAGCATCATAGAATCTGTAAAAGATCTCAAGTATCAATTAAAAGCAAATTTAAACGTAGCCATACAGCATTAACTTTTGAACTTTTTCTTGGCAACGAGGCAGTATATGAAATCAGGCACATTTGTTCATGCAACTTTATTGCTATTTTCAAGAGTGTAGAAGACGTCAGAGTCTGCAGGCGAAGCTCCGCAGAGAAAAAAATCTCAGATGTTGGAGAAAGCGAGAAAACACTTATTCGAGGAAACAAGTGAAAGTTTCACTGCAACAGTATTTTTTTCATTGCGTAGTGTCATTTCTGCAAGCGAGCTGTATAATTTCATCCACCCACGCACGATCTGTTGAGAGAGTTCAAGTTCTAACGCTTTTGCAAACGTGAATTTGAAAAAGACAGAAATCAAATAAACTGAAATGCAATTCAATAAGATTCGAAACAAATGTTCTCTGTTTCACTACGTTTTAAAAAGAAAGTAATGTTGTTAAATACTGCACATTCTTTAACGTAATATGAATAACTGATGTAGGAGGCGTTGATTAAATTCCAGTACCCAAAAATACCAACGTAGATGAAGACGAAGAGAAAGACGAAGAAAAAGACAAAGAGAAAGACGGAGAGAAAGGCGAAGGGAAAGACGAAGGGAAAGACGATGAAAAAGGCGAAGGGAAAAAGATAGAGGAGAAAGATGTAGAGGAAGATGGAGAGAAGGAAGATGGAGAGGAGGAACACGGAGAGGAGGAAGATGGAGAGGAGGAACACGGAGAGGAGGAAGACGGAGAGGAGGAAGACAGGAGAGGAGGAAGACGGAGAGGGGGGAAGACGGAGAGGAGGAAGATGGATAGCAGGAAGGCGGAGAGCAGTGAAGACGGAGAGAAAGGCGTGAGGAAGACGGAAATGATATAGAGAAAGACGTACATGTTGAGAATTCAAACAACAACCAAGAAAGTTTAAGGCGACGCCGCATGCAGCTAGTAAAACAATATAGCTCCATGAGTCAATGTGTTCTTCCCGACTTTTTTTTAACTTTACAAGATTTCAGTTCACATTGCAGTACCAGTATCAGCAGTGATTTCTTCAATCTATTGACCTTGTCAATTGAGTATCTTCCCGACATTGAATCAACACTATACCACTATTAAGGACCAGATTTCCAATAGAAACAATTACAAGGGACTGATGTAATAGTCAACGTACGAAAGCAAGATATTCTACCAGGAATCGGCAATAACCCAATACTCCAATAAAAATTTCAAGGGTAGGAAAATCGATGCGACATTTCAACAAAAATGTTTAAGCATTTATGTGTCATGAACGAAATAAGCGAACATCTTGAGTGAACTAAGACTTCGGTGAAATATAGACGGATTAAAGATAACAGAAAATTCGATGTATTTTCATTTCCTGGTTTGTGCTCTTTTCAAGATTCTGTAATAAATTCAGATATTTCATAAAGAGCATGATGAAGACCAAAGAGTACAATTAGTTGCGATGAAGTGATACAAGACCACAAACCCTTTTATAATGTTTGTCGCACAATCACAGAGAAAAACATTTATTTGAATTGCGTTTTAATGTAAAACTCGTTTTGACGGAGCATTCCTTGTACCACACTCGTACACGTTCAGATTATGAATTTGAGATCAGCAATAGACGAGCTCTCTTAGTCTTTTATAGTAGTTGAATTTACTATGGCAGTAAAACTGAACTGTTCTACACAGAACAAAGGGGGATATTTATGATTCATCAACATCCCCCAACTGGTTACAGTAATAGGAGTACAAATATGAAAACATGTCCAAGTTCTACATTTCACTAAAATAAGTTTAAAAGGAGAAAAGGCTAGAAGAATGCACGCTTCAGTCGGAGAAAATAACACACATTACCATAGAGCATATTATAGATTAGAATGCAAATATTTAATGCAATACATTGAATAAATTGATCTGTATTCAAAAACTCATATCTTAATTTGGTCAGAAAAATTTAAGATGAATCTTTCGCATGGTGCTGAATGAATAATATGAAGACGAGGTTTGCCTGGAGAGGTAATAAAAATTTAAAAGAATGAGAAGACTTTTAGGAATAAAAGTCGAAAGAAATTTTAGGAATAAAAGTCGTAGCTCTCTAAACCCAAAACTAAAAGTTTTATAAAAAATTCATATTACTTATTTAAGACGTTACATGCATCGGCTCTTTTATTCCTCCTGTCTCTCTTTTCGCCTAGCGTCACATCTTCTTTTCTCACAATCTTTTTCGTTCAGCGCTGCGAACTCTCGCAGACCACGACAGAAATTTATTACGATAACCTTTCGCGGACGCTCTTCAAACTCAATGTAAGGACACGCGACACAAGTAAGGCAGCGGCGTGTTTGAAGCATTAAACACAGTTAGTTTCTATTCTCAGATCCGCAATTCGTTCTGCTGCAAAATTCCATTTTCTGACGTGGAATTAGCACGACTTCCAGTTCACCAGATGTGACACGCAGTAAAATTCTGTAGAGTATTTTACTTTAGATATGTCAGGCACGACTCGTGTCATAGCAACATATTAAACAATAAGAAGCTTGATGCTACACAATCACTTCCGACTTGCGCAAAACAGCTAATAATTACAACTCACAATTTAAGTTAAGTTAATGCCTTATTTTACGTGACGAGACTCGGGCCATCAGGCCCGCTCTTCCGTCTGACCACGCAAATTTCACTACGCTCCTTTCACCAACTAGCGGAGAAAGAAGGTATTGGTACAACTTGGTAGTGATACAACGTTAACAACCTTAACGTTAACAACCCAACGTTAACCCATCTCGATCAGGTTTTTCGTCCAGTTTCCCTGATCCTTGAGCAAATGCTGAGATGGTCCCTTGTTTTGCTTCTGGACATAATTGTAACTTCATTATTTGTGCACGTCTTCTGAATTTCAGTGGGAAATATAGTTATTCAAATTATCATTTTCCATATTATCGCGGCAAAAAGTATTATTCCTTCATGAAGAACATGAGGGTTCAGAGCAGGAATGTATAGCTAATTTACCTTTGAAAATATATTTTATTATATAGGAGCGAATATTTTGTCAAGAAAACTCGAAAAAAAGCTCTCTTTTCTGTATTCAAAATTCGACTAGAATATGGTTTAGGATAGAGATCACAGAATTATGAAAACGTGCATAAAATTCACTTCTCCCCATAGCTCGTCACACACAATTTTTAACTGTTTTGGAGGTAAATAAATGAAATAAACAAGGCGCAGCGCAGAGTGCTGCAACGGAGTCTACACGAAAATTTTACCCTTAACTACAATAAAACGAACAATATTTTATATGTTTATAAACTTCAATGCATCATTGCAAACAGTAAATATTTTAAATGAATTCAACTCTTGCACTGCTCTAACTTCAAAAATAAATGAATTTAAACGACGCGGGGCGAATAGGGTACGTGAAAACTAATTATGAAGCCTACGAGGCGCGGTTACAGCAGGCTGACCAGAGGAAGTTCCAGAATACTCGTACATCCTTACACAGTAATCCAGTAACCTGCGTGCTTCAGTCACAGTTAAAACACATCTGCTCCACCAATGGAGACAAATGAAGTGTCATTCGAAGCCCCTCTGTCTTCTGATTTTCATGAGATACCAGTATTTCAGTAGAATTATACCGGTATTTTTGGGGAAATCATTGTGATTTTTACCACTGCGATGGCTCAGAGGAACAACAATTGCCACTGCAGAGTTTCTGGCTGGAAGGTCCCAGGGTTCGAATCTCGACAGTGGCGGATTTTCGACACTAGCAATATTCCATGTAGGTCGAATTCTGCCGTTGGCTGGAAGGGAATTCCAGAGGTCGGTTTTAGACGTATAAACCTGTTGGTGTTTAACAGTTTGGATTCATGTTTTTCTTTACTTGTTAATGAAAATAAAATTCCTTCAACGTTATTCTGTGCCGATTCAAAAAAGTTATTTAGGATTCCTGATCTGCGTTCCCTGTATACTAGCGTGCATAGCAAAACTTTTAAATTGTTCTGCCTTTGGCGTCACAAGGACCCGTGCCATGACCGGTAGGAAAGAAATGCCATGCAGCTGTTTGAATATCAGACTTGTGATGTGACAAGTGAATGACGTTCTTACAGGTGAATGATCGAGAGGAGTTAAAAAATTATTTGTATTATTGACTGTGGTCTGTTCTTCAATTCCTGATAGCACATACTCCTCCTAGTGGTCGCCTTTCCCTGTTCCCTTTCTGTCCCTGTTTCATGTATATGAACTGCATATGTCGTTTTTGATATCTTACACCTGCACTGATGAAATATTAAATTACCTACTACTAAACTAGGCAATGTTTACGCATCTCCTGTGTCACTTTTCTTCTTCCTGCGCGCTTGCTATAGTTTTGTAGATTAAACGGATTGCAAAACAACAAACTATTAAACTTATTCAAAAATTTAGATATTTTGAATCAATTAAAAACAACTTTCTCTTATTTTCAACCGCACCAATCTCACCAACTATAGAGAACTTCACTCACTCATGAGAACAAACTCGACAACGCGTTCAAGAGTCAGGATATATACTCTAGGATTCCTGGAAATCGCGTTACCCTTCGCGTCGGCACAATGCGTAACCTTGAGAAAACTGCCCTACCCCAGCATCACATGCGACTTTCAACCTTAAGCATTAAATTAACATTTGATAATCTTGGAAATGGTTTCAACGTTCCATCACGAAATTTGGGAGACAGAATAATTAAAAAATACTCATATCCTTTAACAAAAATCTTACAAAAAAGGTCGGTTTTTGAATTATAAATATTTGTTCAATTTATTGTTGGTTTTCCTTTTTATTTAAAGTGAAAATTCATAATAATGCATCTCCTATTTAAAATAGGACAATTTATGTTTACAATGGTGTATCTCTCATTTTGCTGCTAAGGAGTATGTGCATTTCAAAATATTTTTAATTATACCCTATATCAAATTGTTGCCAATACTCTTAATTATTGTAGGAAAACCATTGATGCTGTGACGTTTTATGACTGAGACTGACTATGACAGTTTAACTTTTTATTACAAAGGCATAAACACATTAGAAAACAAAAATTATCTGAAACTCCACTGTTTTAAATTTTAAACTTTGAATGGAATGACCCAGGTGTAAGTTACCTTCACGAGAAAGCTGGAGAACGAATTGGTGTTTTATAAACATTTATTCAATTATACAAACGTCCAGAAGGAAGTTATATTTTCCGCAGTAGTAACACTCTTTTTTCAAATTATGCAATACTAATTTCTACCAAACAATTTAGAGCACGTACTGTACATTTTCTTTCATAGAAAAAAATAGTCAAGTCAGAAACTGAGTCCGACACATACTAGAAATAATTTTCGATATACCATTTGTTCCACCAACTGTGGGCCACCCACGTATCACGATACACGATACACGGTTCACGATATCGAAGTGCAGATTTCGTTCAACAATGCGGAATAATGGGGCAAGTAATATATTGTAGAGATATTGTTCATAATATTCTTAGTTTTGGAGAAATTTAATCATTTTTAATTTCTTTAAATGGAACTACATATTTTTCTCACTAGCAATTTATAGATCATAAAATGAGGAATACAATGATTAGTTAATGTTTGACAGTAGTTTGACAATAAAATAATACTGTCAGACTTGTGATTTTCAGTTAAATCGACATTTCCTCTTGTCGCCTTCGCTTCGCGGCGCCGAAACTTTTACAAGAACCGGAGAGACAGAAAGCGGTGGCAGTGCAATTCCAGCAATACGTAGTCTTCACTAGAAGGATCCAGGATCAAACATCAATATTAACGATCAGAATAAAAGATTTTTCCATTGATCACCGGTTATATTTGGAGGCTGAAGATCTGTTAAGAAGAAACAATCTTCTACTATCATTTATTTTGAAGTATCGTTATATCAATATTATTTTAATATTTTGTTATGGTAACTACATTAAAATACTATGCATAATGTACAGATAAAAGACTTAACATAATCTAAGAATCTCATTATAATAGTTCGGAGATGCACGTTCTAATGAAGTATTTCTTATCAACTCATTTATATTCATGCATTTAAAAATGTTTTTAACTGTGAAAAGATCCGTAATATTATTTTTTCAGAAAATCGCAAACCACCTCTCAGACCATCTACATATATTAACATGTTCTTTAGTAAAACTTAGGAATTCATTAAATATATTTCAATCTGCTTGACTCAAATGTTTAATAAAATGACCCAAGAAGATCCAGGTAAAATTTTCAACATTAATTTCAAACCTCTGATTTTAGAAACAGCTCTCCTGTAATGCTACCATTTTTTGGCTTGTGACTATCTCTGACGCAACGCCTCATATACGAAATGTGTTGCACAGAAAACCTTACCATCACACAGTTTCTGTCATCGTTTAAATCACCAAAACCGTATATTATCTCACCACCAATGCAATCATACCAAGTCAATCAACAACTTACCGCGACCCGCTCGGAAACAACCGTTCAAAATCGTTGAAGAGATAGGAGTAGGATAAAAACGAGAGAGAAAAAGATGAGGGAGAAGACCATGGAACTCTACAAAATGTAATATACCGGGAGAGGCATCTAAGTTGGCCACAGGAAATATCTTCAAAAAGTATCGGGATGTGGTTTGAGGTATCGGGATGTAGTTTCCACTTAGTTATTGTAGATAATGAGGAGAGTAATATTTTTTCATGTTTGTAACATTTTTAATTTTGGGGATATTAACACTCGAATTTTGTACTGGAAATGTATATTTTTTCACTGGCTTCCTAAAGTTCTCGAAGATATACATTCAATGATACGCTAAGTATTGTCAACATTCGGAATGAAATTGTGGAACGAATGATGCGTTCAGCTTTACCTCAGAAGCCACGTCTGACCTTGATTCTGCTCACAGATTTCATCTTTCTACTTCTCTTATTGCGACTTCGCTTTCGCGGGTCAACTGTGCATACGACTAAGCGTATATTAAGGGATCCCGACGTGGAGCCGGAAGGCACTGTATTTTGACAACAAAGATTAAGCAAATGCATTTAACTACAAAAAATAATTTCATTTGTTACATATTTAACATTATAATTGAATATTTCGTTACGGTCAGCAAGTGTAAAAACGAAACCATTTTGTAATTTTAATGGCCTAAAAATAGATAGAAGGGCAGGTAATATTTATACTATCCTTAGATCTATTTCAGAAGAAAATGAATAATAAATTATCAAGAAAGATGCACCTATGAATGTGACAACGTAAAATTTAACTAATCAAAGTCTCAAATTATAAGAGTATATACGAGTACTAATAAAGTGTGTGATCAGTTGATTTCTGTTTAGCGCAATTGATTGATCATTTCATTGTGGAATAGAACACACGTTTTATTATCCTTTTAATCGAGTTATTAACAAAAAATGTCCTTGTTATATTCCAAGTCCACATAGAAACAGATGATCATAGAACACAAGTGATAAGATATATCAATACAAATGAGTAGGGTATAATTATATTGAAATTAATGGTGCTACATCAGCACATTCTTTCTGGGATTATTTATTTGGAACCGATTTTGAGAAAAAATATGAATTATTTTAAATTTTGAAAAACACTTGAAATATCCGTTTCAAATTCTCAAAGCCTCAAGTTCGGCCGGATCTCTTAAGGATATCCGTCTTCGAGAAAATCATCTGAACAGCTTAGGCACTAGCCTTGACCACAGACGGGCACACGGGCAGTCGGACGCACGGACAGAGGACACACGGACAGACGGACAGACACTCAAAGACAGGCAGACACAAAGACGGACAAACAGACGCAACGACGGACAAACAGATGCAAAGACGGGCAGACAGAAGCAAAGACGGCAAACGGACGCTGTGGAATTCAATAATCAAGTCTGCATACGAACATAACTCAATGTTAAGAAAAATATAACAAATATTACATTTCTCTGATTGGAGAAACAAAAATTGAATTTGAGCAAACAGTGTGACACTTTTGTCGAATATTGTTCATAGTATCATAATTTTTACTGCAGATTTGCAACGAGTAATGTAATGAACATTCTTCGGAATGCGTAGCGCGGTGTAACCAATGAATACACACTTAAGCCTGTAAATCCATTGCTGTGCCTGGGAAAATGAAAATTGTGTTTCGGCAATCAAAGGCACATTTTTACCGTATATTATTTATAGTATTGTAATTTGTACTCAGGGTCATTCCACGGAAAACGCGACCTCCCAGAATTCGCTATTTAAAAAAATATTTTTGCATCTTCTTAAAGTAAATATCCTTTCTGTGAAATATTAATCACTTTTAATCACCTATTTTTGCACCACAATGGATGGTAGAAGTTCATTATATTACATGACACGATATATTCACAATTATATTACACGACTGTTCGTATTTTCCCCCTGATTGTAATAAAAATCGGAAATTGATTTTCAAAACGCCATATGTCAGAATAGAACGAGACCTATGTTTTCACTCCGTATTGACATTTTACATACATTTTTTGTTAATAATCAAGCTTGAAATATTAAAATGTTAATCAAAATACTATGTGTTAATTCAAATGAAAAAATCTGTGAAAATTTATGAGAAAAAACGTTGGGAGAGGTAGCTCTGAGTAACAACTGCCCTGCAGTGCCTCCGACTGGGAGGACCTTGGTCTCGACGGTGACACAATTTTCGACACTAGGTTGTCAGTTAAGTCGAATTCAGTCGCTGTTTGAAGAGTTCTAGCAGCCGGCTGCTCTGATCTGTATTTTTCCGGGGTTTCTTCGATCACCGGCAGTTAGATATCTTAAGCTATCAGTTGAAAGAAACACCGGCATTCAACATTGTGGACTCCTAATGTTCGCGGATGATTTCGCTTATTACGCGACGTTTGCGGACAAAAGGAAATCTATGAGCTATCTGAATGATTTCCTCGCAGTGCTTCCCATATGGCTGAGCCAAAAAAAGCTCGCCCTCAACCTAGACAAGTGCGTAGCCGTCAACTTCACTCGACAGGGAGCCGACCTCTATAAAGTCGTGAGTTTGGCAGGCGTGCACCTACCCTGGCAAAAGACGGCGAAGTATCTTGGTGTGATGCTCGATAGCGGCCTCCGCTGGCACGTCCACGCCAAATACGTTACGCGACATCGGGCTTCACCTTCCACGCCTTCCAATGGGCCCAAGCGCCACGGACACTTTGTGTCAAGTCAGTGCCGTGGCGAAAAGAAGACTATTAGTGTAGTGCAGTGGGAGTGAATCAGTAGAATGAATGGTTATGAATATAATGTAAAACAAGTATGAAAGATGTGTGAAAGTAGAAAAAATCTCACCTGTTAAAAAAGTAAAATTCCTCCAGTAATTTGTTAAGAAATCGTCTTACTGTAAAATAGGCATGCCAAAGTGCAGGTATTTTCACTTTAGAATTACTTTAAACTAAACTAGTTAGTTATTACAACAAAGATCCCCCTCTAGCTGCTTAAGACGCATGTCAGCAGCTTAATGTATTCGAACTATAAAAAATAAATTCCCGCCTTCAAAGAGGTACTGTGGAGTAGACACGGGGGAGATAGGTTTGTGGTTAACGCTATCACATAAACCGTTCAGGCGATTTTCTCCAACACTGATGTTCCCCAACCGAACTCAAGGCCTTGAGAAATTGAAACACACATTTGATTTTTGGAGGTACTTTACATGAACCTTTAATATTTTTAAAAAACCGTTTGAGTTTCGCTCAGGGGAAGCTCTGCTATCCTCTGCGGCGACTCTGCCTCAGTGGTCTTGGGCTTCCAGTTCAGAAGGAGGATTTTCGAAACTATACTGCAATTTTTTAAACTTTGCCCCTGACAGGAATCAGCTGTTTCGTTGCCATCCAATCGTGAGCTTCTATTTCGCTAAAGTGACGTCACTATGATGACGTTCAAGCTCCCGTTTGAATGAAACCGTCAACAGCTGATTCCTGTCAGGGGCAAAGTTATGAAAATCGCAGTATAGCTGTACAGGTAGACCAAATTCAACCGCTATCTGGAGGAGAATTCTAGAAGCTTCTGCTCGCTCGGAAGTTTTTTGGTTTCTCCGATCGTTACCGGGGGAATGCCGAAGCAGTACCCTCACAAACGGGAAATGGACTGCGCACAATCTTACCTTCTTATTCCTTGACCTACCTCTCCCCTCACACACACACACATTCACACTTACACGCCAACACTATCACACATGTCGGGAGACCACTCGAGAGCTTAGAGTTTGTCCTGGTCATGGAACTGTCCCGCTAGGAGGAGATACCTGGAGGGGAACACCCCCACACCGCCGACTTGCGGTCGGCGCAGGATCTCACCATTCTGTGGTGAAAGGATATCGCCACCTCCCGGGATACAACATTCACTACTCTAATGGGACTGATGAACGTAAATCTCAATGTGCGCGAAAAAATCAACTAACCAATCACAGTTTTCTAAAAAAACAGCCAATTTTCTCAAAAATGTCTCCAAATGTTTCTATTAGATGTCTTCCTGGAATAGCGTAAAAAACGTATAAAAAATTGCGAATATCTCCTTTTCGATTAACACACAGTTTAAAAAATTGCAATAGTTCAATCTTTTTCAGCATCTTCCTACAACCACAATAATGAAGATAAAAGTTTTGTTCTGAAGAAATCTGTTCTCCAAAGACATCTTTAAACAAGGCCATGCCAATTTTTCTAAATTTACTAGTAGATTTCCCGTAATATTTCGTGAAATATGGGTAATTTTGGAACAATTAATTTCTCGAAAAACGGGAAATTATAAAAAAAACATTTCTTCAAACACCGTAGCAAGTTTATTCTTTAAATGTATTCCTTGGATAGAACAACGGATGCTTAAAAATGTCTCTTTTTCCTTGAAGTCTCCGAATTTTCGAAAATTGCAAAAGTTAAAATTAATGCGAGAGAATATGTGGCGTAGAAGCACTACTATGTGCTTTACCTTATTTAAAAATATTTAGAACAATGTTTAAGAAATATGGATTTTTTACAACATTTGTTTAAGGAAAAAATCTGTTTCATCAATATGTACTTATCGAAGATTACTTTTTTTCTATTAAAAAAAACTGTTCGCTGAAAGTGGGACCAACAGTTATTTATTGTCCATTCACTCATGCCACGAAAAAAAATATTTGAGCCACTGTGGAAATTGGCGATTTTTCGACAGAAAAAACTCTCATTCTTGGGGCCTGGTTACGAATAAGTGGATAAATCTTATTCCTACATGTAGTAAATAACTTCCGCTAATATTTTTGTAGTCAGAATTCAATTTTTTTTGTTTGTGAATTGAGTGGGTACTGTCGGTCCTTGATGTCACCAAAAAAATCGATTGATTAAATATTGCGGTGAATAGTCCTTCCCCCAACTGTTCGTGAAAATGG
The DNA here is from genome assembly GCA_031308135.1 of Acheta domesticus. Taxonomy (NCBI): domain Eukaryota; kingdom Metazoa; phylum Arthropoda; class Insecta; order Orthoptera; family Gryllidae; genus Acheta; species Acheta domesticus. Next base: position 53,727,245 of record JAHLJT010008446.1, read on the forward strand.
AGTGTGTTAATGATCTAGAAGTTAGTGATTCGTGTAATTGTCTTATAGAATAATTGAAGGGCTTAGTGCATGAAGGTGTTAACTCAAAATTTTGTGATTTTTACTTTTATCGTTAAAATAAGTTTTCTGGGAGTTTCCTATTAGTTGCTTTATTAGTTTTTATAAAAATCACAATATTTTTCGAAATATTTGATGTGAAGGTGTCACTCATCGCACGTAAGAAACGGTATATGCAAGAGGGTGTTATCTCAGAGTTTACAAGCAAGAAGGTGTTAACTCAACAATTGGCACCATTTTGCACACAATCGTGAAGCGGTGCATGATCCACTGGAAAATCATTAGAATATTAATTTTCTTGTTCATTCAAATGAGTAATACATATTGTAATATTTGAAAAGCTTAGTGCATGAAGGTGTTAACTCAAAAATGGCCAAAGGGAATATTTGATTTGGTAAAATTGGATGGAACTTTTTTATATTACGGAAATTACTTGTTTATGTCATTGCGCTCTTCATCAAAAGTACCAAAGCAACTAATAGGAAACTCTTAGGAAAGTAGTTTTGGTGGCAAAACTAAAAATTGAGTTAACATTTTCATGCTGTATGCTCCTCATTTTTAAAATAATCACCGTTTTCAGATTGCTATCAGACAAAATATTTCCAGAGTAGAGTTAATAAATTCCTACAGTGTGTTTCTTTATGCCTCTTTACGTCCAAAAGTTGTCTAAATCTGCGAGTTAACACCTTACAAAAAAGATGTGAATATTTCGTAGTTATATTAGAGGTAAGAGCACAGATGATACACCAAATAGATTAGATCAAGGAAAGAAAGAAAAACAAAAAAGAAATTTACAGTAATATTAAAAAAAGTTCCAAGCAAGTTTACTGAACTTAAAATATCTCTTTTGGGCATTTTCTGAGTTAACACTATCTTGCACTAAGCCCTTCAATTATTTACGACGTAATTTCATAGTAAAGGGTTTTCAGAAAAAGAGAAAAGTTCAAAATAAAAGAATTGTAGATCCACCCCATTTAGGTTTGATTGCATTTAGGTTTTAGGTTTAATACAGGAAGCTTTTGTGCATTGTTACCGACACATTGTGAATGTATTGCAGCACGCGGCAACGTGTATTGACCAGTGTACTTTTCTTTCAAACCCTGTCCAGCGTCTTTAGTTTCTTTTCCAGAAAAGAATGTTAAAGCATCTGGCAAATTATAGAGCTGAAAAATGAACATACGGAAAAGTAAAGTAAAACTAGTGAACGCAGTGAAATTACATTCAAAATAATTTAACGAGAAGTTGGAGAAATTGTTTAGACAAATTTATTTTCTGACGTTGACAGTTTCATTGACCAACTTGATACCACAATTAATTGATTGTATAACATTCACTGATTTTCCTTTAAAGCTTTAATATTTTGCGGTTTCAACATTGAAAAGCAATTCATAAAATCTGCAAAGATTTCCATTAATATTTTTTAGACAAGCTGTGTTGGAGATATTTCTGAAGATATCTCGAATATAGACGAATTTATAGTAAAACCTGGAAATAAGTTTCGGGCCCAAGAATTGAAATATAATATCCAGGTTTTCTTTGCAAGGAAAATTATGGCACAGATTCCATAAAGGGGGGGGATATTTACAATAAAGTTCGAGATCGACACTAATCAAGAATACTACGGAGGCCAAAATGTGAATTGCATAATTGCTTATTTATTGCACAGCTCCTAAAACTATTTACAATTATTTAACACATTTAGCGTCTTTAGACTAGATTTAAAGATCATTAAAAATTGAAAAAGAATGAAGTAGAGTTTAGTTGCTTTGGGAACATGCCGGGCAAACCTTAGCCCAGCACTGTGCAGCGGCGCGAGGAGGACAGAATATGCAGTCTGCGACGTAGTCTTTCGTGCGTCCGCATACCTGCAAGATCAGAATATTGCAATTAGAAACTGCGTGCATTGGTCTGTTTCTTATCACGCGTTTTACTCTACGGACCTTATTTGCCGTCATCGAGACGCACGGAATGACACCGTCCGCGACGTCCAGAGCCTTGCACAGACACCAGTCTGCGCACGCCAGGGGCACGCCACACACGAATGCCACCGGCCTGCACACCTCTGTCGCCAGCAAGGCCGACTTCTCGCCCACCGATAAGGCCCAGCCCACCACCGGGTAGGCCTTGGCGCCGGCGTACGCGCCCAGCAGAGCCTGCACCGCGGGCAGACCGCGCACGCGGCGCAAGAACACGCAGCCGCTGCCTCCGCAGGAGCTCCCGGCGACGCAGTCCTCCGGCAGCATCGTGGGCTTCGCGGAGGAAGCGGAGGAAGCGGAGCTGGGCGAAGAGGGCGGCGTCGCCTCGAACGCCCCACCCACGGCGGCTTCTCCGCCCAGGGGCCCCGCCTTCGCGCTCCCTTCTGCGCCAGGCTCTGCCCCGGAGACGGCGGCCGCTGGAGCCTCCCCCGATGGCGCGGCGGACGGAGCGGCTGTCGGCGACTGCATTGCGTTTCCTAATCCAAATCCAGTGCACAAATTAAGAAAGGCAACTTAATCGCAATAGACTAATACACTTCAGCACACCGACCCCAATACTCACAAAATTCCTGTATTGCTGGCTCCTCAAGTTGACTGCTGTCTGCTAACGCACAAAGCTTAGACTGAGTTCTAGCTCTCCAGGGCTTCCCTTTTAAGGCAAATGGATCGCTAGCTATCGAACGTAAACTCCCTCCGCTACTCGGTTGGTAGCCAATGAGAGTTAGAGTTGATCTTTACATCTTGCAGTTCCTAGTCAGTGGCGGATCTATATTTGAACATACGTTGAAGCGAATTGATTTATTTTAAGAAGCAAAGATGTGTCAATTCAACTATTAGTTACTCCTAAATGGCGCATATAACAAAAATTGAGAAATGCCCGAAATTTTTGGGGAATAATTTGGATTGTGCAGATGTTGGGAAAGATAGTTAAAAATTTCTAATTTACATTTGTGACGTAAAATTAATTTTTTTTTTCTTTTTTGCATACATAGCAATATGCGCGTTAATTTATAAATTTTGCCTTTGAATACAGCAATATTTTGGAATAGTGAATGTGACACGTATAACAAAGTACTTCCAGAAAAGGATACTTAATTATTTATTCTGTTGAAAATGTAAACATGAAAATTACTAAAAATCTAATAAATTCGAACAGAGTACGTATCTTGTAGAACACCCCTGCTGTCGCGGCATGATATATAATACAACTTGTCTGAGGCGGGATTTGGAATCTTTCATTCGGGGGGGGGGCAAATGTGGGTGCAAATGTTGGTGTTGGTACGTCCCAAATCAACCAAAAAGTAACAATGTTTAGGGATTCCAATATATAAGCAATTTCTTTGCCATGATTTAGCGATTTTGAGGGTTTGTCTATCTCAATTTCAAAGCAGTCTATAATGCAGCTAACTTTGTTATAGCGATGCCTGAGTGCTATTGGAAGAGATGTCTCAATTTTTTATCCACTTGTACAATAAACGATTTAAGAGCATTAGAAATTATTGGAATACTTTTTACAAATATTTTTCCAGCATACGATGTAGATATTCCAAATTGATCTGCAAGTTCTGAGAATGTATTCATCCAAATTTTTTTAAGCAAAATAAAATATACTCAGTGGGTACGTTGGTGCTGGTATGTATCAAATCAACCAAAAAGTAACAATGTTTAGGTATTCCAATATATAAGCGTGGTTTGGCTTCAATTTTTTTTTAAATGTGATTTTCAGGGCTTGCTCTGCCTCCCTTTCCTTTTCTACTTCAGCTTCCTCTTCGTTTGAGAAACTATTAGATGATAGTTCAAACTCTATTGATTGGTCTGAAAGTGATGATGGCTGAAACGATGTTGACGAGGTGTACAGTGATGTGTCACTGTCAGATATATCCATTAGGTTTCTGTTTATGCTAGAAACACTTGGTCTTGATAGCTCTATAGGTTCTACTTTAAAGGGAGATGTTGAAATAGTTATTGCCCATATTTTACATGGAGATATAATGTGGTAAAATATGGGGCGAGATAAACTGTTTGATAGCAAACTTCTATTTCTGTCAGTTTGACATTGAAATTTCGATGGAAAAAATCCAGATTTTATCATGATTTTTCACGAAACCCATTTCCTGGTACCGCATGTAATTTTCCACATCATTCTCCAGCTAAAACAAATACAAATTATTTAGACACTCGTAAATGTAAACTATAACAATACACAAATTATTTGTACAGAGCTTTTACTTATTTGCTCTACTTATTACGTACATACGTCGAAGTGATCCTCGCAAAAGTAAATTGGCGATGTTACTGACATTCCCTCACTTTCTCGTCCTTGCCAGATCCAACCATTTTTTTCGCACGTCTGCTTTCCGAGGTACATCAATAAATAATTTATTTGGGGTAGATGTAGAAGTACTTCTACATTGTGGTACTACACACCAACGATATGTTTTCGTTCCATAACGATCCCAAACTACACAAAAACTTTTTAAATCACATTCAACACGATTTGGCATATACCTTGTACTGTACCTTGTTCGTTCCACACAGATGACACCACGCGTTCTTAGAAGACATGATGTACCTTTTACACGGCATTTTTAAACAAATAATCTTTTATACGTAGTTTTGGGTACATACACAGCTTTATTTACGTAAAACAATATTTTTATGGTCTTATACGACTATTATGATTAATTTTAAACACTTTCTGAAAAGTTTCTCCGATCCCCTATTTAGTTACTAACAACTTATTTTTGTTACATGCGCCGTTTAGGAGTAACTAATAGTTGAATTGACAAATTTTTCCTTCTTAAAATAAATCAATTCGCTTCAACAGATGTTCAAATATAGATCCGCCACTGACTAGGAACTGCAAGATGTAAAGATCAACTCTAACTCTCATTGGCTACCAACCGAGTAGCGGAGGGAGTTTACGTTCGATAGCTAGCGATCCATTTGCCTTAAAAGGGAAGCCCTGGAGAGCTAGAACTCAGTCTAAGCTTTGTGCGTTAGCAGACAGCAGTCAACTTGAGGAGCCAGCAATACAGGAATTTTGTGAGTATTGGGGTCGGTGTGCTGAAGTGTATTAGTCTATTGCGATTAAGTTGCCTTTCTTAATTTGTGCACTAGATTTGGATTAGGAAACGCAATGCAGTCGCCGACAGCCGCTCCGTCCGCCGCGCCATCGGGGGAGGCTCTAGCGGCCGCCGTCTCCGGGGCAGAGCCTGGCGCAGAAGGGAGCGCGAAGGCGGGGCCCCTGGGCGGAGAAGCCGCCGTGGGTGGGGCGTTCGAGGCGACGCCGCCCTCTTCGCCCAGCTCCGCTTCCTCCGCTTCCTCCGCGAAGCCCACGATGCTGCCGGAGGACTGCGTCGCCAGGAGCTCCTGCGGAGGCAGCGGCTGCGTGTTCTTGCGCCGCGTGCGCGGTCTGCCCGCGGTGCAGGCTCTGCTGGGCGCGTACGCCGGCGCCAAGGCCTACCCGGTGGTGGGCTGGGCCTTATCGGTGGGCGAGAAGTCGGCCTTGCTGGCGACAGAGGTGTGCAGGCCGGTGGCATTCGTGTGTGGCGTGCCCCTGGCGTGCGCAGACTGGTGTCTGTGCAAGGCTCTGGACGTCGCGGACGGTGTCATTCCGTGCGTCTCGATGCCAGCAAATAAGGTCCGTAGAGTAAAACGCGTGATAAGAAACGGACCAATGCACGCAGTTTCTAATTTGCAATATTCTGATCTTGCAGGTATGCGGACGCACGAAATACTACGTCGCAGACTGCATATTCTGTCCTCCTCGCGCCGCTGCACTGTGCTTGGCTAAAGTTTGCCCGGCATGTTCCCAAAGCAACTAAACTCTACTTCATTCTTATTCCAATTTTTAATGATCTTTATATCTAGTCTAAAGACGCTAAATGTGTTAAATATTTGTAAATAGTTTTAGGAACTGTGCAATAAATAAGCAATTATGCAATTCACATTTTGGCCTCCGTAGTATTCTTGATTAGTGTCAATCTCTAACTTTATTGTAAATATCCCCCACCTTTATGGAATCTGTGCCATAATTTTCCTTGCAAAGAAAACCTGGATATTATATTTCAATTCTGGGGCACGAAACTTATTTCCAGGTTTTACTATAAATTCGGCTCTGTCCGAGATTTCTTCAGAATCGCTTAAACAAAGCTGGTCTAAAAAAAATAATGAAAATCTTTACAGATTTTATGAATTAATTGCTCTTCAATGTTGAAACCGTAGAATTTCAAAGCTTAGAAGAAAGATCAGGGGGAAAGATGCTATGTAATCAGTAAATTGTGGCAGAGGCGGGATTCAAGGGGGGGGGGGCAACTGCCCTCCCCATGTTGAAACAAATTTCAAAAGTATATTTAATTTCATGTCGCGAATCTTTAAATATTTACATAAAATATTTTCTTGTTTCTGTATTTTGAGAAAAAATAATTTTTATTAAGCGAACAATATTTTATTTAGCCGAGCTAATAACATAAATTAATAAATTGAACTGTATTCGGTATTATAAAACGCGCGGGATAATGTTCAGCGTTATTTTTTAATATCCTTTATTAAATAAATCCTTTCAATTATAATTTGCTTTCAAACGTTATTTACTTGGAAATTAAAGTGTTTCATGCCTAAAACTTGAGTCATAACTAGACCTCGGATTTTAGGACAAATGCCAATTTCGTTTTTTAAGATGTGAAAAGTAATTGCAGATTTTAACGAATCATGACAAAATAGATCTACTGAAAGCGTCTAATAGTGCCTAAAATGTCCTAAAAAAAGCGATTGGTGCCTATTACGTTTTCACCTAAAACAAGCGATTTTCAAGATCGATATTTTAAATGCTAAATTTTGAAATTTGTTTTACAAAAACGCAAAAACTTTTCCGAAATGCAAATATTGTGTGCAAATATCTAATACGCAATCGACAACGCACTGAAATCTTTCACCCAAAATACCGAACAAAAGAAGCCCTACAAGTCAACATAATAAGGATATTTCACGCTCGTCTCCGATCACCACGCACTTTTTAGGCAATTGCACCCATTCCTGATGCAGCTGCGCTGTTGACAGGTTGAGGCATATCGCCGCAGCGCGTAATCCGCGAAATCCAGGCGAGGAAAGATAAGTCAGCCAAGAGTCTACTCTCGGAAAGGCGAAGATTATAAAATAAGTGGTTAAATGGGGCGTGTAGTACAAGTGTTTTTCTTCTGTGGGGAGGAGGGACGAGTGAAGTAGTTCCAGGAGAAGTGAGCATGAGAAATGTAACTAAATTTGTTTGCTCCTGTAAATCTGTCAGTGAAAAGTTCATTTTCAGCCTTCAAAATGATTTTCATAGATAAGACAGCCTTATTGTAGAAAATTTGGAGAAAATGTTGATTAAATCTTGTACTGCTAATCATGAAAGTCAATAAAATATCCTTTTAGTCTCTCTCATCAATGTAAAAATACTTTTTCCTTCTTAATCAAAATTACCTAATTTAATCCTTTTGAGATCAGTTCTAGAAGACAGAAATATAACTTTCTCATGTATATTTTTTTTGCCTGGCTTAGTCATCCTGTAACCTATTTAAGTGCCTAAAACGTAGATTTTAAGGCCTATTAGTGCTGAATTTCGTAATTTTGTAGCCTATTTAAGTGCCTAAATCAAATTTTCTTTGTGCCTACTCTCAAAAAGAAAGAGAATTTCCCGTTATTATAAGTGTAGATAGAGGTATAGGTGGTGAAACAAGCCATTTATACAGTGTGTCCGGGGAGGAAACGTCGAAACTTCGAAAATAAGCTCTTAAGACAATTCTAAACATATTTTATCTAATGAACTACGTGGATATTCCGAATGATTGAGCCGCAATGAGCACTCAAAAGTTGGTTTGAAAAATTGAATTCTAGGCAAAAATTTGCATTATAGAAGCATTGAAATACTCCATAAGCTTGCATTTTTTTTATTATTTACAAAAGAAATTAGTATATTTATTCAGACAGAAAAATTAAGCGAGAAATAAAAAAGCAGTCAAATTGTGTAAATTGGCTGCTTTTTTTTCTCAGGTAATGTTTCTTTCTGAACAAATATATTCATTTCTTTTGTAAACAATAAATAATTAATGTTTCTGAAGTGTTTCTATGCTTCTATAATGCAAATTTTTGCCTATAAATCAATTTTTCAAACCAACTTTTGAGTGTTTATTGCGGCTGAACCATTCGGAATATCCTCGTAGTTTTTTAGACAAAATATACTTAGAATAGTTTTAAGAGCTTATTTTCGATGTTTCGACGTTTCCTCCTCGGACACTCTGGATAATATGAGCCTCCGTGGTATCTTTTCATCCATCGCAAACATTCTACCAGGAACGATTTTAACAACTAGTTTAATAACTCCTTTTGGTATCATAGCTCTGTGGTTCAGTTGTAAATGAGAGCTGTTGTGAAACAGATGGGTTTGTGTTTTCTCGGTTCTAAAAGCTGTGAAAGGTAAGTTTTTGGCTTTTAATTATAGTTTGAGTTCGCTTAGACCGATTCTGATTCTTTACGAATGAAATACAATATGATTTAAATATTGTTTTTATGCATGCATCTGTAATTTCGAACTATCAAAGACCGGTTTTAGCTTGCAGAAGTTTAATACGGGGATGGTTGTAAAATGAAACCCGAATTATGGTGCGTATATGAGCCCCAAACTTTAACTGGCTTGTATTAAATACATTACAACTCGTGTTCGTAATATTTTTGGTTTAGATGCTACCAAAGATTTTAATGCCGAAACAGAAAGGAACTAGTAGAGCTACAGAGTGGCACAGACGTTCTCGTACTAGTTTCATAATTCCTTCGGTCGGAACTGACTTTTCGGTCGTGCCCCATCCTTGCCAGCTACCATCTATCGCCGCCCGAACATTTTTTTCACATTTGGTCAATTTTTCGGTTTCCTAATGGCAGAACCGAAAAACTACTTTAAGAATATTATTGAAGAGGAAAACTTCGTCCTATATGGAAATTTTCGTTGAAAAATGTGGTGCCATTAATAAGAAAATGGTGTTTAAGCGTTACTCTAAATGCGAAATTTGAAGTTCTTTCTCACAGAAAACTATCGCGATTTCGAAAAGCTGTATTGGAAGTCGTGTGAATCACTGCCACTGCCAAATGCCATAATGTTAACAAATCGCCGAAAATGTGCATATTAACGGCGTGAGAGATATTTCAAAAAGGTACATTTGTATAATTTTGAAGAAAAAAATAATACAGCAAAATGAATTTTATATCATCTTAAACAGTGAAATTAGCATTATCCGTATAATAGGTTCCAAGAAAAAAATTGGAGCCGTTTTTGGGAAAATGATGTTTGAGTGTCTCTGAAATTGCGGAAATTTGAACTCATTTTCACAGAAAATTTAGTTTTCGAGAAACTTTATATGACATAATTTAATGCACATGCGCTCATAAATGCAATTATACGAACATATCACCTGACAGACAAGAAAAAATGCATTAGTGTAATTTGGGAAAACAACATACGAATAGAGCAAAAAAAGTGTATATATTATAGAGTACATTTAACACTATCCATCCCGAAAGTTTAAAGAAAATCTAGAGCCATTTTCGAGAAAATCTTTTTGATCATTTTTAATAGTGAACATATTGGATGCAATAATGCGCGAAAACTAATAAAATTTGCAAAATACTATGCATAACCTGAACGAAAGAACTAATTATGAAGAAAAAAATACTTGAAAGAAAAAAACTCCATCTTAATTTTGTAGTTGTAAGAATTCGCCGAAAAAATTTCAATTTCTTGCAACTTTCCAAAATTCAGATTTATCAGTGAAAATAGAACCTATATCATTTTTGTAAATGTATTTCACTCTCTTTTTACAAGAAATTTAAAGAAAACATTTGGAGCCATTTTTGAGAACATTTTGAACATGACCCGAGAGCTTATCTCTAAAAATTAATGAATGTTTTTCAAATTCGCAGAGCTTCGACTCAGGCCAGATCGACAAGGTATTATTCAGTTTGGGAAAAATCGTACGCATAGTTTAGGCGCTAGTGTTGTTCACATACACCAGACAGACGGACGGACGGACGGACAGACGGACGTTTTGAAAAAAAAAAAAAAAACTTTTTTGGCGTCAAGGTACTTCCAAAATGTGTATTTCCGTTGAAATCTCAAAATCGAGTTTCCGCAGCATTCCATAACGAGAGAATAACTAGTGGTGCTACAGAATGGTACAGATTTTCTCGTACTTGTTAGTTTGCTAATTTCGTTGGTCTAGGCAAACTACATTCTTGTCCCATCTTTTTGCCAACAACCATCTATCACCGCCCGAAGTACATTAAAAAATTCTCATGATGAGCATGAATTTATCATATTTGCTTTTTAAAATATCTTTTACTTCTATTTTTAAAAGTCGAAATAAAAGTGGTGGCTCATATTATTACCTTGCACAAAAGATTTTATTGAATTAAAATAATTTATTAATGTAAATTTTAAAATATGTATCCTACAGTTATGTATAAACATTTGTGATCATTATAAATAAATCAACATTTTTGATATTTCGATACGATTCACTGAGAAAAAAAATGCATCATTGAATTTACTATTCGGAGAGTTCAATAACAATTTCAAACAATACCGTTGTAGTCAACTAATCTAATTAATAACATTTAATAATAATCGATTAAATAACTAACAAAAATGAAAACGACAGATACATTACAGCACAATGAATTTAAGGTATTAATGATAAACGAATATATTCGTGTTTATAATAGCACCCACATTTGCCCCCCCCCCGAATGAAAGATTGCAAATCCCGCCTCTGACAAGTTGTATTATATATCATGCCGCGACAGCAGGGGTGTTCTACAAGATTACGTACTCTGTTCGAATTTATTAGATTTTTAGTAATTTTCATGTTACATTTTCAACAGAATAAATAATTAAGTATCCTTTTCTGGAAGTACTTAGTTATACGTGTCACATTCACTATTCCAAAATATTGCTGTATTCAAAGGCAAAATTTATAAATTAACGCGCATATTTGCATATATGCAAAGAAGCAAAAATTTTTAATTTTACGTCACAAATGTAAATTAGAAATTTTTAACTATTTTTCCCAACATCTGCACAATCCAAATTATTCCCCAAAAATGTTTGATCTTAAAAGAAAAAATCGTGCAACGAAGGGTTAGGTATTTAATGGGTTTGTCTTGAGGGCGCCATTGTACAGGTTTTAGTTTAATGTTAAGGGGGTTGGGGGGTGTAAGATCTTAAAGAAAGTATTTTAGCTTCTTTTTCCAGATTGATTTAAATTTTTTGGCTGTCGAGCTGTCGATTGCGTGTAGGTATAACTGAATTTAGGTTTTTATTGTTTATGGAGGGACGAGTCGTATCATCTGCAAATTGGGCTTTTTTATATTGTTTCGGAAGGTCACCTACCTACATGCTATATATAATCCAGTTATTACATACTTTTGCTAAAACGAATTGAGTTATAGTTTTCATTTTTTGCTCATTTATTGTAGGTTTTCTTAGAGGAATGTCGAGTTGGTAAAGAAATTGCAACGGAATTTGATTTACAACAAAAAACATGAAAATATAACACATTATTGTTTTTTGCTTATAACTAAAAACTACCTAAATGTAGAAAAAATATTCGTTTTCAAAATATTATACATAAAATTGCTTATAATTTAGTTACTAACAACTTCTTTTTGTTATATGCGCCATATAGGAATAACTAATAGTTGAACTGACACATCTTTGCTTCTTAAAATAAATCAATTCGCTTCAACGTATGTTCAAATATAGATCCGCCACTGACTAGGAACTGCAAGATGTAAAGATCAACTCGAGCTCTCATTGGCTACCAACCGAGTAGCGGAGGGAGTTTACGTTCGATAGCTAGCGATCCATTTGCCTTAAAAGGGAAGCCCTGGAGAGCTAGAACTCAGTCTAAGCTTTGTGCGTTAGCAGACAGCAGTCAACTTGAGGAGCCAGCAATACAGGAATTTTGTGAGTATTGGGGTCGGTGTACTGAAGTGTATTACACTATTGCGATTAAGTTGCCTTTCTTAATGTGTGCATTGGATTTGGATTAGGAAACGCAATGCAGTCGCCGACAGCCGCTCCGTCCGCCGCGCCATCGGGGGAGGCTCCAGCGGCCGCCGTCTCCGGGGCAGAGCCTGGCGCAGAAGGGAGCGCGAAGGCGGGGCCCCTGGGCGGAGAAGCCGCCGTGGGTGGGGCGTTCGAGGCGACGCCGCCCTCTTCGCCCAGCTCCGCTTCCTCCGCTTCCTCCGCGAAGCCCACGATGCTGCCGGAGGACTGCGTCGCCGGGAGCTCCTGCGGAGGCAGCGGCTGCGTGTTCTTGCGCCGCGTGCGCGGTCTGCCCGCGGTGCAGGCTCTGCTGGGCGCGTACGCCGGCGCCAAGGCCTACCCGGTGGTGGGCTGGGCCTTATCGGTGGGCGAGAAGTCGGCCTTGCTGGCGACAGAGGTGTGCAGGCCGGTGGCATTCGTGTGTGGCGTGCCCCTGGCGTGCGCAGACTGGTGTCTGTGCAAGGCTCTGGACGTCGCGGAGGGTGTCATTCCGTGCGTCTCGATGCCGGCAAATAAGGTCCGTAGAGTAAAACGCGTGATAAGAAACAGACCAATGCACGCAGTTTCTAATTGCAATATTCTGATCTTGCAGGTATGCGGACGCACGAAAGACTACGTCGCAGACTGCATATTCTGTCCTCCTCGCGCCGCTGCACAGTGCTGGGCTAAGGTTTGCCCGGCATGTTCCCAAAGCAACTAAACTCTACTTCATTCTTATTCCAATTTTTAATGATCTTTATATCTAGTCTAAAGACGCTAAATGTGTTAAATAATTGTAAATAGTTTTAGGAGCTGTGCAATAAATAAGCAATTATGCAATTCACATTTTGGCCTCCGTAGTATTCTTGATTAGTTTAAATCTCGAACTTTATTGTAAATATACCGCACCTTTATGGAAACTGTGCCATAATTTTCCTTGCAAAGAAAACCTGGATTTCATATTTCAATTCTGGAGAACGAAACTTATTTCCAGGTTTTACTATAAATTCGGCTCTACTCGAGATTTCTTCAGGATCTCTCCAACACAACTTATCTAAAAAAAATATGAATGGTAATCTTTACTAATTTTATGAATTAATTGCTTTTCAATGTTGAACCTGCAGAATTTCAAAGTTTTAAAGAAGTATCAGAGAATGATACTATATGTAATCAATAAATTGTGGTATCAAGTAGGTCAATGAAACTGTCAACGTCAAAAAATCAATTTGTCTCAACATATTCACAAACGTTTCGTTAAATTTTTTTCAATGTAATTTCACTGCGTTCACTAGTTTTACTTTTCTTTTCATTCTTTTCTGGAAAAGAAACTAAAGAATATGGACAGGGTTTGAAAGAAAAGTACAATTTGTCAATGCACGTTGCTGCCTGCTGCAATACTACATTCACAATGTGTCGGTAACAATGCGCAAATGCTTTCTGTCTTAATTATTTTGCAATCAAACCTGGATGGGGTGGATCTACCTTTCTTTTATTTTTAACTTTTCTCTTTTTCTGAAAACCCTATACTACGAAATTACATCGTTAATAATTATTCTAGAAGACAATTACACGAACCACTAACTTCTAGATCATTAACACTCTATTTTCATAAAAACCCGAGGGAAGGACTATTCACCGCAATATTTAATCAATCGATGTTTTGGTGCATCAAGGACCGACAGTACCCACTCAATTCAGAAACAAGAATTGAATTCTGACTACAAAAATATTAGCGAGAAGTGATTTACTATGTGTAGCAACAAGATTTATCCACTTTTTCATAACCAGGCCCCAAGAACGAGAGTTTCTTTTGAAAAATCGCCAATTCTCACAGTGGCTCAAATTTTTTTTTCATGGCAAGTGTGAATGGACAATAAAAAACTGTGCTGGTCCCACTTTCAGCGAGGTTTTTTTAATAGAAAAAATTAACCTTGGATAAGTACAATATTGATGAAACAGTTTTTTTTCTAAAACAAATGTTCTAAAAAATCCATCTTTCCTAAACAATGTTCTAAATTCTTTTAAATAAGGTAAAGCACATTTAAAAAATAGTAGTGCTTCTACGCCACATATTCTCTCGCATTACTTTTAACTTTTGCAATTTTCGAAAATTCGGAGAGTTCAAGGAAAAAGTGACACGGGACACTTTTAAGCGTCCGTTGTTCTATCCAAGGAATACATTTAAAGAATAAACTTGCTACGGTTTTTAAGAAAATGCTTCTTTTTATAATTTCCCGTTTTTGCAGAAAGTAATTGTTCCAAAATTGCCTATATTTCATGAAAAATTAGGCGAAATCTAGTCGTAAATTTAGAAAAATTGGCATGGCCTTGTTTAAAGATGTCTTTGGAGAACAGATTTGTTCAGAACAAAATTTTTATCTTCATTATTGTGGTTGTAGGAAGATGCTGAAAAAGATTGAAACTATTGCAATTTTGAAACTGTGTGTTAATCCAAAATGAGATATTCGCAAATTTTTTATACGTTTTTTAACGATATTCAAGGAAGACATTTAATAAAAACATTTGGAGACATTTTTGAGAAAATTGGCTGTTTTTTTAGAAAACTGTGATTGGTTAGTTGATTTTTTCGCGCACATCGAGATTTACGTTCATCAGTCCTATTAGAGTAGTGAATGTTGTATCCCGGAAGGTGGCGATATTCTTTCACCACAGAATGGTGAGATCCTACGCCGACTGCAAGTCGGCGGTGTGGGGGTGTTCCCCTCCAGGTATCTCCTCCTAACCGGACAGTTCCATGGCCAGGACAAACTCTAAGCTCTCGAGTGGTCTCCCGACATGTGTGATAGTGTAGGCGTGTAAGTGTGAATGTGTTTGATGTGTGTGTGTGAGGGGAGAGGTAGGTCAAGGAATAAGAAGGTAAGATTGCGCGCAGTCCATTTCCCGTTTGTGAGGGTACTGCTCCGGCATTTCCCCGGTAACGATCGGAAAAAATCAAAGAAAACTTCCGAGCGAGCAGAAGCTTCTGGAATTTTCCTCAAGACAGCGGTTGAATTCGGTCTATCTGTACAGCTAGTATTGAAAATCCTCCGTCTGGACTGGAAGCTCAAGACTACCGGGGCAGAGTTGCCGCAAAGTGTAGCAAAGCTTGCCCTGAGCCAAACTCAAACGGTTGTTTAAAATATTAAAGTTTCATGTAAAATGTCTCCAAAAATCAAATATGGGTTTCAATTTCTCAAGGCCTTGACCTCGGCCAGATAGATCGGGGAACATCAGTGTTGGAGAAAATCGTCTGAAGTTCGTGCGGGAGTAGTTTGTGATGTTTGTGTTAGAGGAAGTAATGTATTACATACAGGAACAAGATTTAAATTCTTTCGCGATGTCTGGCGCCCACAATAGAACTTCTGACGAAAAATCACCATTTCCCGCTGCAGCATTACAATACTTTCTTTTTACTACATACTAAGTACTACGTAGTATGGCGAGAAAATAAAAATACATATTTGGATTTAATATTTCTCTCTTTCCCCCTCAGAATTTCATCATTTTCCCGCATGTACAATATTCTAATCTGCACATTATTTCCCTCCTTTACAAGAAAAGCATTACCTTGATTTAAACCTTTCGCCCATCTCACCAACTGCTGTGTCGTCGACCTTCGATTCCTCTTCTCAGCGAAGAGCGGGGTCACGTTCGAATTTCCCTGTCCAAGCTGCCTGGCCGAGCTTTTTGACAAAATTTGCCAAGAACTTCATTTAATTCAGTTCATCTTAACGTTTCTTCTCGTACCCGGATTATGACGTGCTCCTAACTCTGTGTCCCTCATCAACACAAGAATCGTGAAGCATCACCATTCTCATGTCTAAGCTAAATCACGCCTTGCTTAGACTCAAATACTGTATGTCCACAATACCTAACTAAAATACTTCCTAACTAAAATACTTCTACATTGATACAGCATTTTGTTCATAGTTCTCTCATATTCTCTATGAGCTAGGAAGTATTCAACTACATACAATCACGCACCAATTCTACCCCCGTTTTTCAATCATAATGAAAAAATCTGATTACTGGGATTACTGGGTCAATGTTCATCACCAACAATACACAGTTCTCTTTCCTAATTATAATTTTACATGCAACATAGTATGATGTAAATGAAATAAATTGATTTACAAATGCTCATTTGCCATGCGCTCTACTTGCCGCGTATAATCCTGCCTGTAGCGTAACCATTTCCACAACTGTGTGCACCAACGGTCAGCGATCAGCCGCCTCGTTCCCCCAGAACCCCGTAGTTTTACATAACCAAGAGTGTCCCTGCCAGTTGGATGATTCTTGGCGTGTTCGGCGTGCTTGGAAATTCGTACATTCGCAGCCAACTCCCCTTTACTCAATGTTCCATCGACCCCCCGGCCTTCCTCTATGCTGACGCGCTTCGCTGCCTTGATGTGTGTTGAGACCGATTGTTTGAAGTGCATTTCGCAGCAAAAGACTGTGAATATCACTATACACGTTGTCCAGAAATACCTTTACAAAAAAATACTCCAGATTCTATATTTAATGGCTAATGCTAAAGAATGGCTAATCCAAACTTTCCGAAAAAAGAAATTGGAGAAAATTAAGTTAAGACGCTAGACATTGGTTGTTTCTCCGCTTTTTAGGTTAAATTGTAGAGTGAGGAAAATATCGCTTGCCACACATTATTAGTATGAAATGTTCTATGTATATAATTCATTTAATCTATTAAATTGATTTGCAATGCATTCGGTTATAAATGTTATAAACCATAGTTGCGGAATATACGGAAGAAACAATGAACGCCGAACACCAACGAAACCTTTTGTGCAATATTTGCTTTGTTCTAATCATTGTGTATATATAATGAGTATTAATTGCGCCTTTTTTAGTTTTACTGTTGAAAAAATGTTTTGGCAATTTACTAATAATAGTAGTTCCTGTGATTGGTCCTCTGAGGTTAGAATCATCTACTGGGCTCCTAATAAGCCACACGCCTTCCAACAAGTCCATTTCTCTGCAATAGCGGCTTAAATCACTGCCTTCACCAAATACAGTTTAAAATGTCAATTGATGTGGCCGATGTTTGATCGAAAAATTAATGGACGAGAGGGATGAAAATGATCTGTGGATCGAGTCCGAATGCTCAGTGTTTAATAGCCTCGAGCCACTAGGCCTTTTCATCCCTCTTGTACTTGTCGCGCAGCGTTGCCAGATTATTGTTCGTCTAAGTCGTGATTTTTAACAAATCTTAGTGAAAAAAGTGATTTTTTTAAAAAAGTGGGACAAAATTAAAAAATAAGTAACATTTTAGTAATTGTATCGTAACTAAACATTTATATATTTCAATCGCAAACAACGTAATCAGTAGGTTAACAAATTTCAGCAGTAGATACTATATAGGTACTTTCGTAATCAGAAGAAGACCGATCTGGCTTTGCGAAATAGTCTTACATTTTTTGTGACGAGAGAGCTCACGATCTTCATTGGAAAGCTTGTTCTCGAATGCTTCACGATATCATTTAGTCGCGATGAGAAACGCTCCACTCCTTCTTACAGTCTACTTGCTTTATACTCGTTTGACATTACCTCGCTCAGCCACTTATAATCACGTTCCCATGTAATGTTGTATTTTGTTAAACGACGTTTTTCTAATTTTTTCTCAATAGATATGTCTTCGCCGACAAATTCAAACTGCCCGAAGATCTACTTTATAATCTTCTTTACTCATCTTCAAACAAAGCGTGAAAGAATAGCAACACAAAAGTAAAGTACATTTTATTTTCCAACTAGGGTGTTTGACAT
Organism: Acheta domesticus; assembly: GCA_031308135.1. NCBI lineage: Eukaryota > Metazoa > Arthropoda > Insecta > Orthoptera > Gryllidae > Acheta > Acheta domesticus. The sequence goes on from JAHLJT010008446.1 coordinate 53,745,116, forward strand.
ATCCAATACACGAAGCGAGCACATATTTCGCGATCCGCGATGGCCTCGACACCGATTGCTCGACGACCCACTGTACAATGCAACGACCTATTGACCCGACGATGCGACTCACCCCATTGCATCATGCGACGACCGACTCACCCGCTACTGTACTATAGCTGGCTAATGGCAAAACATCCAAAATTCACTTTCTCCGACCGATCTGGTAAATTCCGCGTCCTACAGATTCATAGAAATAGATTTATTTTGGGGGTGGTTCACATGAAATCTCAACATTTTCAAAATTATCTCAAAAATGACTCCACGTTTTCGTTTCTTGTTTATTGAATAGAGCAAAAACCCTAATAAAAATTACCCAGGCCTCATTGTCTTTAAACTCTATTCTCGAAAATTGCAAAAGTTCAAAATTGTTTCGACGTCTTCCACTTCGATATTGATGAGAGATTTTCCTCAAAGAAATCTGTTCAAAGTAACATCTGTAAGTTAAGTCATGGGCTAAAAATATGGAAATTTTTCGCGTAATTTTACATGAAGTAAAATATTCGCCCTCCGAGACTGCGAAAGGAATTCAACGAGAACGATCGACAATAGAAAACATTTTGTCCTCCTCTAATCAATAAAGATATCTCGTGACCCCTCACAGGAACCTCTAGCCCACGTAACCTGATTACATCGAACCCTTCACCTGCAACTTCAGTCGGCCACCACTCGGTACGGTGAGCCTCTTTGTCTCTAGCGGAGATGGCATGTCGACAATAACATGCTGCTGTGGAGCAGTCAAATTTTAATGTTTCTAGGCCCTCATCAATAGTCTAAACATACAAGAAATGGTATTTTAGCTTTATTCCATTGATACCATTGCATGAGTTCGTTTCTCGGCTATCACTAGAATTTATTTCCTAAAATACGCCCTTCTGTTATTAATGAACATAATTGGCTTTAATCGTTGCCACGATTTAAATTGCGTGCTTCTTGCTTCTACGACCCTATTGCTAGTATATTTATTTTCTAAAATCTGTTCTTATGTTCCTCTTGATACGAAATTATTCTCATCGTTTCTACAATTTAAGGTCATATTCTTCAGCTCCTGAACTAAAAATCTGTCTACATAACTCTGTGATATGGCCGCATTTTCGGTCTTGTTCAGTGCCGTCGTATGAGGCACAGTCTGTCTGGGATGTTTAGCTTTATTTGGAACTATGCTCACTATCGCTGTCGAGTGATAATTTGCTTTCTATCCTGCCAGAAGACATCGCACGTATAGACTCCATTTTCTTGTAGTTAAGTCAGCCTTTCTAAAAATTCTCGATCATCCACAGCTGTAATAATCTTAATTCTTCTCTCTCCATAGGATTTATGCTACCACTTAATTCTGTATTGTAATGTTCATGTTTGTTGCCACAAACCGGCAGACTTAACTTTCCATTAAAGTAGGTTGAGGGTGGTATTGCCGCTCCAATATTTTGCAGATCTCCGAAATAAATTTATATTTAAGGGAGTATTAATTTCCTACATTTAATTTTCTACATTTTATTATATAGAAGCAATTTTTTGCCAACAAAACCTGATAAAAAAACTTTTTTTCTTATTCAAATTCGACTAGAATATGGTTTAGGATAGACATAACAGAATTATGAAAACGTGCACAAATTTCCCTTCTCCCCATAGCTCGTCACACGCAGTTTTTAACTGTTTTTGAAATAAATAAATACTATACGTAGAGTCGCCCCTACGTATCTTTTCCTGCACATGCCAATGAAGCCGCCACAATTGTGCGCGCCACCATATTGGTACGCCCTTCTCGCAAAAGCTACGTTATAGGCAAGCAAAATCTAATATTTTTTTATTTTTTAAGACCGCGAATATTTCATCCTTTGAGATTGTTCACTGCAAAGAGCACGATAAATAAGGGTTATTACGATAGCAGTGCAAGCAAGATTCTACTAGTACGCTTAAAATTCACTCAGAAAAAAATATACTATGACAGCTAATGTGTCTAGTAATAAAATAGAAAATATGTTTCTTCTTAATTGTGTCACTATTTGAAATCTGTACTTATCGGCACATTCTACTATATATTAGAAAAATGTAAAAAAAATATATAGTGCTAGTGATTCACTATAATGGTATAGTTTATACAGTGACGTCAGTAACTTATTTACATTCTTTAAAAACCTCAATTTTCTCTTCTATTCATTGTACCCTGAAGATGCGGAAAAATCCATGTACTCCAAACTCCGCAGAACCAACTTTGAGTAACGAAAAAAAAAAACTTATAAGTTTGAAATTGTGTGATTCTGAGTTATTTCAAAAAGTTTTCAAAACTGTCACAAAATACGTGACCAAACCCATCTAATATGATTGAATGTAATAGTGAAAATTACCTGTTTTTGTGTGTAATATTTATAGGCACCTTTACCTTAAGATTACAACTAATTTTGAGCATATTATATTGAAACAATTAGAAAATACGAAACTTACCATGTTAGCCTGGGTATTACATTATTTCCAATGCCCATGACATTAATTCTGTTTGATGACATCAATGGTAGGGCAATATAAATAACGAAGTCGAAAAATTTCACCATTTATTCAAACTAAAATATACTGACAATACATCCAAAGTACACATCCATGGTTGCAAATGCATGCGGAAAAGCAGGAAAAATATTAGGGGACAGATCCTGTCTTCAATTGTATGAGAGCCAAAGACGTGCAATCAAACCCATAACTTTTAAAATGCACTGAACATAAGGTAGAACAACACGTTGGGGGTCCAATTCACCCTTCTCACAGCCGCAATCCATTTCCCGCGTATTTACGGATCTTTAGGAAAGCAGCAAAAACACTACTTCAATACAAATTGTACATTTTCAAATAAGTAACAAAACCAATCCTAAACAATATTTAGGAGTGGAAGGTTATACCCGGCACGTTTTTTTACCCTTTTTTTGCGTAATTAAATACAAAATTGAGCATGATCAATTACTTTCAATACACCACCCCTTAATAGACGAACACTACCACACGACAAGCTCTTCTAAATGTGTACGAAATAAACTTCAGCACTTCATCGCACACTTAAACAGTACGCGACAAAGCCGAACTGGTTGTACCTATATGGCCACCGCGCGAATCACCGACTTCATTGAAAAACTATGGGCGACAATACGTATAGTACTCTTTGGGTAGAAGGGTAGAAATTTTAGTGTTACTACTCGACCCAGACAAACGTTACCTATACTTACAGATATTCCCGGCCTTTTCCCACCTACCGCGTGGATTTAAAAAAATAGTAACTTTTGAGACGACCTTCGTAGTTTAGGGAAAGTTATGCGGAAAATCGAATTCGAGATTTCCACGGAAACAAATTTTTAGGTCCCCTGATACCGAAAAATTGTTTCTTTTTTTCAAAACGTCCGTCCATTCACAGGATAACGCCTAAATCATGCTTAGGATTTTTTCCAAAATGGATATTCCCTAGTCAACCTGGTTCAACTCTAGTCCAAAATTTGGAGATACTTTTGGAAAAAAGTCCAAAATTTGGAGATACTTTACATGGCCCCGGACATTTTCAAAATTGTCTCAAAAACATCTCCAAATTTCTTTAAATTTCTTGTAAGAATCGAGTAAAATACATTTATGAAGGTGACAAAGATCTGATCTTCACGGTTTACTCAATTTTCGAAAATAGCAAATTTTGAATTTTTTCGGCGTCTTCCTATAACTTCAAAATTTGAGGTAGAATCTTTCCTTTAAATAAAATTTGTTCTCCATTGCGAGATTTTTATTAAGGTCATGTAATTTTTTTGAAAATTTCAGTATTTTCCCCGCAATAGTGTGCAATATGTTTCTTTCATGCCGATAATACGCACATTGCCAGCGATTTGTAAACCCAATCGCATATGTGATTTAAAGTGCCTCAAATTACTAAGTTTTTCGGAAACTTAAAAATTCTGTGGAAAAGAGCAAATTTCGCATTTACAGTAACATAAATGCCATTTTCTTAGAAACTGCTCCAAATGTTTCAATGAAAATTGCCATTCATGACGAGATTTTACTTTTTTCGGGGGACTTGAACGCGTGACCCTGCGGTCCGAGATCGCCACGAAATTGCTGGCTTAGCGATCTCTGCCACGGGGCCGGCTTTACTATTCTTTAATATTCTTTAAGTAATATTTCGTTTCTACTACAAGGAAAGCGAAAAATTGAGAAAATGTCAAAAAATGTATTTTGGGCAGCGGTAGATGGCAGCTGGCATGAGGATTGGGCAAGCCCGTTAAGTCAAATACAACAAAATTTACGTTTGACAATCGCATTCTTCGAAATTAAAAATAAAATGTATCAGCTTCTTATCTTTATGTCTATTACTCGTTTAGTTTGTCTCTCCATTGGGTGTTTAAGGGAAATAGGTGAAACGTGTACAGACACTTTCTTAAAAATGCACCAGCCCGAATTTCATAACTAAGCTTTGATTGTTTTTCAGATTAAAATTAGGATTAAAATTTATAATAAAACGCTGATGATTCACATGTTTTTATTTATTCTAAAGAACATTAAGTATAAGAGCATTAAAAATATTTCAATGGAACATTCAATATTTAACACTCGCAACTCATTGAAATCTTGACACCTCAGAAAAATCTAGAAAATTTAAGTTCTGATTAATGGGAAGACGACGTCCCAGCAAGGAGGACTTTTATTAAATTCCAGGAATTTTTGTTTGCTGGTATTAACATTTCTAGAAATCAGTATACGCGCTACGTGGAGTGAGAGTTGTCACAGTTATCGTTTTCTGTGAACACTTTTCCCACCGGTTCTTTGGTTTTCTTTCATTGGATTTTTCGGATTCCTTTCCATTGCATTCTTTGGTTTCCATTTCAGAGATTTTTTTGGATTCTTTTTCATTCGATTCTTTAGATTCTATTTCATAGATTTTTTGGGATTCCATTCCTTTGGATTCTTTTTCCATTTCAATGAATTCTTTGGATTCCTTTCCTATTGATTCTTCAATTTCCTTCAATGTCCTCTCATTATCATTGTCTTCGTTATCTTCTGATACGTCATCGTCCACTTCTTCATCGCCTGACTCTTCATCCGGATTTGGCTGAAATTTAGAGACTAGGATGAATAACATTGTAAATCTCAAATCTAAGCAAGGTATGATTTATTTATCGTTAAAAATAGTATGTAACAAGTAGTAACGTCAAACTGTATGTGACTTATGGAATAGAAGTATAATCTGATCAAGTTTTCTTGAGCTCAAGAATTCCTACCTCAACAATTTTACGATATATAGTTGAATGATGAAAAAACGTGTCAACAAAGCGAGGGTAGCCATCATTTTTACACTAGAAATTTTGACTCGAGTATCAGAAACTTATTAGCATTGGCAAACGCACTACAGATTTTTAGTAGTATTTGCTAACAAAATAGCAACTCCTACCTCCCACTTCTACTCCAACCACAACTCGCAAAACAAAACTTTAGCATAGTGAAACTACATTATGTCCGGAAATGAAGTGTGATCTCAGAATTTGTTCAAGGGATTAAGGAAAACCGAACGAAAACGTCAAGATTGTTGTCCGTAACCTGGAAGCTGAAGTATAATTTGTCACAGGAATATTTAATCTTTTATAATCCTACAGTACAAATGGGAATTAATATATTTATAATATTATTGAAATGAATACTATGTTCGTTCTTGATGGGCCGTTTAGTCTACTTTTTTAGAAACCATTATGCAGTCGAACAAAACTTTTTTTGCCGTTAACTTGTGAATCGATTTTAATTGTTTAATGTCAAGTGGTAATGAGTAGTAAAGTAACGTACGTGTATTGTATTTCGGTATCTAATAGTGAGTTGTTGATACTGTCACCCCAGGTATACGATTCCTACGACATGTATACTAATTATAATTACAAGTAAAGCCTAAAAATATTTTCTCTGAAATCAGTTTTGCCAAAAATAATTAGTACGTAAATGGACATGGCAATAATTCAAAGTCTGAAAAGAGGCTTGCGGGAATCGCGTGGATTGCATTTACTTATGACTAGTACAATTTGTTCTCCAATCTAAAACCGATTACTATCACACATTTTACTTTATCAAAATATTTTTTGAACGAGGAGAACTACGGAATGTAGAGTACAACCGATATGCACGTATCGGGATTTTAAACTTTGTCTAAGAGAACTTTTACGATACAATTGTGCTCAGCTGAAAATCAGATTTCCAGCGCCCGATCTCGCTGACAACCAAAAAAATATTTCCAGCAAACAAAACAAATTTATGAAATCAGATGAAAAGGTCAGTCGGGCTAAGTTAATAGCTGCGGACTCTGCCGAACAAAGCTCTGTCTAATAAGAGTAAGCTGCCCCATCCATCCCCAGTCCTCAAGCTTCCATTGCCTCTCATGCACCAGCTTCGGAAGGACTCACAATAGTCCAGGATACGACCCATTCCGACCCATTCTTTTTTTATTTATTTACGCCAAAAACAGTTAAAAACTGTGACGAGCTATGGGGAGAAGTGAATTTTGTGCACGTTTTCATAATTCTGTGATCTCTATCCTAAACCATATTCTAGTCGAATTTGAATACAGAAAAGAGCGGTTTTTTCAAGTTTTGTTGACAAAATATTCGCTCCTTTATAATAAAATATATTATCAAAGGTAAATTAGTTATAAATTCCTGCCCTGAACCCTCATGTTCTTCATGAAAGAATAATACTTTTTGCCGCGATAATATGGAAAACGATAATTTGAATAACTATTTCCCACTGAAATTCAGAAGACGTGCACAAATAATGAAGTTACACTTACTTATTTTTCGCTTAAGCGGGCACATAAAAATTAATTCGTTCTCAAAATTGCGCTGGTGGTAAGCACAAATTAAACGATTATTATTGCCAGTTTAATACTTTCTACAATTTTTCCTGAGGTTGGTTTTTTTGGGGAGAGCGCCGCCCTACAGCCATTCAGGAGCATCCGCCACTGATTCTATGGGTTGCCAAAGTATCATGCCAGATCTGGGGCTGGAATGCACCAATCTCTGCAATCTGTGGAAAAACAATCGACCGTGATCGACCATTTTCCTTGTGGAAGCTCTTCCGCTTTCTGCAGACCTTTCCTACTGGTCGAGAGCTGACAACCGTTGGGACGCGGCGACCATTCTCACTTGCCCCCTTCACTGCGAGCCTGGCTCCCACCGAAATCCCTTACCCAAGTCAATTTTCCCTAATCTAACGCGTCTGAATTCTTGACATTTGCCATTCACTACGGTGGAGGCGACTTTCTGGCAGTATTTACTGAATTAATGTGTAATATAATTTCCTTGAGCATTATTTCAGTTTTGTTCATTCTAAGATTTTGAATCCAAGTAATGTCGCTAAAGGTCATCAGTCATTTTTAAATAGACGTCCACTATTACTAGACGTCCACTAGACCACACATACTTTTTACACACATTCCGATTTTCATTTGCAAAATAAAACTAATTTTTAATAGTAAAATCTTGTCAATTTTTTTTTGTTTGCCTACTGACGTGGTTACTTTATTCATATTAACAGCGAACGTGATTGGGAAAAAACTCTGCGAGTTTGAAAGATTCCTTAATTTTCCGTAACTATTGGAAGCGCTTCCTGCGAGTGACCTAGCACAGCGACCCAGGTGACGACCGACTGCAACCAATAGCTGATCGCCGCTCGCCTGGTGACTTCCGAGATAATCCAGAGAAAGCAACGTCTCTACACTGTATTGCGCATTCGCAAAATAGGCGCAACGGGCTGTAGGGAGGTTGACTGAATTAGAAAGAATTCTGATGAAACTAAACATAAGTGTATTCATAATGAACTGCGTGTGTTCAATTCGTATACATGGTTTTTCTATTTGGAGTTTGAATAGAGTCCCCGTTAGTTTGATTCAACTAGAATTTGATATTTTTTATGCGACCTAATTTTTGCCATTTTAAAATGTCTGAAAATATCCCCTTTCATAAAGAAGCATTGAGCATAAACGGGTGCATGAAGGTAGAGAGGCAAGTCTTAATAAACAATTATGAAATTCATCTAAAATAGACATTTATTTTTTGGGATACCGACAATTCAGGACATTTCATTAGAAGTAGTTTCGGAAACATACCTGTTTTTTTGGAAACGTATGATGAATTTTATGGTTTTAGACCAACTTTCCAACCACGATCCACCCCACCGGAACCGAAAGATGCGGTGAATGTGGTATGTAATAACGCAATATTTATATATTGTATATATTGTGGCGGCATATAGTAGTGCCTTAAGAAATTTACAACAAAAGCTTTTTTTCGTACTCTTGGCATGCGCACGTGCGCCTACCCCGCTCGCCTCGGCCCAGCCGCGCCCCACCCCGCCCGTTGTTCTTTGCTGTCAGGGTCCCATCCCTCCGACGGAAAGCCGGCCGGGTGAGAATTTATGACCATTCGTCGTCAAAGGCCACTTGACGGACCTACTTCGCTGAGTGCACCTTTTGTGTCCCGCCCTCGCCGATCTCTAGGCGCGTTCCTCGCTTCCACGCCTGTCGCGCTAATTCAAGTAAGTTCGAACCCTTTGCCATGCAATGATTGCTCCCAGGGATGCCACCCCCCCCCGAAGAATGCAGCTGCTTTCGGTAAACAGAGATAGCGTTTCGGTAGAGAGATACTTTAGAAAATTTTCCACGAATCCTCGGACCGCGATTCGTCAAAATTATTTCTGCGACGCAGTAAGGTCCGACCAATGACAGGTTTCCCAAAGTAGGTCAGCGAGCCCAGGATGAACTTAGGAGGGTGGATGATACGGAGAGGGACGGATTCCCAAATCATGAAAAGAAAAAAACACTAGGGAAGTAGTCGTGAGGGAGAACACACGAGAGCATCGGCCGCAAAAGAAACACTGGTGAAGTAGTCGCGAACGGGTAAACGCGAGGGCAGCGGCCGCGAAACAGACACTTAGAAGTGAATTACGAGCGTTTCATGCCTGGTCGTGGAAGCCGTGGACCAGTTCTTTTTTTTTTTTTGGTTCGGGTATTCGAAGTAGTGATAACTCGTTGCCTAATTCGAGCGAACGAGCCGCGAATACCATGATCCAGCCTCCGGTCCGCGCCAGCAATTAAATGCTCCCGTATCGCGCGTCCGAACTGTGGTGAGAAACGAACCCGGACTCGTCCAGCGCCTTGGTGGCGAGGCGGAAAGGAGACCTTCGCGACCTCGGGGCACACAGTGGCCGCGAGAAGGCGTCCGCCCTCCCGTTTCAACATTGCAGCTCACCGGACAACGCTACTGGAAGATGCCGAGGCCATCGACAGCAACGGGGACACCCCACCCCACGCCTACGCAACAGATAAGACTTAACGCACGCCCGCGGTTTGGGACGTCCCGCCTCGAGACGAGACGGCAAATATCACCGAAATTCTAAAGTGTTTTATCTTTCTATTTTTTAGAGTTAAGCGGTGCCGCGCAATGGCATATATTTTTATTTATTATTGTAACAGAAGTGTAATTAACTTTTCTCTTAATTTTTTCTTACCGAGCTCAATAGGTAGGGTGTAATCCCACCTCATGGAATTTTTTTTATGTAACTTCCCCGGCCGTAGGTCGGGAATAAATGTATAATTTTGTTTCACTGCCCAATTACGGCTAATCATTCACAAAGTTTCCTGGCCCCCGCACCTCTCTTCCACCCACCACGCGACGTTGCAATATATCAGTCAAATTGTGAAATAATCTTTGTACGTAATGCGTATATATTTTAAAAAATCCGTCTGTTTGTAGCCCTGATGAAGGCTGAATAAAGGCCGAAACGTTGGCAGGTTGAAAATGGTTTTGTCAATGACCTAATCTCAAGAATCATTCCATAATATTATTAATAGGGGTCAAGAAATCAAGCACGCGTTTTATTAACCTTCACTATCGGAGACCTGTAGAGAAATGTTAGATTTTGCCTTAGGCTTGAACACTAGTGATTTCATGACTAAATAGATTTAATATAATGTTAAATTTAAAATGGCATAAGCAACTTCCATATCATCTTTACTGATCGTTTTGTTTAAGAAAGTAATATTTGTTGAAATTGATCTAAAATTTTTGAAAAAAATAGGATGAGTAAAAAATTGTGGCGAAAGCAAACTCATTTTCCATGCCCTTAGAAGTAATAAACTAATACTACCCAAGACCTTTTGTTTACGCAAGCACCAATTTCTTCCAGTGCCTTCGGGTCGCTTTTACGTTCCCAAATCTTACCACATAATTTGGATCGTCCTCTTCATCCTCTGACGAAAGTGGAGAGTCCGTCAACAGCTTCGCAAGGGGAGACAATCTTTTAATTTGTATCTCTGATTTGCTCAAGTCCACAGACCCTGCGAGAGTTTCTGAGTCAGTGTCAGAGCCAGAGTTGTACTCCGAGGAAGAGTCCGTGAAGGAATCAAGAACTTCTGGCACGGCTTCTAGTGCACCACTTTTTAAGGTTGGATGCAGAATCTCGCCGAGACCATACGCAATCTCCTGATTGGTAGGAAGATCATCCGCTTCAAAATCCATGAACTTACGCTTGCGAGGCGATACATTCTCTGTGTTACTCTTAGGGGTGTTTTCCTCCTTGCTGGATTCTTCTGAACTCTCCAGAGCCTGCACAAATGGAGAAGAGCTAAGAACAAGCAACACTGAAAACTGTTTGTTAGCAACAATACGTTCTGAAATAAAACCAAACTATATATAGAATTAATAGTTTTATCAGCAAGCATTGATTATAATAGAATTGGCAGTTACTACATCCTCGTTAGATTTACTATAAGCTAGATTCCTTCACTGATTCGAGGCATTAAAAATACAGGTGTACCAAGGTTATTCCTTTCTTAATGGTTATATCTTTCTTATTGGTAAGAAAAGGAAACGCTTGTGTCCTACTTGAACATTTAAATAAAACCACCACATTTGTAAATTTATAAGCCTGTATCAATACAGAAAATGGTCAGGTTGTCTACTTTATCATACACTTTAAACAAAATATTACGTAAATTTGTATGGGACAAATTCGCAGCGATTGAATTAGAAAATGCAGCTGAAAGGTCTTTTTTAGCTATTGGTTTCTCTTTACAGCTATGGCTGGACCTCAAATTGCATTAAATACGGTCTCCACGCTTATACAGTGGCATTTTCACGATGTTCGTGCCAACTCAATGTTCGTGAATAGAAAAGGACGTTGCACGTATGCAGTTTGTAATGTCCATTTGAAATGAACGTAATCACAGTAGTAATATATTTTCTCTAACTACTTCTACTTCATGTCTAAGAACTACCTGTTTACGAACTTCCATGTCTTTGGTAAACAACACTGAGAAAGATGATTAGTTTCTTCAAACGACCCAGAACAAAAGGCATTGATTTCCAAAGATGCAGACTATATGACAACCACAAACTTCTCCAATCATATGACGATGTTAGATGCACAACTCTGGTAGGTTTTCAGAAGTTCTAAACTTAAGACAACATCAAGATTGCAACTATTTAACTATCTATATTCGTGAAACACGAGAAGTAAAGAAATGCACCGAATACGGTAGTTTCCTTTGCGAGAGAGATCTTCACAGCAGGAACATTAATTTATTGTCTTTAGGGTCAACTTTTCTTAATAATAAACCCTTCTGAGAAATGGTATGGAGATAGAAGTTAAGTTTGGCGCCTGAACAATTTAAGATACAGCCAAATTTTGCTCCTATCACTAGTGTCCTTTTAATCATTTTGTAAAAGTTTTATATTTAAAGGGATCTGAATTAACTTAGGTAAAAAAAATTATCCAGGCTGTTTCAAAGAAGTTCAAGCCATCAAATCAGAAAACTTCTTTAAGATCACTAGTTTGAAGCAGCACTAAAAGAGAAAATTAACAGCGTGGAAATTCTTAAATGTATAAAGATATTTTTAGAATATTACGAAGCTACTAATATCAAAGAACTTCAAGAAGATTTGATGGACTCCTAAATTATAAACGATACTTCCGTGGCCCAGTTTGCGTTGAAGGAGGAAACGTTTCGCCCACGACTGCGGTGGACATCCTCTGTGGAGGATGTCCATCAAAGTAGCCGACGAAACGTTTGGCCCTTGAACATCAAATGAACCACGGCCGTCTACAATCCCAGAAGTAACCACTAATATTGACTCCGGCCGTCAAAACAATCCATCATACAAATAGCTGGGAAGCTGAATGTCACTAAAGTACACTTTTTACATCCCCACACAAAGCTTTGTCTAATTGTGGTAGCGTGAGTGACGAGCATGGTGAGCGGAGATATCAAGACATTTTGATAATGGAAAAAAAGGTGCAATGCGAAACCAGTTTTTGGCCATATTAACCAATTGAGCGGTAAAAAATAAAAGTAAACTTAACTATCATATACCAATGAGGAGTCTACGACTGACTTATGTATGCAATTTTTTTTTGTCTCCGTTTTAGCTAAAAAGTTTTTCGTTTTTTGTTTAGGAATTAATAGAACCGTTTTTAGGCTAAATAATAGTTTCGTTTTTCAAACTTTTTCTTATCCGATGTTCACAAAAGAATTCATAATCGTCGCCATCTTTTTGTGGAAAGTTACGTTTTTTTACAACTACGCCTTCCCAAAAAAACTATAGAATATTCTTTAACTATCTTTTGAAGTAAAAAAAGAGTTGTGCACCAGTACCCACATATTTAATTCTGAACTGGTTCTTAGAAGACAAAAACGAGGTCAGCTTTCCACACGGAAAGGACCGCAAGTACACAGAAAGTTCAAAATAAAGCATATGCATTTACCACGCCTCAGTCACTGAAAATATTTTAACTCGAAAATATCAAAAATTATAGTACGTTGCTAAATACATGTAATGGTATTTATTCTTTTATAAATAATTTTTCCTTCAATTATACTCCGATTTACTCTCGTCGATCAATGTTAAGCGTCCTTTTAGTATTCAGCGACCCAGAAAACCAATGCTATTCTTCATTTTAGAAGCTAATCTTGGCAATTTTGTTTAAAAATCTATCACAACCGAAATGAATTTTAACATTCTCGTAGGCGTAGTAGATAAAAATCCATAATCAACATTCGTCCAACAGTTCACACTCGAGATGTCGCCGAAAATACAATTTCTGGGGTTCCCGGTGCAATAAAGTGCTCCAGAAAGTCTACGTTCATATCGTTTTTCAAACTCCATACCGATTTTTTCCCTCAAATTTGGTATTTTTTGATACGCCTCCTTTTAGTTATGGAACTTGTCCGCAATATTCAATTCCAGGAGTACATTGCATAATCAGTCATATTTCCCAATTTTCAAAAAAATTCCTTTTGCCTATTTTCTTGCACAAATAATCCAATACCATTCACATAATGGAAATACGGACTGCCAAACAGTTTCAGTTCCAGCGTTACTCGTTACCGGTTGTGACTTTTTACCCCGCTCTCCCGCCCTTACGCGACTGATCTACGAGACTTTCATTCGACTTCAACGGACAAGCTACTGAGAAAATTCTCTGAACTCCAGATTCTCCAGAATATCAAGTTATATTCGATAACAATGCATGAAAACCGAGAATTGTTCGGTTCTTAATCCCGAAAATACAAAACTCCATATTTCAACATCAATTCAGGCTGATCGACTACACCACAAGCCACTGGCTTGTTCCACATACACGTTTGGTTTAGTTTCCTCCACGAACTACCCACCATATTCTGTTTTATCTTAATATTTAGACCTTTCATGCATAGCAACTTTTTAAAATATAATTCATATTTTACAACTTGTTATACAAAATATGAAATAAGTAGCAAAAACTTTAAGACTTACGAAGGGTATCCCTGGCATTTGAATGGATACTATCCGTTTTGTGGTGCAGATTTGTCCCACCTTTGACATGTTGAGATTTTGTTCCGTTTCTCCCTTAAGATTTCCTTTAGTAGCATGCTATTACCACATTTTTTGATACTGCAGAAACTAGTATCAAGAAAAATAGTTTTATGTCGTTTTTAAATATTTCAATATATTTTGGAATGCTTTACCAAGAAATGAGTATGATCAGGTTTATTAAATTTTCAATATTTCTAAATATATAAAATAAAAAATGCTGTGAAAACTTACTTGCCTCTTTCACGAGATTTAAGATTTTGTGGCAAACACCGAAAAAAAAATTCATATATAATGTATGAAATATTACATAGGTATATATTTTATCTATTCAGTATTAAACACTGTGGTACACTTCTAAAAATAACACTATTCATCAACTAACATTATACATTAAAATAATACCATAATAAAAAAAGTTGAGCCCATGGCCCGCAACACAAATGCATTCATTCAAACACATTCCTTCAGATATCTTTATTTTATAAGATTAATATGTTTAAGTTAAATATATTAATCGGGTATTTTAATAGGCAAAAATATGCATTCACCTCTTTAAATGCACAAAACATTTCTTCAACTTAAATTGAAAGAAACGTTCACAACAGTAGTTTCATCTTAAGATTTCATAATTATTCCTTAAATCCCTGTTTTTCCTTCGATACGTTAGAACTCTCCCCTGCATTTTGACCATCACAATCTTCATTCTGTCTTATCTTCTTGTACCCAATAAGTATTTCCAGTATCTCTCAACTAATATCCAAATTTCTTATAAATCGTTTTCTTTTTACCTCCCCGCATTCATGAATAATTGATATGGCGAATGTATTGAATATTATTTCGATTGGAATTATTTTCCCTTAGAGATGAATTTGTTTATTTTATTTAGATGGAAACAAGGGTTTTTTTTTGCAAGAATTTGTCAGAAAATACCCCCCCCCCCGGATAACAAGATCTCTGTATCGAGAACTATCATTTCTATGTATCTAACTGTATTCCCAACTTAACTACAGAAAACGTGCACAAATAATGAAGTTATATTTATGCAAAACACTTGGCTCTATCAGCTCTGGAGAAAGGTAAACTTTGAATGACTTCCTCGTAGTTTCCCCTTTTTTGGCATACATCATTGAAGGGCAATTTGGGTGTAAGCGCAAGAATCCCATTTTCAGAAAAGGGGAGATAAATGTGGAGAGTTTTTTCAAAAACAACTTATCTTACCAGCTTGTTACGTACTGGAGACTTCAAAACTGGAACCAATGGGTCGCCCAGCCCTAATATTTGTCCACACAATGCTAACAGGGTTATAGGCCACCACAGTAGCACCGTTTCTAGTCCTACCTGGGGAACAAAATGAAATACTATCACTGGATGCAAGAATACATTTAATATAAACATCGTTTTATTTCACAATAATGAGGGCAGGTGAAATAAATTCCTAGAGATTCAAAATAAGTAAAAAGAAACAAATAAATCAATTAGGTTCCAAAATATCAATTACGTGAAATCTTTAAGATTCTGCGTCCTTAGACACTTAAAAACTCTCCGGCTGTCGACGTAACTCTGCGTTGTGTTTTTTTTTTTTTTTTTGCCGATTTTAAGACCACATTGTAAGGATTGAAATGTACTAGGATTATTGAGTAGGCCGAATACACTCCAAAAAATGTTCACATAAAAAAAAATGATTAAATGGTCTTCAGGAAGTTACATTACATCCCTGGCGAACACAATGTTTTTTTTAAGACAGACTTTCCTGGACACTAAAACTCCAGAAGACGCCAACAAAGATTATTTCAATGATACATGCAAGTTGTTAGAAGATACAATTATTATGCAGTTTTATTTTGAACTCTATATTGTGCTAGTAAAATGCTTTTCTTTGCTAAAGCTACTACAGTTTTGTTTGTAAACCGTTCTTAGCTAATGTAATAAAGCTCTTAGCTTAATAACAAATGAATATAATCCACTTTTACCAAATCTAATGAAATATAATTAGTAAAATTAGTTCTTACGTAATAAAAGGGTTTTTAACAAGTTTTTAAAGAATTAGTTAACAAAGGAAGATATTCCACAACATATTTTCTACCTTATGCCATACCATTTACACAAATCTCTCATTTTAGAAATGTATTCAATCAATTAAAACGCATAAATCATTAATATAGTATTTGTTTGTAATACCAACTGTTTAGTTACAAACCGTTGTTTTGTTGTTTTTTTCAAAACTTGAAAATATGGGAATGCGTGCTTTTAACTCTCACTCGTTCTCACTTTACTTCGTAAGAAGAGCATTGTAATCGTTTGGCAAAAAAAGTTTGCAGCAATTTTTCGCCAAATAAAACGACTTATTGCTGGGTTATGGTAAAGAAAAGTTGGATAAATATTTTTCTCCTATATAGTAAATCACTTTCTAACACCTTGTGTACTCTCCAATCCAGGTTCTGTGGGTCCTTGATACCGAAAAAATTTAGTCCACCTAAAACGTTCAGATCATTATCTCAACAATTAATAATCACCATTCTATCAGAAAGAAATAGTCCTGTGAGTTTCAAACTTATATTTTAATATTTGAGTGAACTTCATATAAAGCCGTAATTACATTTTCAAAATTCTCAAAAATGGTTTCCAATGTTTTTAATAATCTTTGGTTTCGCATAGCGCAAGGGCGCTTCAAAGAACAACGATGTGCCGTTTTCGTTAAATAGATGATAAGTTATGAACTGACAAAATATTATTTTACCATAGTCATTTTTTATCATATTAAGTCCACATTTAACCTCATATTTAACTCCATAAAAATAACTACGTAATTATGTATTTCATAATTTTAGTCCATATAAATCCGTTCCCTGCCAATTAGTCACCGATCTCGACTCTCCTTTTCTCAACATTCCACCCGTAGTATTATTTCATTACTCTTACCGAATTGTATGCCTCTTCCTCTTCCTTTCCCTCCTCTTCCTTTCCCCCCTCTTCTTCTTCTTCCTCCTCCTTATCCTCCTCTTCCCTCTCGTTACCAATGATTTCTTTTACCTCTTTCTTCAGCAACATCTGTTCTAGCCTTTCATAGGCAATGATGCTCATGATCCTCATTTTACGCAGTCCAGAGAAACGAATTCCACGCAGCCTCCGTCTCCACAGTCTTAAGCACTTCACCTGCAAAACAACCGTTAGTTTCAGAAACCTATCTACATCTCTCATCTTCATTGCTACTGATGGTTCTATTAACGGCTCGTGGGCTTTGGTGTTATTACATGTTAAATGACCAGAATAACAAGAATCGTTTCCTTCACGTATTTGTAACGCTTTATTCTCTACAAAAGTGTTTTCGGTTAGGTTGCATTATTTTCTCCTCGAAAGCGCACAGGCACGGAGCAATATTTCAAAGAAAATTTTAGATCAACATGATTATAAAATCTATTCATTAATCACTGCGATGCCCATTTATTTATCTTTTCTTTCTCTCAAAAATTCTCCACAATTATCTTATTACTATTGTCTCACAGGAAAGAGTTTCCCGAAATTGTTGCATTATTTAATTTCGTCTTCGATATTCTGTGCTTTAAATGTTACGAAAGGAGAAAATGGAAAATCTGTATATTTAATTCTAAGAACATTTCAAGTCCATTTTCACTATCACGCTTATGATACAAAATGACGACCAGACTTTTCCTGACCAAATTGAAAGCACGTATTGGGCTCCCAGCGAACAAGGACTTCAGCAAAAATTGTGAAATTCATAAAATTGACGGTAGAAAATAGTTCCACAATTGGTGAAGTTTTCGAGTGTAAAGCTTCCGCGTAAACTGGAATAAAAGCATTTCTCAGGAGGCAGCACATTATTTCTTACTGCATTTGGAACCTTTTGAATGATTGACACTTTAAGAATATTTGTTGCCGGCTGAGTAGCGAGAAAATGCTTGTGTTCTTTGATTGTACCGCCCGGGATGGGATTCGAACAGGTCATCCCAGCGGGAAGCTTCGACTGTGGGCAAAGTTCGAAGTTGCGGGACGGTGTCGGCAGAGACTGCCCACCCCAACTGCTAGTGAATAGAATGACGGGGCCTTACGAATTAGAGAAAACGTCATTGATGTTGCCAGTCCAACATTAACGTATTGCATTCGTAATTACACCAATACATTTCAGATCTATTCCTAAAGCATGACGGCATCACAATATTCCTAAAAGCATGAAGGAGGTTGGGTCGCAAGTTCCATGCGTTCCAATATTTCGGTGCTTACACGAGGCTGAGCGTCAGCAAAATACTCAAGACCGACATCTGTGGCTGGCGGGCCATATAACCACCTTACTATCTGCTCCTTCGTATCACTCTGAGAAACCCTTAAAAGCTTTATGTCTAGTGGCAATAGAAATTCACGTCGCACTTCTGTGGTACTACTACATTCGCACGCATTCGTACGCCAAGACACCTACGCGAAATCTGGGATAAAGGCAATCCAGATAAGAGTTCGACACTACTCTGATGACGCTCTGCGTGTAGCGAAAATTAGGTTCATATCGTATTCAGTGACGGAAAATGCCTCCCTTCTCCAGGTTTTGCAAGAAAGGCAGCGCAGGTCCGTACAAATGCAGTTACTTCAATTACACGCAGCATAAATATACTAACAATCAATGACGATGAGGATTTGATCTACCTACTCCATCTGGCCACTGCATTAAATACCTATTAAATAAAGTAATTCTCTACCTACTCCAGCAACTCGAATTTTCAAACTAGGAAAACCTATGAGCACCGCAGAAGAATCCAATCCACATTACCGAAAGATAAATTCAATCCTCCGTAAAAAAGAAAATCCCATGATATTCCAATACTTCATGTAACATTTCTAATCCGATAACAATATATTTCCCCTATTCTCGATTTATATATTCGCCGCGCCGTGCCAATGAATCATATGAGAGATCATGAAAGACCAACAGTGTGAATAAAGATTATGTACAGCGTTTCGTGGAAGAAAATCTTATTTTCTGTATTATAATTAAACATTCGGAAAAAGATTTTGTTCGTCATTACAAGGTGAACATGGGACTGTCTATTGGTCCGGATAAGTCTGGACATCTTTCACTATATTCTACGTAATTCATAGCATAATGAAAGCAATAGTTTTTAATGATCTGTAAAAAATGAACTTGCCCAAAATACAGAAGAAATTTCTAATATTTCAGATTTGACCGTGCACGAGAAAGTCTCAAAATGTTGAAATTTCCCGTATTCCCTTAGAATACTTTACAGCATAGTTTATCGTTATGATACATATGCCATTTAAAGAATTTGTGTTTACGATCACCATTATCAAATCAACTTACAGCATTAGCCGGCGTTGGCCAACATTCTTCCATAACGGGAGACGGCCCGAAGATAACCCTTATTACTAAAATTGGTATGTATGGTGCCATCACAAGTAGCGTAGCCGCCACGTATGAAGGCAAAACTACGATTACAAGAGGAATGGCAGTACTTAAAGGCATGGGAGGTTGACCCCATCTATCTTTTCCATCTCCTGCAAACAAAAATCACATTGAAAAATCTAGTAACATTATGTTACTACTCGCTTCAACAAATTATAGCTCTGACACATTTACCTTCAATACTTTATCGCAAAAGAATTTAAGAATAATTGATACCATGATGTGCGCACAAGAAGAAGGCAGGAGGCAGTAACCCCTTGAAAATTTAAGACACACCGTAGTCTCGCGTAATGAAACCATTTGCATAAATCTGTTCAATAGCTGGTTATTCTCTTACCTGACAACTTAGGAAGTTGTTCTACAGAATTTAGGGGAAAATGTTTAGCAGGCCATTTGGCAACCTTGTAAATGGTTTAGCATAAAATAAATGTAATGTATTAATTGTATCATTAAATATTATCATTTTAGTCTATGTTTTATTTATTTAAAAGAAAAGTGACAAAATGAAAAGCAATGGAGGAGGGGGCTCAAAATTATAGTTGTTCCCCAACCTCCTCCTTGTTTTCTACTGTGCACGCTAATGCTTGAAACAAACAATTCTCCCAAATATTGTAGTATGGAAAGAAAACCCTTAAATAATTCTAAAATTCAAGTACACAATACTTACACATTCACACATTCATTTTCCATTAAATCTATAATCTATATATTCGATCCGGACTCTGTTTATAAAATGTCAAATTTAATCTTATAGCGATCACAAATCAGGCAAACTCTCTACTTAATCCGTTAATGCTCCTATTCAAACTAAGAACCACCGGCCAACGCCTCAGCAGTCTTGCACATTTTGTAACACTTGCCTCCACAGTTCTCAGCGATTTACATTCAGCGACCTAGAATTAAACGGAATAGATTTTTTGTAGTTTGTTGCGTTTTTTCCGCAAAGGGCTCTTATCCCTTCTTGAGCATAGAGCGTATCTGAAGTAATCCTCCGTTAAGGTGTGTCGTCACGTCGCACAGTCAATGCCTTTTATCCCTTCGGCCAGGGTCTCGGCGCAGTTTATAACATGGGTTCCCAAACAGTCACCCGTCTGGGAAACCGTAGTTTCTGGAGTCTTAACTCCAATGACTTCCCGGAGAGTCGTTAAGCAATTCGGCTAACTTCTCGGCGGTTTCGCGTCCAATTTTCAAAAGCTGGAAGTTTCTCCAGTATAGAGAGTTCGAAGTCTGAAAAGAGTAACATATCCTCTGCCCAGAGGGGTTAGTACTCACCGCCGGCGTCAACGTCGGTGACGCCGTCTCCGCGAGGATTGGAGCGGCGCCAGGGGCGGTTGAGGGCGCGGACGAGCGCGCGCGCCAGCCTCTCCATCAGCTCCATGAGCCGGTCCGCCTGGCGGAAGAGCTGCTGGCCGCGCGGCTGGGACGCCACGTACTCCGCCGCCGCCGACGCCACTCTCCCCACGCGCCTCTCCACGCGCTCCACCAACGGCTGCGTACACAGAACAAAATTACTGGCAATTGCACATACGTTACTTACATGGCTATCCGGGAGACGCCTCTCGGCGTGTCTCTGATAGCCATGTAAGTACGGACTCCGGCCGCGGAAGCCTACGCTCTCAGCACATACATTCTCAAATCATGGGTAACAAGTACATATACTCTGATTGGCACTTATGGCACTTAAAGGTCACGAGCTCGACGGAGACTGGGACACTGTCATCCAATCGGGGGCTATATTACGACTTAATTTACGGTATTGGTGCTCCCGATTGAAGGACAATGCCCTCTCCTTTCATCTCGTGACCTTGAAGTGACGCTTTAAATCTGAGTAATTATTAAATATTGCAGCTTGTATCCTACTCGCTTCCGATATTCCTTTCATGATCCAGACAACTGGTGCTCGAAAGGGACCGACCAAGGAAAAACGTCGGAAGATTTCTCTCAAATTCAAATCGCCTGTTTCGTCGCCTAAATTGGTGAAAGGAGCGTAGCAAAATTTGCGTGGTCAGACGGAAGAGCAGGCCTCATGGCCTGAGTCTCGCCACGTAAAATAGGGCAATCCAATTTAATAATTTTCTCCATAAATTATGTCCTCTTAGGCAATCACTGACGTGGACATAAGATATTCACGTCACAAACAGGTCCAAGTATGTACACTTGAGGTACGTCGTCAGATATCCTAGACTTGTTTGTTCTACCATAAGATTTAATACTACGATGTAGAAGGGGTTTCCTCACCCGAGTGGTACTTAGGTTTATTGAAAGGCGATGTATCCCGTTCCTACGCAAAACATCTCCTGCGGTAGCTATAATTATGAAGGCAAAGCGTTTGTTATTTTATAGTTCATGCGAAATTCGACTTCGTCTGTAAAAGCCTCATCAGCGATAGGTATGATTCGGAAGAAATTTTTTATCACCACCGAAATCCGTAAAACAAATCTTTCATCACTACTTGTGTAGGGAGAGTGCCGAGGTACCGAGCGTCAGCATCAGTAATAACAAATAACTAATTACACGGTTAGCGAGTTCTAAGCAAATACCCCAAGCATATTTGGAAAACTATAACTTGCATTGTATTACACTACGTATGTGAATCAAGTACTTGTTCCTTTTTTGAATTCATAACCAGTTTGGACGTATAATATCTGCAAGAAAAACCTTGCAGATATTGCAACTGCAACCCAAAACACTTCGATCTTGGGGTAATCAAATACCTCGCGCGATTAGTTGGGTTTAATGAAGAAAACACCATTACGTATTTCAGAGTTGAAATATTGAAGTCTTATTCAGATTTTACTTCGGGCTTCATAAAAGGAGAGTATCGGCGAAGTAAAATAGTTCAATACATTTCTTTTTTACTTGCAAGGGAAGTTATAAAATTATTACAATTGAATAGCAATGCTATGTTTCTTTGTCCTCGGTGACAGTCTTTGCCTCATCCACACTTCAACCTCCAGAGCGCGGGTTCGACTCCAGCTGAGGAGAGTCGATTTTTGAAGGATGGAAAAGCCATTGTGGTCATGCCGTACTTGCATCAAGGAAAACAAACTAGGCTAAATACCAGGCAAAATTACTTCCAAAAAAATCCGACGTAATTAGATTCTATATCCACTTAGCCGGGAGTGACTAGTAGAGTATTAATATTTCCGAGATCGTTGTAGCGTTCCCCTAACAAAGAGTCAAAATTTAGAGGATAAATTTACGCTACATTTAAGATGCCAAATAAAAAAATTCAATTTCAGCTCATGCCGGGGGAAAGGATAAATCGGGGAGTACAATGTTTCGTTGTTTTATGAATACTCGGAATTAAATTAACAACACAAAAGTAAAGTAAGCATTTAAAAAAGACTTCATTGAAAGACCCAGCCACATTTTGTATCGACTTTAGACTGATCTAAAATTTTACGTTATACATGATATTTACATATCACAAGTGCTACATTTCAAATTCACATTACATTTGTTAATTATATTATTTAACTTCCTTTTAGGATAAATTTCAATATTTCAACTCACGTAATCTAATATTTTTCCATTCATTATTCAAAATGCAATTAATATATTCACAAAACAAGTTTTTGAACATTGTGTGAAATTAGAGTGCTGCCGCGAGGTAATAGGTAGAGAGAGGGATTTTCTCCCATATTAGTCAGATGCCCAAAACGTCTAATTCAATAAAACAATGAACAACACCGCCCATCGTGTCTGACAATCCTAAAATCCTACTCAACACAAAATAATTTTTATGACCAGGACTTTGGAAACTTTTACAATATAATTAATACCGTCTTGGAATGTAACATATTTACTAACAAATAAGATTTTCTTTCCCAATTAAAAAAAGTGTGGTTATAAAAATTCTCCCCCCCTGCTCCAGTTGAATTCAACATTACAATTTAGCCCTGACGCAACCTTCTCGCCCGTCCCTAATCGTTGCTTTCCCATTTCTGTTCAGTTCTTCCTCATCACAATGTGAGCCCGGTCCGTTCAGTTTGTTCTAATAAAGTCCACACCGGATCAGAGAATTCTCGCCGACACACTGAATATCTTTGACAACTAAGTTATGTTTTCTCACATTAAGAGGTGCCCCTTATTTTGTATTGTGTACTTTTCTAGTTTTAAATTCGTTTTCTATGCATTGTTAAATAAAAATTAAATCTTTCAAAATTCTGCACATTTTCGAAGTGAATGTTAACTTAACTGGTTTTTGTACATGACTTTGTTAAAAAGTTGGGTTTTCCTTTTTATAGATTTATGCAACTACGCAAACTAACACCTGAACTAACAAAATGCGAGAGGTTAGGAAAACAGGTTTATCTTTTGAATTTTTTGAAAATTCGAAAGTGACAAAGATGGTTTTCTCATTTAATTCTGTGTTTGTGCTCTATTGTTACAAAAAGTTAATAGAAAAATATTTTCCCTGATTGGGATTTTAACACTAGCGCTTAGTTACACTGACGTCCTTCTACAAATACACTGCTGATTCTTGCGTTACACGGAATGAGTTTCAAACGCTATAAGACAAATGGTGAATAACGCCTTGACAAGTAATTAAACTCAAAATATCGTAAAACGACCCAATTTTAATGAAGGTTACCCGAAATAATTGAATTATCTAATATTGATGATAACTACCTCCATATTTTAGGACAGATAAAAAAATGAACTGTGACATATTTCGAAATTGCCGAGATTTAAGCGAATGAAAATGAAAGTGAAAATGAAACCCTTATTAATTAAATTAAAATTATTATTAAACTTATCAGAATTAAAGGAAAATACTTAAAAATTGAAAAAGTTATGAGAGTCTTGTTTATGCATTTTCTTTAATATTCACGATTTCACACTTACGCGAAAACTTTTTCAAAAAAGAAAAATGGCCGTTAAAGATTAATTTCGAAGAAACCATTATTTTATTAATTTGATTTAAAAAGTGTCTTCAATAGCTTAATTGCAGGAGAGCGTCGAAAATTTTGAAATATTTGCAATTTTCAACATTTCAGAGGTTACCCGAAACACGGACCAATGTCACCTTTCACAAATCTAATTTCATTTGAGAAAAAAATTAAAGTTGAGGAAATTTAGAAAATCATCTGTGGATTTCGAAAGTTAAATATGTTTCAAATTAACAGGGACCGCGACATGAGCGAGATCTGAGACTATATCCATTTTGGTGATATTTCTATTACAGTTTAGGCGCCTATGTTGTTCAAAGGCAGATCGTCGGACAGATCGATAGCCATTTTGTGGAAAAAAAAATCAACATCAATAATTCCGAAAACTTATTTACTTTACCACGAACACGAGAAAGTAATTACTACAAATACAAGAAAGAAACTTACTTTTCTCGATCAGCGACCATCAAAACTTGTCAAAATATTGTCACCTAACAGCACTACGTGGACTTTCACTATACAGATAATACGGAAAAGTAAAATAGACTCGAAAATTTGTATTTCAAGTCTTGAATTCAGAGTTTACGGATTTTTGAAAGGTGTCATGGAACAGCCTTTGTTTTTGCGGATTTATTGTTTGTGCACAGAGGTTACTGCCACAGCCAAAAATCAATGAATTTTGTGAAAGATAATTTTAATATTTACTTCCTTGTGCACTAAACTATTATCACACAAATACCATAGGTATTTACGTAACCAGTAGAGAAAATTAATCTTCGGCGTCCGAATAATTATTTTTCCTGTCGAAGCAACTTTGGAGCAGGAGCTGTGTGTGGAAAATTGAGACGTTTCTAAGGCGCAGGCATTCGTCCAAGTTGCGTGCATATTTTTCAATACACATTTTTGGAAACTTGCGGAAGTAAAATATTTTTGAGATCGTTCACTGTCTGCAAGTCGGCGAGGCGGAAAGTTAATTTATTTCACGCTTACCGCAAAGTGCAACTTTTCAATAAATAAAAAGTTTTTTTTAGAAGTAATTTCTATGCATGAGCGCTGAATTAATTATCACTTTTGATAATAATGAAAGGGGTTCAGCAACTCATTGCAGAATTAAACAATGCCGCACAACTTGTCAAAAATGAAAAGTTACTATTTAGGCATTTTAACTTAAATTTGGCTTAGTAATAGTAAGGTTATTAAATCACACTCCTAAAAGCTTAGTCAATTGTGGGAAGTAGTCTGTTCGTAAAATTTCCGATATATTAAATCAGCCGCGTGAAATGTATAGCTTTAATTCACACCAAAAACTAGGAAATTTTCCCGATAGTATGTTACATTTCTGGAAGATTTGCAACCAAATTTGAAATAATATGCAAAATTATAAACCAGCCTTTATATATTTGTATTTTTGCTGTGCAGTTGGTGACCAGAACAAAGCATTGGCTCGGTGCTGCGTGGAGTCATAACCGAGGTTGTAGTTTCATGGAAATTCAAATTATTGGTTTTGCTCTACGAATTATAATTTCAAAATTCTTTAATAACTGTTATTTTTACACAACAAACATCTTGCTTATCAACAAATGTTAATCACATCGAGTATCCAATGTTACCTTCTGCTCTACGATAATCTGTGCCCCACAACCATGGATAGTGGAAATGGAAAGTGAAATAACTTCTGAAACTGATCAAAGTGAATTCGTATTTCCTCCAGAACCAGAATACTATTTCAAAAATATTCAGAAATTTACTTGGAAAATCTTTACATTCACATGCATTTAATAGAGCAAGAGGACCTCAATCATTGTGTTATGACGTAATGAAAGTATTGAAAGAAGAATCAAACTTCTAGGCCAGGCACGTCAAGGTCGCAAAGTAATGAGCTTACGAGAGTTCGCGGGTACTGTCTAGAGAAACTGGCGAGATTTAAAAGAGTTTTACAATACTGCATGGAGGGGTAGGTCTCTCGACACCTGGTTCATGAGTCTTAAGCCTTTTGTCAGTTATTGACCCAAATTTAGCGATATTAATTCCCATTACCTCTACTAAAGCATACAATTTATCCAAACTGAATATATCCATCAAATTTGAACTTTTCAAAAAGCAAATTTAACGTTTCGAACCTGTAGGTTCTCGATTTCGTAATCGCTTTTATTTAGAGATTGCAATAACTTATGTTCAGATTAGGGGTTTAACAACCTTCCCTGTTGAAAGAGCTGTCTTCCCGTAAGACTTGTTAATTTATTTCACGTTATTGCCATACATGACAAAATATTTAATAGAACGTAACAAAACGAAATCAAAAGAATTTTCTATTTCATGCCCTCGGCAAAAATGTTTATTAAGGCAGATTTTAAAAACAAACTAAACACGAAATATTGTAATTAGTGAGTATACAATGAACATAATTCAAATCTTCCGTTTGGTAAAATAACATCCGACAAACAAACTAATTTTCGGTTGAGGCAACCAATCTTCCTGATACATCGAGCGCGCTTCGCGCTTACCATTCTCAGTCCAGCCTGCGTTTGAACGTCTCTTTCTGGATTGAGAGGCGGAATAAGAGCGGAGACATACAGAGTAAGTGGCCCATGCTGGCAAAAGCACCGGGCTTGCCTGACGGGCAACTAGCCCGGGCGGGCGCAGTTTGACACGCCTGTTCAATCTTCTAGATTGGAGCAATAATTATTACTTGAAGCTGGTTATCGACTTTTAGATTTGCAAAAATGATCAACATTCAGTATTTTATCTTTTAGATATGACCTGTATAAGATCCTGCTCAAAACAATACGAGGAGATACACTTGTTTGGAGTTCTTGCGTGAAACGGTGTCAGGAGTTGTGGACTCGCGTCCACTTTCCCGGTAGCAAGGCTAAGGACAACGCATGGCTAAGTACGAAATGGGCAGATTCCAGGAACGTGATAGAGCTTTCCACGCAATCTCAACATTTCAGAAGATCTTTGGCGACCACTAAATATTTACAAAACCTTCTAAATTTTAAGATACACCTTGATATTACCAAAAACTGCCAAAGTCTAGTGAACGGTACAACTTATGGAAGTCGTTCAAACCGGCATTTCGCGTATCTTCACGGGTTTGCAACTGCGCAGTTTAAATACTAGAGGCTTTCTTATAAAGTTCTTACTGAAGTGATTTCTTATACAAGTGAATTGGTAATTATACGGTGGATAGACTCAAGGTTGTTTATAGTGAACGCGAGGGCCGAAGGCCCGAGCCTCGCCGTGACTTGGATCCAGGCGAGCAAAGAAAAACTTGCCTTTGAAAGTAATTTGGCATTATAATGAGGTGGGAGCAAAGCTTATGAAGGGATCTCAAAACTTTATGAGCCATGAAACGCCTATCGGTAAGTTTTATTCATTTTACATCGCTTCTCTAAAGGTATACCGTACACCCTACATTAACCCTAAAAACTTCAAAATGCCCTTTTGAGCACCAATTTTTGTCTAATTTTTTAATTTTCGCTTCCGTGGTTCGCCAAACCTGCTGGAAAATTCTTTCGTTTTTACTGCTCAATCCCGAGACACTAATTGAAGGTTTCTCTTCAACCTCTCGCACAGATGTTTTACGATTTTCCATAGCACACAAAATGACATAACTGTAGTGATAACATCGTCTCCTTTTCCTCTATCCCTATCAACTTACACTTCCTGCAGTTTTCATTCAGGTTTTGACTTGAGCGGAATATACTGTAAATCGTTAAGAAATGGGCGCCACTGCCACATGGGTATAAAAAGTTTTTTTTAGCAGTTTTATAACGTCTTTTCTTCTTTTACTATAAATCATGATATTCGACGTAAGGATCTCAAAACGCTAGAGTTTTGAAAAAAAAAAAGCTTCAGCGCGCTGTCGGCCTACCCTAGGCAGTACAAACAATATGAAATCAAACACAAAAATACCACAATTACTACCTGTACCCATCTATGAATCGCGTAGATATTCCTTTAATCGTAAATAACTAAAATTAACCAAAAATGACTTTCCTATTCAGCATTACGAAATATTCTTCATAATAATACCCGCAAGTTCGCTGATCACACCTGATCTCTCCCATGGAAAAATCTTGGTTGCGCTAATAACAGAAATCCACGGTTATACATTGACCAGCCTTTCTCAGTAACGAAAAAATTAGAAGCTGAAGTATCTTCCACGAATTATAGAACTTGAGGTGCACATATTAATGAATTTCAAGCAATGCCTCTATCTGACCTTACATTTCTCCGAAATGTTCGGATCTCACAACTAGCAAAAATGT
>JAHLJT010008446.1:53774595-53788507 GCA_031308135.1 Acheta domesticus
GGGTCTCATGTTCTAGTGGGATCATGCCAGCAACACCTCCATCTCCTGGGATATAACTTGCACTAGATTTATGGGTCTAATGGCAATGACTTTTTACCCCAGGAGACAAAATAATCAGTCTATCAAAACCACCATTACGATCACTAATACTACCACTATCACCATCAACAACACCACCAACATCATCATCATCATCAACAACAGTAACAATAACAATACAGAGAATAATTACCTTTTGGAAATTACATTTATTTTTAACATTTTAATTTATGAAATTGAATTAAGAACTTTGAAATTTATTTGAGCAGTCTGAATTTTTCAGTTGTATCAAGATTTACTAAAGATCTATTCAGTTGCATTGAAAACCATGTATACTTTTTGTAGCTGTACCTTCTTTATCAATTATGTATTTACCATCAAACTAAAGAATAATGTTTAATGTGTAAATTTAATCTTACCATTGCCTTGAAAAGGAATGTTTAGTGTAATAATTACTGGCAATATTCTCATTCTTGACAGATTTTTTTGATTGAACTGGAACATTGAACAACAGCTTAGTGAGCAAATTTTGTCAGATAAATGTGAAATTAATTATTTTTTCCCAGATGTTAAAATTGTACAGTTATTTCATTATTGCCATGAAATTGAGATGTTTTATTACAATTAAATTCCTTGATTTTTTTGAGTCTTAAACATTTCAAAATGAACTAATTTGTGTTGTTTGCTTGATACTTTTTAAGAGCAAATCGTGTAATATCATTTGGTATGCAGTAGACATTTAAATATTATTTGTGCTCTTTATGAGCATTGAATTCTTGTTTCTCAAATATTGCCTTGAAATTTGTTCATACTAGAGTTTCATTCAGGAGAAGGACTTCATTTTCCACAATGGTGTATTGAATTGTAACTTGCAAATACAGACATAGAAAATTCAGTTGATTCAAACACGTTTTACATTTTGAGAGGAAAACGGGATACAATTGATTTGGTGTGAGCTAATTTGTTAATTTTTAGGCAAGCAACAACGATTTTGCAAGTGAATTTTAAAAATGTGCTAAATCAATAACTCTATTGAAAATTATACAATTAAAATTGATGTTTAAGTAAAGAATAGTTTAATGATTTCCAAAAAAATATTGTTTAAAAGCAACTGTAAATAAATGAAATAAAAAAATAGAAATAAATAACATTTAATGAAGGTTTGGACTAATTAAGCACCTCTTTGAACTTTTTTTTTGTCTTTGCTGTGGAATCTGACAAATTCTGACCACCAGTGGATTTGACAGAATTGGAAAGGAATTTGTTATTAATTTTTTTGTTATTGGTATGAAACTATTGTGTTGTATATCTGAGGGGATGAATGTACTTTTTAAAATATGTTTCTTCTGCATGCTGCCATTTGCAAGATGTAATCTGTACACTGTTTTTGCTTTCTGGACTAATGCATTTTTTATAATAAAATGATTTTTCTTTTAATGCAGCCTCAAGTCGTCTAGAGGAAGCTAGAAAGAAACGTGAGGAACGGAAATTACAACGTCAGAAGGAACTGGAAGCAAGACGTGCCACCAAACTTTCCGGAGGGCCCATGAAACTAGGAGCAAAGAAGATGTAGTGAGACTGTGTGCCACATACATTAATTTCTTTTAATTCTTCTTGTACTTCATGTATTATCTGTTGAATGGTTGTATCAACCAACTTAATTGGTAAGATTTACAAATGTTACCCCATTTTGCTCACATTTCTGGGGGTATTGGTGTTCCATGTTTCTGTGTAAGTGCTGCTGTTCAATTAATATTTCAGTACTTGCATTGACTGAAATTATAATGGTGGCAATGACCATGTTGAACCAACATGTTTGTGCAGATTTATTGAGAAGACAACTTGTGCATTCTTCCGTGTGTTGCTAATCGTTCTGTGAACTAGGATGAATGATAGTGTGAACACTGTTGCTGTCTTATGTGAGGAAATAATGCATTGCATACTAGATTATTGAAAAAGACCAACACTTTCGTACTTCAGCTTTAAGCAGATCATAGAAATCTTTAGAAAAAACATAATTTTTTTTGCATATCTTGACTTAAAAATGTAAGTGAAAATTTTGAATGTGATTTATGGACCTTGAAAGAGAAACAATAAAGAAAGTTTTAAAAAATCCAACTTTGTAGACATAGTAGCACTTTATTTATGTTTTTATATGTGGTCCGTCAGTATATATTTTTCTCATTTATGACTTGATTTCACATGGCAATGTTTTCTATGTGATTTTTATAATAGATTTTTATTAAAATGTATGCTTGCATGGTCAAGTAACATGTCTGTTTATTATAATTCTAATTACAAAAAAAAAAATTTCATTATAAAGGCAGAATAGCAATATTGCAGATTTTCTACTCATTCATATTCATGGAACATCACTGAACATATTAAAAGCTTTATGAAATAGATTTAATATAATTGAGCCACCTTTGGCTGTCAGGATGTTTTGTAATGCTGAAAACATGACTGTGATTTTGTGGCACAATTGGTTTAGATTTCAGTCGTTATGTTACCATGTATTAGTTCCTTTGTATTTTTAAATATGGTTGCGATTGTTCCTGTGTTCTGACAAAACTAATTCATTTTTATAGATCATTAAACTATTCTTAATGAGAACATCAATTTTAATTGTACATTTTTCAGTAGAGTTACATTTAGCAGATATTTAAAATTTGCTTGCAACGTGGAATTTCCCTTGCTAAATATTAAGGTCCCTATAATTTGATACCCGAGGTTTATTTGATATTATATTTAAGATGCAAGTAACTGATGGAAAAACTCAATGTGATCAAAGGTACTCTATGTTGAGCATATTCCAATGAATAGCCACCAAATATTTCAGTGGACAGTAGTAGTGTTTACCAAATTTTATTTTGATTTTAGAATGCAAGCATTTTACTAGTGCATTTATTGGTATTAATCTTTATTAACCACTTCTTGTGGAAAAGAATAATTGAAGACTTGGTCTTGTGTGTCAGGCATGGATTTATTTAGAACTTAATATTAGGACACTCATTTTAATAAATGTCAAATGCCAGTGTAACTGAGGCCCCCTCAACTTATTTTAATTTGAATTATAACCATTTTCAAAAATATTGTGTTTTATGACATGAAACATTTTCATTTGCTTTTTAGGCCTGAGTCTTGATGTACAAACAATCTAAAATGGGGAAACTTAAGGGCCCGAACTGCAATTCTTGTCTCTGTATTTCCAACTTGTAATGGTTAGTCTTCTTTGCCATGTAAGCTGTTATAAATAACATTTCAATTTTGTATTTGATTACCTATGAAGCAATTTGTAGTCATCACAAGAGAATCTGAAATGCTTAGGTAATTTCCCTTGCATCTTGTATCAACTTAGTAGTATCACTTGTTTTTTTAGATATTAGAATATTTTTCCGAAGATTCTGTATGTAGTTATTTTGGAAATGAGAATTTTTGATTTATTAATTCCTTATTCTCGGTTATTTACAGGATGTGGTGCTTAAATCTGGACAAGTAACATTTTTTCAATACAAAAGTTTTTTTTAACACAAAAGTATTTGTCAGAATATTAAAATAAAAAAAAATATTTTGCATATCAGTTTTATGATCTCTCCAAAGTGAAAATATTTTATGTAAGCCCTTCAGCCTGAATAACCACTTACTTTTTGACCTGATGCACTTGAATCCCCTCAGTAAAGCACCACTGCCCAAATCAGCAAATGCTGCTTTGAAAGAGGTGTGAAAAATGCCTTACAAGGGTTTTTTGTTGTATTAGTACTCTTTCAAGAATGCCCCAAAGTTAGTTGTTGGGGGTTCAAATTGGGGTCATGAGAGAGCCAGAATATTTTATCCCAGAACATGGCAATGTTGTCAGAAAACCAGTATTAGACTAAATGTGTGCCGGTGCACTCCTGTGTGCCGGTGCACCATCCTGGTGAAATGCATATCACATCCCTGTGGTTTCACCACATCCAGATAACAAACATAAATTCCATTCATGACAGTGTGTTTTCTCAAAGAAATCTGAAATCAATACCTGAGCCCTTTCCGCAGGTGAATTTGTCTGCCACGTATTCTTTCGAATAATGCTTTCTTGATAGGTTAGCATATCCTTCTCCAATCTTCTTGGAAGCAATTAATAATATTGTACACAGTCAATCACCAAAGTGAATCACTGAATCAAAAAAGCTATTTCAGTCACTGAACGCTCAGTGCAAGAACTTTTGATAATCAAGTCTCTATGGTTGTACTCTGCAGTTTCCAGCAGCTTGGTCATTTGGAAGTTAGAATTGTTTTACTAGAAGCAAGTGGTTCTTTTCAACAACAATACAACTGAAATTGAAGACTAGTATGAAGAAAACTTCAGTTGAGAGTATATAGAAAACTTCAATTACAATTTGTCCGAATTTAATACATGCAAATGCCGTGCTAATACATGCAAAAATTACATTTTTATCCCTGTTTTATATCTTATTGTAACCTATGAAAACTAGAAGGTATCTACTCCAGTGGGGTCCTGCGTCAGTCATACCAAACTCTAAGCGCATTATTGGTCACCCGACATGTATGGTAGTGTAGTGTGTATATGTGTGTATAAGTAATTACACATAGGGGAAGGAGAGGATAAGACCAGGAAGAAGAAGGAAAAGTCACAATGATTGGTCCATGGCCTGGTTGTTAGGATACTGCTCTGTCATTTGCCTGGTATCGATCGGAGAAACCATGAAAAGCAACTGATCAGAGCAGCTTGCCGCTACAATTATTCTCCAAAACAGTGGCTGAATTTGACCGAGCAATACAGCTAATTGTCAAAAATCGACCTCTGTCAGGACTCGAATCCTACGACCTCCTGGTCAGTCACTGCAGACAGTGGCAATGCTGGCTCTGAGCTAAACCTGGCTGGTCTTTCTCTTGCTCTGATAATTCAGTTAATACGTATGGGCATGGTTCTCAAAATATTTGGAAGATTGTCTTTAAAGCACATTATATTTTTGTGTTGAATTTTTATTGCAATTTGCTAGTTTTTTACAACTTATTGGCCATACTAAAATGACTGCTTCCAGTTAGATTAATTGTTTACTTTCTTTCATCACTTTGTCATTGTCATTGATCTTCAACTGCTTTGGTATTACATTCCTTTGTATACATTTTTAGTTTCTTTTCTCTTGCGTAGCCAATTGAGTTCTTTCATTGTCAAGTTAGTAAGATACTCTTTTCTAATTTTCTCTTGCTTTGAATTTATTTCGTCCTGGACCCTAGATATTTAATCTTTTCTATAAAGCTTCCTTTCATCATTAGGTTTTTTATCCATGAGATAACATATTTTGTAAAAGATAATCTTATTAATCTTATTTTATTTTAATTTTTCTGTCACTTTCAGTAATGTCTCTAATAACAAACTCTCTTATTAATGGAACTGTGTAAATAACAAATGAAATCGTATGGTCCTGCCATTATCCTGTTAAGTTGTGTGTCTTTTTATGTGTACCAAACTTTAGTCTTGTAATTAGCAAATTTACAAAAGATCAGTGCTAGTGCTCCAGACAGTGGATTCTCATGCAACAATTTGGGATTCTTATAATGCAACAACTTTGCCTATTTACTCATCAGTAGGCTGTAAATGGCTACTTTTTTTATGAAGGCCTGATTGCAAAAGAAGTCAAATATGTACTCAATATATTAGAGTTCCTTATTAGCATGTCTAACAATTCTGTGCAAATAGTAATCGTGCAAAGTTAATTATATTTTTTTAATGTTTCAAAAAAAATATTTAAATAAAAAATGTATTAATAAAATAATGTAATAATTAAATAAAAGATGTATATACTATATGTTAAGTACATATTGTAAACATAATTTACATATGTGAATAAGCTTATAGTACATACCCATTTTTCTTCTTCCAATCCATAATTGATGAGTTCAAAGTATCAAATCTGCTTGTTTGTTCTAGATGGTAGTAGAATACTTCTATTTGTTCTTTCTGGCCCATCGTATGAGGTTCTACCACTAAGCTATTCATTGCTGGTGTTGTTGACTGGCTCATTGGAGTATGCAGATCTGTCTGACTGTTGACGTGGTGCATGTATCTCCTAAACATGATGAGTGACAATTACCCATCTAATATAATGTTAGCCTGTCTCTGCTAATTGAAATGCATTACAGGAATGGAAAACTGAAAGTGAAAAGGAACAACATAGAAAGTACATAAAAGATTAATTGTAATAGAAAAAGATTTATAATTTTGGAATCCCTATCATTTCATAAAATCTCTTAATACTTTCCTCTTGGAACACACCAGACCATATGATTTCAGTTTCACATTTCATTCATTGTTTGGTAGAATTATTGTAATCAAGTTATAAATAATAAAAATAAGTATAATAGAGAATAAATTAATTTTGCAGCAAATCTAAAACTAAACATTTTAGAGTAATGAGTCTGTGTAATATTTAATAGCGAAATTGTTCTTCTTATGTATACAGACAACACTTTCTACCAGTATTTCTATAAAAACGGACTTAAAGAAAACGAATTCAGAAAATGCATTTCTTGTTTTGGAGTGTATTCATGAAATGTAGTAGAAAGGAAGGAAAAATAAAAACTGTTTCTTACTAAAACACTGCTATTTACAAAGGACTCTCAATGAAAGTGGGCTCTTCAAAGCAAAACAAGATTAATTTTTGTGCCTTATAAATGAGATGGTGAAGTTCATTTTCTTGGTATAAAATTTCCTTAATTTGGTTTTCTTATGTAGTGTGTTAAACTTCCAATGCTCTCTTTAATGGATTTTCAATGACTTAAAATTTGAAAGCACATAACGAAATAATTTTCCTTTTTCCCTTTGATATCTCTCAAATAGCAAATTCAGACTTAAGCAGAGAACGAGTTGTTAGTAGAAACATTGACTAACCCCTCATGTGTATCTTCCCTTGAGGTTCTGATAAGGTTCTGCTTGCATCAATACATTTGTACATATATTAAGTTCATATTCTAATTTATTGTACATATGTGAGTGTGATGTCTATACTGGAAAATTCAAATGCATGTACCAATACAAAATAATTTGTTAGATAAATATATTTGTACATTGTTCATATCATGATACTTAATTTCCTTCATGTAATGGCTTTGAATGTATTTACTAAAAAAATTTATTCACTAATGATCTGATCCACTAATGTTCCTAATAGTCTCGTATTTGAAGCGAATTAATGTAGAAAAATGCTTAGTATCTTTTTATGATTTTAGTTAATGATGGAGGGGGGCTGCTAAAATATTTAAAGTGAAAATCTTACAAATTTTTTGCACCTTGTTTTAAAAAGTTAGGCAATAAATATAAAAAAATTGTTCCTATTACCACTGACATTACATTTTTTATATCAGAAAGAAATAATGATTTTTTTTATTATGTTATCAATATATCCAGAAAAATTTACTCATAATGTAATTTGTTATTTAGCACACGTCAAGGTAAAATGTTAAGTAGTGATATTGCAGAAAGATAATTATATTCACATTGTATTTGTGTATAATATGGTATACATGTTTTGTGTGCTCTAATTGCAAGAGAATGAATTTTAATGTAATTATTTTCTGAAGCACAAAAATCTCTAGTTGAAAAATTGTTCTAAATATAAACAACATTTAAAATTATCATTTGTTGAACAGGAAATGAAAAGTGAAGTGATTGAAACTTGCTAACATTGTAATTTAATTTTTGGGACTAAAGGAAAATAAATTGTGCTGTACTTCTCAAATATAGAATGATCTAAAGAGGTTCTTGAGTTCTGGTTATTGCTACATTGAATTATTTCTTAGCACTGTGCATATCTCTTTTGCCCAAAGTGTTATTCTCAATTTTTTTCCCCCATCTTTCTTCCCCTATCTCAATTTTTCTCTGAAATTTCTTTTTCTGTAATTCAAAATAATATATCAAGTGTCATTACTATCTTCCTATATCATTTTAATTTTTCAATTGAACAGATAGCTGTGTTTTATAAAATAATTTTGAAATTTTGGAATTAAAATGTGCAAATATTGAGATGCTTTTGAGATGATTCAATTAATGTTTTGCCTTCACTATTAATCAGTTATCAGCAGTTGTCTTCTTTGGGGTACCTAGAAATCATGTCAATTTGATGTAGTTTCAAATGTTCATAGCACACACCTACATCAACTCCATGTAGTAATGAAACTGATTATTAATTTTGCTAATAATTAACAAACTTTGAAAATGACAAATATTAAATATCCAGTGACTCAGCAAAAAGTGCTTTTGAAGAATTTCAAAGTCTTGAGAACCTTTTTAGCAAATACCAAAAAGAATGTTGCATTTTTGTTTTGAAAAATTTGATTAATGAAAACTGTTTCTTTACCTCTGTTATTTTTCATACACTTGCAACATAGATGCAGGAAAGATAATATAAAACAATTTATATGTAGGGAACTTATGTGTGCTTGCTGTACTTAACAACTTTTTAAAAATAGGAACTTAATGCTGTGGATAGAATGTGAATGGAAGTCTGTGTCTGTTTTTTTGTCTGGAAGTATTTGGAAAGGTTCTTTATCTAATAAAAAGAGCTTTATATTGTGATGGATTCTGTTTGCCTGTATGAAAGAGCCTCACAGGGTAAAATGAAAGATATAAATGAGAGATTAGAAAGGTGTGATAGAATGCTGAAAGAGTTTAAAAATATTGTGCATCTTAAATTGTATTTTTAAGAGTAAATGAAAAAAATTATATTGTATTGAGTATGTGTTGCAGTAAAGAAAATTTTTTATATAATCTCTGGTGTTATTTTAATTGATTTTTATCTCACTGAAAGTTATTAATGCAACTCAATCTTTGGTGATATGTTTGGTAAATGGTGTATAAGTGAAAGTGAAAAAAATGCATTGAACTTTTCACTGGATTCCATTCCAAGAGAACTCAATTTAAAGATATTCACCTGCTTCACTTACATTTTTTTTCTGAAAGTGTTTACTTGACATAGGTATCTTAACTATATTTACTTAATTGTGTACTACTCATAGTCTTTTGCAAGGTCATCACAAGGTTTTCTGTAGTGCACTGGTTTCTGTAGCGACGACGGCTGAGGGAGGAGGGGTCGCAATATCGTAGGATGTTCCTTCTTTTAAACACTCGATTGATTGATGTTTCGGGCTCTTCGAAGTATTTGCTTTAGACATTAGTACTGTTAGTGTAATGAACAGTGGCAGCTCGTGACATTTTTTCCTGGTGGGGCCAGGTGTAAAAGCACGAATATCATCTCAGAATCAATAACTTATTTAATTAAAGAATCATCATTTAATCAATTGTTTAATTAATATTATTTATCAGTTAATTATACCTTTAAAGTTTTCTACAAAAAACAGAAGTTTTGTTGAAGCAATGTTGAGTCTGCCTGAAAATTACTGGACCTACATAAGAATTAAAAAAACAGAAGTAGGAAGTCACTTAATCAAATATGCGTATGTCAATGGAAACAAAAGATTTTTTACAAAAATTACGCTAATGCTATCGCTTGTCTTTCGGAATGATGAAAGATCGAAAAGGGAACGTATCGTAAAATTAAGACAAGTTGACTTCGGCTTGTTATGTCAATTGTTTAATCGGCTTGCAGAGAAATAAAATCAGCTACATGTCTTTCTACATTTCCTCCAAATACACTTCATACATATAATTTAGCAGCTCTTTTCTTTGTTATGTGTGAGTTATATTTATAAATAGAAGAATTGTTTAAATGATCATCTAACACACTATCTAGATTGCCGAGTAATGATAAGTCTAAAAAAATTGCCACAGTCTTTTGAATCTTCAGATTCATCATGCCCTCTCAATGCTACTAGTTGATGAATGACGAGTGCCATGGTACTTAACTAAACACTCAGTTATTCTATCTAAAATGTCTATTTATTGCGACTTGTTCATTATGTTTCTTGATTGAAATTTTCATCGCCGAATCAATCTGTACAACAATGCTCAAAATGCTCACAATGTTCCAAATGTTTTAAATTTGCAAGCATTTTCTAAATGCAATGCACTTTCTTTGTGTTTCTTTATCCTTTCACTCAAATGTTTCAGATCCTTACAGCCTATTGTCGTCCACAATCCCTCGCCAAATAAACAATAAAAGCAAAATTAGCTTTGTTTTCACTCACAGTCAACCATGATTTTTTCCTGAAACTTCGAAATACAGAATGTTTGTTTCTTCTTTCCATCAACTTGTGTAAATGATAAGTCAATCGGTTGATGTGCTCCTAACCGTTTAATATCATTTTTTTTTATTCAAATCTGAGTGAAGAAAACGGAAAACAGTGTAATGAATCCACTGAGTTCATCTTACAGCGCGCAGAACTTCACGTGCACTTTGAAAACTGCGCGCTCAGACTGCCGTTTCTCTGCGAAGGGCCCGCTGGTGCGGGCCCCTAGGACAGCTAAAATTAGCAAGCAGTGGTCGCGCCCACTACGAAAGGGCTCTGACCTTGTAAATGGAGTGGGGTTACCGGTCTGGGGACGTCCGTTAAGCTGGCAAAGCCATTTTCAAAAAACACATTTTCTCTATACCCAGAATTTTGTGCTATTTTTGTGCTTTCCAAATATCCAAAAATTAATTTTTTTGCTCCAACGGTTTTTTCCAAAAATGGGTGGCTTTGTTGGCTTAATGTTAAGCTGGCAAAGCCAATTAGCCAAAACAAATTTTCTTTATACACAAAATATTGTGCTATTTTTGTGCTTTTCAAATATATAAACATTAATATTTTTGCTCTTACCGTTTTTCGAAAATTTAGAAAAAACGAATTTTCGAAATGCCCGGCAGGCGCAACAACTACGCGTAAGAAAACTACTCGTAGAAAAAAACTATCCATCAAAATTAGATTTTCTTGACACAAAAATAACCACAAAACAATACTCTATCCAACAATGTTGTTTCGAAATATTCAACATTGAATATTCCCTATAAATAATAATAATAATTCTTTACACTACTGTCAAGAAACAACACAATTCAAGTCATACAATTCCTCATAAAAACTAAACTACTCAATATTTCGCAATGTCCTTTCCCAACAAACAGAACCAAACATTGTTCTAACAAAGTACACACACGCTGATTTTTTTGCTCTCAACGTTTTTTGCAAAATTCAACAAAACCACTCACGAGTCACCCGGAACAACGCACTCTCGTAGGATAAGAAAATCACTCATCAAGGCAAAACTCTAATTCAAAATCAATTTATCCTCACATAACATCAACCACAATACAATACAATATATAACAATATTGTTTTTAACTTTTTTATTTTCGATACTATCGAAGAAAAAATTGTACATCCTTTAACTGGGTACCCAAAAACACACCAATGGAGGCACATCAATCCTACTAAATACTAAAATACTCAACACATCGCATTGGCCTTCCCCAACAAACAAAATCAAACTTCATTCTAATAAACTACACTTACAATGATTTTTTTTGCTCTAACCGTTTTTTGAAAAATTGAACAAAATGACACGTAAGTGGCGCAAGATAGAGCAACTCCGCCAAGAACAAAAACAATCTTCGAAGGAAATATATGATTCAAAAATAAAATGTCTTATCACAGAATCAACAACAATACAATGCACTATGCAAAAGTATTGATTTCAAACTTATGACTTTGGATACTATCTATAAAAAAATCTAAATCATTACACTGAAAAAAAAAAAGACGCATGGAGGCAAACAAATCCTAATAAATACTAAACTACTCAACCAATTGCATTGTCCATTTCCAAGAATAACAATGAAATGTTGTTCTAATAAACTACACCAACAATGATTTTTTTGCTCTCATGGATTTTTTGAAAAATAAACTCAACTACGTATGAGTGCACGGGAGTGGCGCGACCTCCGGATAACAAAAGCGACGGACGGAGGCACACATCTCCTAATAAATACTAAACTACTCGACGAATTGCATTGTCCTTTTCCACGAATAACAATGAAATGTTGTTCTAATAAACTACACCAACAATGATTTTTTTGCTCTCATCGTTCTTTTGAAAATTAAACTCAACTTCGTATGAGTGCACGGGAGTGGCGGGACCGTCGGATAACAAAAGCGACGGAAGGAGGAACACATGTCCTAATAAATACTAAACTACTCGACCAATTGCATTGTCCTTTTCCAAGAATAACAACGAAATGTTGTTCTAATAAACTACACCAACAATGATTTTTTTGCTCTCATTGTTCTTTTGAAAATTAAACTCAACTTCGTATGAGTGCACGGGAGTGGCGGGACCTCCGGATAACAAAAGCGACGGAAGGAGGAACACATGTCCTAATAAATACTAAACTACTCGACAAATCGCATTGTCCTTTTCCAAGAATAACAATGAAATGTTGTTCTAATAAACTACACCAACAATGATTTTTTTGCTCTCATGGATTTTTTGAAAATTAAACTCAACTTCGTATTTGTGCACGGGAGTGGCCGGACCTCCGGATAACAAAAGCGACGGAAGGAGGAACACATGTCCTAATAAATACTAAACTACTCGATCAATTGCATTGTCCTTTTCCAAGAATAACAATGAAATGTTGTTCTAATAAACTACAACAACAATGATTTTTTTGCTCTCATTGTTCTTTTGAAAATTAAACTCAACTTCGTATGAGTGCACGGGATTGGCGCGACCTCCGGATAACAAAAGCGACGGAAGGAGGAACACATGTCCCAATAAATACTAAACTACTCGACCAATTGCATCGTCCTTTTCCAAGAATAACAATGAAATGTTGTTCTAATAAACTACACCAACAATGATTTTTTTGCTCTCATCGTTCTTTTGAAAATTAAACTCAACTTCGTATGAGTGCACGGGAGTGGCGGGACCACCGGATAACAAAAGCGACGGAAGGAGGAACACATGTCCTAATAAATACTAAACTACTCGACAAATCGCATTGTCCTTTTCCAAGAATAACAATGAAATGTTGTTCTAATAAACTACGCCAACAATGATTTTTTTGCTCTCATGGATTTTTTGAAAATTAAACTCAACTTCGTATGAGTGCACGGGAGTGGCGGGACCTCCGGATAACAAAAGCGACGGAAGGAGGAACACATGTCCTAATAAATACTAAACTACTCGACAAATCGCATTGTCCTTTTCCAAGAATAACAATGAAATGCTGTTCTAATAAACTACACCAACAATGATTTTTTTGCTTTCATGGATTTTTTGAAAATTAAACTCAACTTCGTATGTGTGCACGGGAGTGGCGGGACCTCCGGATAACAAAAGCGACGGAAGGAGGAACACATGTCCTAATAAATACTAAACTACTCGACCAATTGCATTGTACTTTTCCAAGAATAACAATGAAATGTTGTTCTAATAAACTACACCAACAATGATTTTCTTGCTCTCATGGATTTTTTGAAAATTAAATTCAACTTCGTATGAGTGCACGGGAGTGGCGTGACCTCCGGATAACAAAAGCGACGGAAGGAGGAACACATGTCCTAATAAATACTAAACTACTCGACCAATTGCATTGTCCTTTTCCAAGAATAACAATGAAATGTTGTTCTAATAAACTACGCCGACAATGATTTTTTTGCTCTCATGTTTTTTCTGAAAATTAAACTCAACTTCGTATTTGTGCACGGGAGTGGCGGGACCTCCGGATAACAAAAGCGACGGAAGGAGGAACACATGTCCTAATCAATACTAAACTACTCGACCAATTGCATTGTCCTTTTCCAAGAATAACAACTAAATGTTGTTTTCATAATCTACACCAACAATAATTTTTTTGCTCTCACCGTGTTTTGTAAAATTAAACTCAACCAAGCATATGTGCTCCTTAATGGCACACCGTGCCAAATTACGAAG
>JAHLJT010008446.1:53788607-53808607 GCA_031308135.1 Acheta domesticus
TGTGCTGACCAGACACTGGTTTACGAGGGTTTACCTTTCCAGATATCTCCTCCAGTGCCAGGACCACCCCAACCACGATAAATAAGTTCTAATCTCATGTTGAGTGGTAGTGTTATACATGTGAGTGAGCAAGTGCATGAGAGTGTTTGCATGTGCATGTGTGTATGTGTGTGTGCAAGGGGAGAAGGGACAAGGGTGAGAAACAAAAGAACATGCATGATCCACGGCCTGTTTGTTAAGGTACTGCTCTGGCATTCGCCAGGTACTGACTGAAGAAACAAAAGGAAAACTATCAATCAGAGCAGCTGGCAATTTGGATTCTCCTCCAGTAAATAGCTGAATTCAACTTGGTTAACAAGCTACTGATGAAAATCCACCACATTTGGATCATGAACTCTAGAACCTCCTGGTGGGTGGTGGCAGAAGTAGTACAAGAGTTGGTGCAGCAGTGGCAGATACTAGTTGTGTTGTGTATTGTAGTGTGTAGTACTGGATGGTGTCACTACTTGCTGCAAGGTGTTGCAAAGTGTTCGTTTGTTGGGTGTTGTTTGTGTTTAAGATGTTAGATGTCATTGAGCATTGTGTGCGGGGGAGAGCAACAAAAGAAGTTGATGGAATGGAAGAAATTGTAGCAAGTGTTGTGCAGGGGCTGTTTGATCAAGATGGGAAACGTAACTTTTTCATTTTAGAATTATACTAATGGCAATATTATGTCAACAGCAATATGTAAGAATACACAAGTGACAACGCAGAAATTTGTGCATACAAACTCTGCATGGGAAAGTTGTATCCTTAATTCTTTTGAGTGGTGCAGGGTCAAGACACATTACATGCAACACTCTCATATTATACTGTTCCAATATGCATGCAATATTTTTTATCCTAAAAATGCACAATTATTGAGGAAGAGAAAATAAAATCTGATGGACAAAAAAAATCTCATATTCACAAAAGATCGTATGTGTGTAAGGAATACTTTGCAGTGTTCAATTCTTGTTGTTAATATTCATATTCCAAACATA
Organism: Acheta domesticus; assembly: GCA_031308135.1. Classification (NCBI taxonomy): domain Eukaryota; kingdom Metazoa; phylum Arthropoda; class Insecta; order Orthoptera; family Gryllidae; genus Acheta; species Acheta domesticus. Next base: position 53,789,630 of record JAHLJT010008446.1, read on the forward strand.
AACAACAAAGAAATAATTATCAAGAACAGCAAATTGAATTCAGTCTATCCCATAAGTAAAATAGGCTCACACAAAATATCCAGACCCAATAATTTTGGAGTTATTATTATATTTTATATACCAATTGTTAAGATGTATTAAGATGAGAATAAAAAAAGTGAAGGAAATCCATTTGAATACAGGCATCAAAATTCAAAATAAATTTGTTAAATAGGTATCATCATATGTTTCACAATGATGTTCCAAACATTTCAAATCTTTATTTTATTTAGTACTCATATATTGGGGAAAGTTTCACAAAAAATATGCTGTTTAAAAATGTAAAACAGACTTGAAAACAGAAATATTCAATTAAAATTTAACAAGTATTTTGAACACACATTTCGTCTTTCAATTTCACAAAGACATAAATGGGATTTAATTTGTTAATAAAGTCATTTAAAATGAGAAGGTCCAGGCAGGGGGGAGATATTTGACATGATATCACCACAAAGCCTATATCTGAAAGAGAATTCATATTACATTATTTTATTTGGATAGTGAGTTTAAAGCTTATTGCCTTACTATGGGGTTATGATCCCACAAAGAGACAAGTTCATCAAATTCTTGATAATATTTTCATTCAATTTCCCTCAATTCTTATAGCAATTGTTGAGATGGTGTCTTGCTCTGCTTCTGGACATTTTAAATGCCCCCTTCTCTCCTCCCCCTGTACATATCAAATGCTGATTACAGTTTTTGATATCTACATGGCTTCATTTCTGAAGTATCTATTATACAGACACATTACAATTCTATTAGTACTAGTACTATTTAGCAGTAATAGTACTATTTGTTTTTTCACTAGCACCTCTCAAAGTGTAGCAAATAAAACATTTGCAATGCCAGAAGTTTTATTCAGAAAAACAGTTCCCAAACTTTGTAGCCAGCCCATAAAAGTGAAGATGAATGAAACATGATTGTTATCACTATTGCATTACAAATTTTGACATTTTTATGATGTACATTAGATATTCAATATTATTATTAGTTATATTTATAAAATGCATCAACCATTATCATATATTTAAAATAAATTTATTTAAGCTTAAAGCTGATCTCAAATTATCAACTTCCTTGTTATCAGCAATATTTACAGATCACTATACACTATAGATGAACTGCATTTAGTTAGTACAGATTACTTTGTTCAAGAGTGCAACAACTAATGTTGGCATTGAGTATAAGGAGTATAGGGAAGTGTGAGTGATTGTGTGTGTGTATATATACATATAAACATACATATATATATATATATATGGAAGTGTAGTATAAGGAAGGGTGCTGCGATACTATGGTGTAGTAGGAAGTGAATGCACTTTGCAATGAACATGTTAAATGTCGCTACGCACTCATGAATGAACTTTCCACATTATTTTCTTCTCTTGTTTCCTTATTATTAGTGTACACTTTAGAAATCAAGACACATTTTTTAACTATCCTTCCGTATTACTCCCTTTTGTTAGTCCCGTAATCTCCATATTATAAAGCAAAAGCCCACCATCATTCTACCTGTGCTAAAAATCAAACTGACTATTGTAGACACATGGCATTGAAATTCGTTCAAGTATTGCCCAAAAATAATGCTCAAGTATAGTAATAATAATTTTAGTAAGTAATACTTATTTTACTTGCTCTGTTGTTCTAAAATTTACTCATAGCAAATCTAAGTTGTCATATACAAAAGTTACAAATGCACAAATAAAATAAATGTAAATGTTAGTAAAGAATATACAGACATGTCACCAAAACTCTTTCTCCCCAAGTTGGACATCACGAAAACAACAAAATATCCAGTCAATTCTGAAAGCTAAAAATTAAAAATTAATATAAAAAGAAAGTTGGCAAGAGGTTTATGTTTGAAAGCCTTTTTAGACCCAACCCAAAACTACAGTAAAAACTACTGGATGGATAAATCAGTCATGGAGAAATGTGTTTTGAAAATGGCCACAGAATAGGGATGAAATTTTTAACAACTATGAAGACATATTCCAGAAAATTCAAAACCCTGAGTTAAAATCAAAAGAGTACGCTTCACTTCTTCGACCTGCTTTGATGGTATAGTGGTTATTATACTGAGCTAATTATCCCAAGTTCTTCACTATTCCAAAACTAAGAAACATTTGGGGGAAATGATGTGCTTTCTATTATAATACCAATGTTCAAATATTAATTTAATAACTTAAAAGATATTCTTTAAATAAAGTTTTAATCTTTGTGATACTTTGTATTTCATTCCTTGCTACACAGCAATCACGAAGAAGGGGTGAAACTGTGCCATGCACAATGCAGCATTGAACTACGCACAATAAATATAGAGGTGACTATATGCCAAGACTATGCTATGAAGTGACTTAAGGCCAAGTTCAGGCATATTTTTTGTTTGAAAATGTTTATTTTAATAATTATTACCACATAAAATAGACATAGCATGTTTTTAAATTTTGTATACTGATATAACTTCGTTAATTAGATGAAAAATCAACACATTATTTACTACAGGGAGACTATTTTATTAGTGTGCCCCGATCGTAGAAAATTCTGCTCTGTCAACGGGCCCACACTCGCCGGGAAACGGTGCGCTCAAGTCCCCTGCGAACGCTGCCAACGGTAGGTTTTCAAAGTCTCGCCATGGAAAGCATACCTTACGCAGGGCGAGACTTCGAAAACCTCCCGTCCCGTTCGCAGGGCAGTTGAGCGTTCCCCGGTGAGTAAGGGTCCGTCGGCCGAGCTGAATTTTCTACGATCGTGGCACACTAATACAACTGTCGCGTCGTAAAATCTTCCAAAATTTCCACAAAGCCACCCAAGTTTACAGAAAGAGAAAAGGAGGGGGAGAGGGAGGGAGGGGGAGAGGGAGGGAGGGGGAGAGGAAGAGAGAGGGAGGGAGAGAGGAAGAGAAAGGGAGAATGAGAGAGGAAGAGAAAGGGAGAGGAGAGAGAGGAAGAGAAAGGGAGAATGAGAGAGGAAGAGAAAGGGAGAGGAGAGAGAGGAAGAGAAAGGGAGAGGTGAGAGAGAGACGAAGGGAGGTAGAGAGGGAGGGAGGGGGGAAGGAGGGAGGGAAGGAGGGAGGGAAGGAGGGAGGGAAGGAGGGAGGGTGGGAGGAGGGAGGGAGGGAGGGAGGAGGGAGGGAGGGAGGAGGGAGGGAGGAAGGAAGGAGGGAGGGAGGGAAGGAGGGGAGGGAGGGAGGGAAGGAAGGAAGGAGGAGAGATAGGGAGGGCGGGAGAGAAAGGGAAGGAAGGAGGGCGGGAAGGAACGAGGGAGGGGGGAAGGAGGGAGGGAGGGGGAAGGAGGGAGGGAGGGGGGAAGGAGTGAGGGGAAGGAGGGAGGGAGGGGGGAAGGAGGGAGGGGGGAAGGAGTGAGGGGGAGGAGGGAGGGGAAGGAAGGAGGGAGGGGGAAGGAGGGAGGAGGGAGGGAAGGAGAGGGAGGGAGGCAGGGAAGGAGAGGGAGGGAGGGAGGGAAGGAGAGGGAGGGAGGGAGGGAAGGGGAGGGAGGGAGGGAAGGAGAGGGAGGGAGGGAAGGAGAGGGAGGGAGGGAAGGAGAGGGAGGGAGGGAAGGAGAGGGAGGGAGGGAAGGAGAGGGAGGGAGGGAAGGAAGGAGAGGGAGGGAAGGAGAGGGAGGGAGGAGAGGAAGAGAAGGGAAGGAGAGGGAGGGAGGGAAGGAGAGGGAAGGGGAGGGGAAGGGAGAGAGTGAAAAGAGGGGAAGGGGAGGGGAAAGGGGAGATAGTGGGAAGGGGAAGGGAGGTTGGGAAAGGAGTGGTGAGGGAAGGGGGAGGGGTTGGAGGGAGGTGGAAGGGGGGAGGGGGGGTGGGGAGGGGAGGAAAGGGAAGTGGAGGGAAGGGGGAGAGGGAGAGGAAGAAAGGGGGAGGGGAAGAGAGGGTGGGAAGGGGAGAGGGAAAGGGTGAGGGGGAGAGAAGGGGCAGAGAGGAAGAAAGGCAGAGAGGGGAAAGAGGGGGAGAAGGGAAGAGAGGGAGGAAAGGGGAAATAGGGGTAGAGGGGGAAAGAGGATGCAGAGGGGGAAAGGGGATGGAGAGGAGGAAAGAGGATGCAGATGGGGAAGGGGATGGAGAGGGGGAAAGAGGATGCAGAGGGGGAAAGGGAATGGAGAGGGGGAAAGAGGATGCAGAGGGGGAAAGAGGATGGAGGGGGAAAGAGAGGGGGAGGGGGAAAGAGAGGGGAGGGGGAAAGAGAGGGAGGGGAAGAGAGGGGAGGGGGAAAGAGAGGGGGGAGGGGGAAAGAGAGGGGGAGGGAGGGAGAAAAGAAAAAGTTCAAGAAGATAAAAATGAAGAAACACATGGATCCAGTCTATACAGGGATATAGATCACATGTTGCATGTGATAATAAAGTAAACAAAATATCAGCCTCATTATATTTTGTGAAAGACCAATTACTTCTTGAATTGAATTAAATTACAACAATTACTCTCTATCATTTCAATAATTTCTAAGCAATAGTTTTGTCTAATTGCCCTAAACTGCATTTTATGAATCTGACAGAAAAATGTGAAACCACACAATGATGTATATTGTGTGTCTCAATGAGATGAACAGTGAATGTCGATGCCAAAAATTGTAAAAATATATTTAATACCTATTGAATGAAAGAGCATGACAAAAACTAAATGCTATACATACCACTACTATGCCCTTTGAACTTGTTCATGCATTAAATGTTCTAAAGATTAGAGAGTGAAAACATTGGTGAAGGAAACTTTTCCAATTGAAGGGGTAAATGCGATAGTGATGGTCTATGCCACATTTTAAGAAAACAGAGAAAAATCAAGTTAAAGTTAATGTGGTAGGAAGAGTTGTGAAGAGAAAAAAAATAGTGACTTCATTCTTAACTTCATAGAGGAAAACTGGTCAAACACACAATCTATAAAAATAGTCCACCTTCTTAGGAAAGAAATGGTGTCAATAAGTATTTTTTCATTTTTCTGGAGTTACCCCACTATTGCACTCACCCTTCAATTATAATGGATGATTCAGCCAAAGAGAAGATATAAAAGAGAGAATACAGAAATATCCTCTTTGCACAAAACCGAACAAATTCTGAAGCAAGTTTTATTAACTTCTAAATATTTGAAACTAGTGGCACAAGCACATACTTCCTCGCATTATTTTGCAATTGCCAAAACATCAGAGAGTTCGATGAAAATGAGATCTGCAACATTTTTTTAAGCACCCTTGTCTCTAGCGGAACCCAGAAAACATTGTTCTGCCCTCTATCTCCCTCTTTCTCCTTCCCTCTCCCTTTCTCTCTCTGTCCCTGAGTCTGCCTGACTGTATCTGTATCTCTCTCTCTGCTTGTCTGTCTCTGCCTCTCTCTGTCCCTCTCATTCACATTTAGTTGCAGATTCTACACATCTCTGAGCAGGTGGAGTAATATCAAGAAGCACTGGACCAGCAAAAATGTAATAGAATGTTCAAGAAGATCACATGTTGTGGATTACGGTGTGAGAAACGTTTCTTTGAGACCTTTGGCCTCAAAATTGTAGTGTTTAATTCCCTACAACGCTTTGTTTAGGAGTTATTTATTGTGGGTTGCATTTGACATGAACATTTAGTTTTGTTCTACAGTGCCATCTAGTGAATTTTTCCAATATTTTAATAGTTATTCTACTATTCGGAGCAGAGATGAATCCAACAAATCAGAGGTAATTAAAACTGGTTCTTGAGTTACAAATGCTGGAACTAACACAACTGCATTTATATATTTTGTGACGTTTCGGTCTGTTCCCCAAACGCCACAGCCGCCCATGCACCTAGGACACTACCATGGACACCAGAGAGAAGAGCGCGCAATGTCGCGGCAATCCAGAACCTCGCCATCTAGCAGTTGTTGACCATGATTCAGCACAGCACTCAAGGTGCATTGGTCTCGCGAGGAGGAGTATGACGCGCTACCTCCCCTCCGAGAAAAGCAGCGACACGTAAATGCGCTGACGAGAGAAGCGAGCGATTTTCTCGTCCAAGCCATCATCGTCCAAGTTACTCATCACAGTTAAGTTACTCGGGTGAGTGTAAGTTACTCATCTAAATCGTGTAAATTATTTGTCAGTCATAAAAGGTTGTTCTTGTATGTGCCCCTGTAGTATAACGGTATTTTGTTAGAGCTACTTTCGCAAGTGATTGTAGTGAAAAGAGTTGGCGAATTTTAGTGAAAGAGTTGATAGAGAGGGGTACACACCACCTCACTGCCGAGAGAACACGAATGAGGCCACTGCGCCAACGTGAATCGAAGGGAGAGACCGGACACTTGGACATGCCTGCGCGGAGGATCAACCGATCCAGGTCACCATCTGGACCTGCCGCCTCCACAGGCATCAAGACGTCACCAAGATTAACAATGCTGTGAGATTGCCACGAGGGAAAAACCAATTGTTGAACAGAGAGAGAAAGAGAGAATTAATTCATTGAAAGAGGGATTTCAATGTAAATTAGTTGATAAGTTCTCAACAGCCACTAAATTAATGTAAACCAATGCGGATTGTCATTAGTAGCATGATTAGCAATCCCCGACATGCATGCGTCCCTTCTCCCCATTAAAATTTCAGAGGCCAAAAGCAACGTCTGTCGACTGGTAGCCGGGCAAGCTCCATCGCATTGAGGTAGGTCTAAACGATGACATATATTTATCATACATATAATTAACATTGCAAAAGTGCAAGAGTGATATTTTTTGAATTTCATTTATCAAAAAACCTACTGATATTGCACTTCTGTGATGTTAATTTTTTTTATGATTTTCGAAAATACAAAGTGTGCCAAAATAAGGCCAGATCCCTTTTTAGCATAAGATGTTATATACGAGGAAATCTTTGGAGCCACTTTTGGGAAAATAATCTTTTAAAAATTGCTTTATTTTACGCAAAATTAGGTGAAAGCTTATACTTGTATTTTTCAGAAAATTGTGCATGACATTATTAGATACGTCTTTGAAAAACAATTTCATTAAGGAAAAAATATTTATTTTCAATATTGTAGTTTTAGGAAGATGCCGAAAACAATTGTGAACTTTTGCAGTATTCTAAAATTCGAACATTTTAACGAAAATAAGGCCTGCACAATTTCTTTTAGTGTTCTTTACATTATCTGAGGGCAAATTTTAATTAAAAAATTGGGAGCCATTTTTGCAAAAAGTTTGAAAATGTTCCGGGTTTATGTAAAGTACCCCCAAAAATCAAAATATCAGTTTCAAATTTGCAGCAACTCAAATTTGGTTAGGATTGATTGGGCAATATCAATTTTTGGAAAAAACTTCTGAAAGGTTTAGGCACTAGCATTGACCATGTTCGGACAGACGGATGGACGTTTTGCCGTCAATTGACTTTTTGGAATCAAGGGTCTTCAAAATATGGAGTCTGCCTACACAACATGAGAGAGGAAATCATTTACTGCATATAAGATGAAGATTTTTCCTACTGCTCGAAGAACAATTTGCTTCTTATGAAGTATGGCGAGAAGGTTATAAGGCCTCAAGGGGGTTGCTATCAATCCCATTGGGAAACACCTGTTTCAAACTTTCCTATAAAATTGTATTTTGCATATTTGAAGGTTTAACTGTATAATAATGTATACTGTATAATAAATAAAAACTTTTAAAAATTACAGAAAAATGTGATACTAACACATTTTTAATTTTTTATTTATTTCTCTTGTGTAGAATAAGTTGAAATAAAAAGGAATACTGGAAAAGAAATTTGTACTACGAGGAACACTAAATTTACTTTATACAACACAAAACACTTCTCATGTCAGTCCCCAATGTAGAGAGTAATTCCATTTTGTTTCACAACAGTTTCCTATGAATGTACACGTGTTAAAGATAGTAGTTGAAATAAGATCAATTAATCAATCATAGAGTTCAATGAAAACAAAATACCTATTTTTCAACTGATATAAAAAGTGGTGATCGTACCACTTGTTAGAAGTATATTAAGTCTGAGATAAAATTCTAAATTTCCCAGCCCACTCTAACTAGCAAGTGTTTGAACTTATTATTTCATAACCAGCATTGTTATAAAGCTGGTAATATATTAGCTGATATATGACAAAACTTAAGTCAGCTATTCAGAGAAATTTGTCAAATTGTTAATTGCCTTTTCTCCTCACCCTCGACAGATTATAATTTCAAACAAGATCTTTCTTTTATTTTATTTTACTCAAACATTCCACTTTACAAATTTTTAAGACTTAAACTAACAAGACAGAATTTTTGTTATAACTTATAGTTAATTAAATGAATTGATTTAATTTTAGTGTCTAACAAAAAACATCTTTACAAAAATAAAATTCTCATACCAACTCTTGTTTTATTTAATTTTTCCCTGTAATAAACAGAATACCTATCACAATCAACATTTTTTAGGTGTTTTGCAATGCTTTATAATAAAATTTTTTGTCATGTTGAAAATTTTACTCTGCATATTTTGTGCAAATTTCAGAGCAAGATTTTTGGAGCATAATATATTGTATATATAAAAAAATTTAGGGTATATTTTAAATGTTTTTCACATACAAATCCAAGCTTCTGCTTTAGTGAGACATTTAGGTAAAATGTTATTTTAAATAATAATAAAATAAACATTTATGCAGAATAAATAGCAACCCTAACAGATGAGTAACTGTTGGTATACAAAGGAGGATTTACTTGCTAGTTGCTTCTTGGAGTGGTTACAATTTCTCCCTTTGGCCAATCCTAGCTATGCCCAGAAAAATGTGGAAAAAAATGTTGTTTTTTTTTCTTTCATGCGTGCGTGCGCACACGCACACACACACATACACACAAATATAGAGTACAATTAAAAAAGAATTAAAAACAAATATAGTATCTCACTTATGATTGTGATCATCTATTGAACAATTTATTCTTCTAGTGGAAAATGTGAAATGTAATGAATTAAGGAAAGAAAAATTAAAAGAACGTGAAAATATTATGGGTGTCAAAAATAAAAAAATACAATGATACTATATACAAATAAATATATACCTAAGAAATATACATGATAATTTGACTCTTCTAAGATAAATTTCTGTCAATACACCCACATAAACATGTTTATCTAGTACACAAACATGGAAAGGAAAATTGCATCTGAAGTTCAAATAGCATTCTTGAGTTTTTAAGACAAGATAACTGAAACTAATACTGAAAACATCGGAAGTTGAATTTGAAAGCTTGCATAAACATGGAAGCAGACAAATGTACACATGGATGAATAGACAACTGGCCAGCCACAATGGCAGGCAAATGAACAAATATACAAACAGGCATGAAGGACATTGACAGACAGAAGCACAGATGAATGAGGTGATCAGGTTGGCAGACAAACACAGGAATACATAGATAGACGTACAGAGAGACTGAAACATCCAGGCAGCTAAGCAGACAGACGGTCTGAGACAATCAGATAGCCAGGCAGCTTCACAGATGATCAGGCAGACAGAGATACAAACACAAATACTCAGACACAACCTACCCTATACGCGTTCACTTTGTGCACTTCGTGCAAAGAATGCATAATAAAAAAAGACCTTAAAATAGAAAAGATACAGAAGTAGTGAATCTTCCTTGTCAGAGTGGACAGCATATTAGACAGTTAATGCTGCAAAATGAAGCACAGAAAACTTACATCTGGCACTGATTTAACAGAAAAAAACATCAGCTCTGAATCACAGGCAAAATGATTCTGCATCACTGAATTCCAATAATAAAATGAAATGCACTGACAAATTTATTAAATGCACTTGTATATTGACAAATCAGTTTCGTAATGTAATTTACTGTATCAGTGCATTCCATTCAACTTAAGATATCAGCACAGTTTGGATAGTATATACCTTAAATTTAAAAACGTATTATTATTACTAAACAATCTAAAAAAAGTACAAAGGTTTGTAAACCCAAAGCAAACACCTCACTTGGGTACAAACATACAGTGTTGCAAATGTTAGTGTTTATGATTGAGCATCTGCACATACAAATGCATTCTGCAAATAAATCTGTTCACTTCTTCTCATTTGCAGTATCACAATACCTTCTGTCATCCTCATTTCTATGGGATTTAATACATACGTGTTTGATACATAACCCTGCTAAGCTAGGAGTCTCCAGCAATGCTTGCCACTCACATTTTATTATTCTTAACCCCCACTCAGACAAATTCAGGAAAGGAAACAAGAGAAGGAAATTTTGAGATGACATGCAAAGACAACATAATGAACCACAACAACTGAAATATTGCCAAGAACAACTGATATACAATGAATGTTATGTTGCCTGCTTGCCTACCAGCTTGTCTGCCTGTCTCATTTTAAGTCTACAATTACCGACTATTACTATTTCCACAACTTATGTCAAATAATTGGTACAAAACTTAATTTTAAAGCACTGTTCTTTGGCCTAAAACTAACAAGATAGTCTTAAAACCTTACATTTCACTTCACCAATCAAACATTATTCAGTGGGATAAATATCACCATATTGTTGTCTTTCATTTAAATTTCAAACAAGGATCACATATGTCTTGTATATTACTGCACATGGTATTCATACAAGTAAACAAATATTGTCTACCTTTCACTGGAGAACAGTTTAAATTACACTGAATTTGTATTTATAGTAGTACACTTTAAAGGGTTACCACTTTTAAGGGATAACTCAGGAAAATTGTAAGAATAGTGTACCACATGATAAGTAGTTAAAATGAAAATTTCAAACACACAAAAACATGCCTAGGACCCAACAAAATCTTAATACAAGTTTCAGAAAAAATGCAATTTACTATAAATGAGATATTTATGAAATATTACATACACGTAAATTTTACTTATATATAAATGGGATCAAATGGGAAACAATAATACATTAAAAATTGAACCACTTTTATAATATTCTTGACAATTGTAGTAATGTTGAATGAGAATCGTACGGCATGTTAAACAAATTTAAATTAACTTTTTCAAAAAATCATTAGAAAAAACATTTAAATATAGTGGTTCACTTATTGTGCAGTTCCTTCTCATTACATGCCACAAAGTTCAAAATAACAAATTCAAGTAAATAATACCGTAACTGATCGGCTGAGATGTTCACTTGTAAGTATAAACCTATAAAAATTATGAAGGTGAAAAATGAATATAAAGTATCTGAGACCACAAAAAAACTGTATGAAGGGCATAATAATCCTTTTGGGTATAGAAGATGTAGATTACTCAATGAAATGGAAGATTATAAGAAATAAAAAGATAGAAAAGGACAACAGAGAAGTAGTGATTTTTTTCATGGGTATAGTATTGCCAAATTTGTTAATTTATTCAGAATGTATGAACAGAGACCAACCTTGTCACTTTTGTACTTGCAAATTGATACTCTCATTTATTTACCAATGGGGAAAAACACATCAGCAGGAACAAATTTTGAATTCCCTTACACCAAAAAGTCAATAGATGTACTATGTTTTACTAAATTATTATTGTTTTGGCAACCTCATCCACCTCAATTGCATTTGATTAAGATTTCACCAAGCAACTATAGGTACTCACAATTGTTCCTTAACTTCCCCCAAAATATTCTAAAAAGTACAATTCTCGAGTCACTCCTTAAAAAGCCCACACAACACAGAGTATCCTCCTAGTTCATCAATAAATGCACATTGGACGTTTGACAATGACGTTATCAACAATAAAATTCCATAATAGATCTGAGATCAATTAGTTATGTTATTTCAAAAACAATTTTCAAAATGCATGCTTATTGATCTATTGAAAATGCTACATGCTAAATAAGTCATAATACATATAAAATAATATTTAAAAAACAGTGCAACTTAGTGGTTAAATGTTTAAGTATTTAGGCTACAGAAAGATCTCATACATAGCAAATTAAACAAGCTTATGTAGAATGGCCAAGGATAATTGCAATAAATTCGAAAACTTACCACTTCCTGGTTCCTCCAGGGGCTCCCATTCTGTATCTTCCCAACCAGACTGACTTCTAGCATTCTGTGAGTCAGGCTGAAAAAAAAAAAAAAAAAAAAAAAAAAAAAAAAAAAAAAAAAAAAAAAACATTGCAATAAAAAAACATTGCAATAAAAAAACATTGCAATAAAAAACATTGCAATAAAAAAATATTGCAATAAAAAAACATTGCAGATCTCTTAAAAATAGGAATGATTTAATTATTACAAGAAAATCTTTTGCTATAAAAATTACATTTCATTTTAATAATATTCATTATTTATCTTTGTTTTTTCTCAATTAAGACATTTTCAATTAAAAATGGAATAAGGTTTGCTCTCGCACTCATTACTAAAGAACAGCTACATATGATACAATTTGTATCTAAGACAAACATGGCAAGATTCTTTTCTGTTTTGTGGCATTTGTACAGTTGAAATCACTGGAAATAACAGAATCTCAATTTCAGTCATAAACTTAAGTTACACTCCTTTTGCAAAGTATCAAGTTTATAAAATAATACAATTAATTTTAAATCGTACATTCAATGATACAACCAACAAATAATTTTACTCAATTTGTGATCACTAGGGAACAGATTTTCATGTAAATACATATTTTACAGGGGGCAAGATACGTGTATTCAATAATATTGTTTAGAGTTAACAACACATTCTGAATGAACTAGAACCATTTTATTTTACATATTTTGGTAAAATTACATCTTTTTACATATTTTACCTATCACTACATAGTTTGTTACGTTTTAATATATTTATATGCCAAACAGAGTATTTCAGATGCAAATTCGAGATGTATGTAACTGGAATCATCTTTCCTAGGAAGCCATGCACTTTTATTAATGCCGACTTTTCGCTATTAATTCTCAAACCTAACCCCTCCCCCCACCTCTGCTTCTTGGAGACCGGGTTGGTAGCCATCGGAATGAAGGATGAGCGGATGTAGCCAAAGTAACCACGTACTTGCTCATGGTTCGTAGACACACTGGGTAACTTGATAAAAAACTAACAAGAATTTTTTTTCATCATTGTCAATTCCCCTGCTCCAGAATCCACTACTGGCTAAACGGTACTATTCACTTGAGAGCCAGCTCCTTGTAAACAACATTGTTTATACTATGTACACATTAAGTATTACATATTTCGGATGATAATAGGAAATAATTACTTCTGTAGAGGTAGAAGTTTCTTTTAGCTTCATAGAATTCTTGTTAAATCTGATTGTCAACATTCAGTGCTCAGAAAACACTTGTAGAGAGGAATTTTAAATGTTATAACAAAATTTTATTTTACACATTTTCATTTTTTTCCCTCCATATTTTGAAAAAAATAAGTACATCTATATGTACACATTTAGCTTTTTATATTACAATAAATTCCGTTCCCTAGTGATCATATAAATTTCAACAGGCAAACACATGTTATATGATTTGTATGTTGCACATGCACTAATTCATAAATCACACTACATAATTAATACAGGATTATAGAATAATTAAACCAAACAGTAGAATGTAATAAATAATAGTAGTTCCTATAATGTGATCCTAAAATTAATAGATCATTTCGATGATTTTAACACAAAATCTATGCAGCTTTGATCACTCACAAATTATTTTTGATGACGATAACTTCTGGAAATCGACTTCCTTCCTATTATGTCACTGTCATCATATTTGTCATCATATGGTCTTCTGTCTGTAAATTTCCACTTGGTTTTCCTTTATTGTGCCCAAACTTCATTTTTGTTCTTTTGTGGTTATCTTCACTGTGTACTGTGTACTTCCTGGCACCTTCCTTCACCTTCTTCTTCTCTTTTCCACTACTAAACCCTCTAGTACCCTCTTAACAAAAAAATTTTTTTTTTACATAGTGTCCAATGATGTTCATCTTCCACTTTCTCTTCACTTCAAATGTTCTACTCTTTTTACCATTCTCTTCAATACCTGCCCATTTATCAATATCCTTCCAATTTTACTATATCTTCCACTTCTTTCTTTTAGGCCATTGAGCATATCTTTTACCTTGTTTATTTTCATGCTAAGATCTTCATGATTCATTTAGATGCTTACCTTTTGCTACCAACACCAGATTATCAGCAAAACTATAATTTACATTCAAGGCATTAACATTCTTCCATCTAAGTGCTCTGGTAGAAGCTCTTCCAAGTAAAAATTGGGTGTATGAATAAAATGTTAATTAAATATATAAAATCATAAATAAAAAGATAAAGATTTCTATTACAAGATATAATGAAAACTAGGAATGAAGAACATTACAGAATGAAGAAGAATTTTCGGCATTTTTTTATGGAGTAACATAAATTTATGGTCTCTTATTAATGTATGAACTTCCTTAAGTGATCTTGTGTTCTATATGAATTTAACCAGTTATTTAATACTTCCTTGTGTAATTTATCCTTGTATGACTAGTAATTGGTTGGGTATTTTTTAGGTTTAAAATTTAGATTATGTGAATAATCAAGTGAAGTAAGTTTTAGGTTATGTCGGTCATGGTTAAATTGTGAAAATTCTTGAGACCTGTAGTTCTTTTAATTCCTACAATTCCCAACTGCTGATAGACCTCATTATGGTGGCAATGAGTGACATATGTAACATAAGCACTAATGCTACAAAATATGTAACTTGTGATAGTTACAACTGCTTAATGCATTACAACTGTGATCAGCTGACATCAACTGAAAAGAAGCTGAAGTGTTGGGTGTAAATTAAACAGGAATCTAAAACATCTTTGTTCAGATAGTTCTGCTGGTCTTAAAAGGATTCCTATAATGTGATCCTAATTAGTGAAAGTAATCCTGATCAACGAAGTTAATGGAAAGTAAACTGTATGATTTAAATGCATTGGTGGACACCATTAAATTATTTCAAGACAAGACCAAGAAAGTTATGGATGATATGGATTTATGCATAAAGAATTTGAAGTACAGTGAATCTACTAACTAAACTTCCAACATTTTAGTTTAAGGTATTTATCACAGCTAAGACTTTTGTATTATTATTAATATTATTAATATTATTATTATTATTATTATTATTATTATTATTATTATTATTATTATTATTATGGAATTGGATATGAGTAATCTTGCTTCTTACATAAATCATGACAAAATAGCTAATCAGAAAATTCTTGACATTTAATGTAGCTAGTGCTACTGTAACTACTTGGCTGTCCGGGAGACGCCGGGTCCCAACATTTTGGCTACCATTCTGCAAACTTCCTCACGGTGAAATGCATTTCGCAGAATAGCAGTCGAAACATTGGCACCTGTGCCTACGATGCGGCATCTCCTGGACAGCCAAGTAGTTACCAACTCCAGTCACAGAAGCCTACGCTCTTAGCTGGTGCTACTTTCACAAAAATAATGATCCCAATAAAAGACAAATAATCTCCATGACCTCTGAAGGTTCTATTTGATGAAAGTAACAAATTTGTTGAGATCTTGAAAACTAAGTTTTATCTACAAAGACAAGTTAAATTTTCGATTTTACCAAAATGCAAATTAATCACTTAAAACATCTAAAACCTGAATTACAAAAAAAACCAGAAAACGTTGAGGTTAAGAATGTAAAGTTTTTAAGAGACATCCCTAAATTAGCTATATTCCCAAAAATTAAGATATAACTAAAAATGATAAAATGAACCCAAACAAAACAAAACCCAAACAAAACCCAACAAAAAGATCAGTTAACTATTTATTACCAAAACATAAGAGGAGTGCACACTACACTAATGATTTTAGTAATTTTGATATCCAAATTACTTGTCCAAATGAGGTTATTCTCACAGAAACATGGTTATATAAAGAGATATATGATGGTGATTTAAATCTTCTAAATTATAACACATAGTGAGGATAGAAACTATGTAGATAGACAATAACAAAGAGGAGGAGATCACAAACCATGTATTTCAGAGGCAGTTAAAAAACAATTAAGAAATATCAAACTACAATCCTCAAACCATTTATTTGAACAATTATTTGTTCAAATATAACCAGGTAGAAATAAAGTGTGTTACCGACACTATTTTCCATCCAACTGATCTATTGATTCCTATATCAATCACTCAGACGCTGTAGACAAAATTTCAATTTTACAAAATAAAATATTAACTTTACTTTCAATAGTAAATTATAATTTATCCAAGATTAAAAGGATTAAAAATGATCATGGGAATTTCCCATCTGGGTCAATAACTGGGGCATCAATAATTTCCCAACTAATATTGAAAAGGCACAGCTATTATGTAACTGTTTAAGTTTCAATATTTTTTTATCAGTACATTACTGAGAATACAAATCTGAATTTAATGCTTCTACCACTAAGGTACCTCAAGGTCCATTATTCTATATATATATAATAATTTATCACAAGATGACATTTGTTAAACATATTGATTGTATAGGGAATGAATTATTAAAAACATGAGTTTTATAAAAAGACTAATAACAAGTTTATATTGCTGAAAAAATTAACTTGTGTAACACTTTACTAAAGTCTGATTTTACATACTGATTGGCAATATAATGCGCAAGTACTGAGTACCTTATTTAAAAAATTGAAAGAGTAAAACATAAGTTTCTATCATATGTTACATACAAAATTAAGTATTCAAATACATCAATAACTCATAATTATTCTGAATTAACTATGATTATCAAAATTCAATTCCTATAGTCATCTCATACATTTCATGATGTATTAAGTTTTAACACAAATGTTGAGTTATCTAATATTTTTATAATGTAAGTAAATGAATGAAATGTAAAGATGTAATAGATTATTGAAAGAATTCAATTGTAGATCCGGATATGCATATTCTTTCAAAATTTCATGATTAACAACACTCGTGAATCATTATATATCAAGTGAAGACCTACTATCATGTAATTATGCAATCAAAAATCATTAACAACTCAATATACTTGTATGAATTTGATTGGCAATATATTGAATATTATATCTATGAAAGGAGCTATGTCTTTGTTTTTCTTGCACATTTTATTACTGTCATATTATTGTGATTTATTATAAATAAATATCAAGTTTACATAAAATAATAAAAAATTTAAGTTACATGAATTTTTTTCTGGCAAGGGCAATTCTGCCCATTAAAAGAGAATAAAACAAAATTTAAAAAATGATTACTTACTTGCAATCTATTACTTAATCCTGTTTCACGAGTTTCCCCCCAATTGTATGAACTGATAGATTTCACATTAGAATCATCAACAGGAGCAAAATCTGCAGTACCCCAACCTTCACTAGGACTATTCAAATCTCCTCCTTCAGCAGCCTGCAATAAGTAACAAAGTAGTTATTTATACATCAAAGCTGAAAAGTAAATGTTTTTTGGAAAAAATTAGTCCAAAAACATTACTTTCAGACGAGGTGCATATAACTTTTTTTGTACTCTACCATTATTCATAGTTGTATAACTGTTTGATTTTCAGGCACATCTACTGTTATGGCCATTATTCTCATTACTGTAGTGAATGATTTATCACAGGACGTGACAGTGTTACCCCCTCAACTGGGTGGCGAGATCCAGCACCAAACTGCACATCAGCTTGCAGGGGAATTACCCTTTTCCAGGTATTTCCTGTAGTGGGACAAAACTGCACTCCCAACATGTGTGATGGTGTAGTGCACAAGAGTGTGAGTAGAGGGAGAGGATAGTGCAAGGAAGATGAAGAAAGATCGAGCAAGATCCATGGCCTAGTTGTTAAAGTATTGCTCTGGCATTTTCCTGGTCAGAGAAATTGCAGGAAAACTACCCATCAGAGTAACCAGATGTTAGAATTTTCTTCCACACAGTGACTGAAATCAACCTTGCTATCTAGATACTTCCAAAAATCCACCATCATCATGTATCAAACCCTAGGACCTCCCACTCAGAATCACTGCAGAGACCACAGTAATACTGACTGAGCTAACTTAGCCGGTTTTATAATTATAGATTAACAAAAGTGTTCAAATGTTGATAATTTCAGAAATGATAATCATGCGGAGGAAAGTATCAGAGTTGGAATTAATGTTGCTGATATTTGTAGCTCAAGTCACTACTGTAATAGTTCAAGTCTAACACCATTTTATTTAGTTTTTAAGATTTTCCAACATCAAAGCTTAATGATATGTAGATAAAGAGTATGAATATTAAAGAAAATAATCATATTTAATACAAGACAGAAATATGTATTTAACTTTCATATCTAAAATGAACTTTAAATTTAAATGCCTAAATAAAGTTGAAAAACAATCAACTGATGTTTCCTTCATATGACATTTTTGTAAAGGCCTAGGCTAATAAAAACTGACATTGTTCAAAGTTTTAAAAGTTCAATTTTACAAATGCTACACAGTACCTAATCTGCACATTAGAGGTGAGGGGTTAAAACGGAGCATTACAATAATCTTTAAATAGTCATCACAAAACACACATATTTGATGTACCCCTAGAATGCCCAATGGAGACTTTCCAGAATACGTATTTGAAAACTGTTTATCTACATCACTGGAAAACTCTCAACAATAATTTCTTGTTTAAAAGGAATTTTAACTGAACTATTATTTTAAACCTAGCAAATATTTATATCTGAAATTAGTTCAACAAGTTCATTAATATTATATCCCAATATCCAACATTTCAAATTCACTTTACATTTCTGGCCATTCCTGTTCTGTAGGATATAAGTGAAAGAAACTCATTTAATCAAATATACTGTAAACAGAAAAAACTTCAAAAAAAATTTTGTATATCAGATTATGTCACCACCACCAGACATTAGAGTGTCTTTCATGAACCCAGCATTTCTCTTTTACACTCATAAATTTGTTTTAATATTCAATTATTATTTGAAGAAATATTTTGCATAAGAGCAGCCTTAGGTGACAATTCGGCCTATTAAACTTTGTGATATGCCTGCTGTTGTG
>JAHLJT010008446.1:53816107-53850659 GCA_031308135.1 Acheta domesticus
AAATCTGACATATTTTCCAGAACTCCTCATAATTTTTCTTCTAATACAATACATTTATGTAACTCTCTGCTGCACTGCATGTAGCAAGCTTGGGTTTTGAAGTTTGCAAGGCTGATTTTTGACAGAATGTCTCGGAACTTAATCTTTTATTATTGCCAAATCTCATGCCCTATCGCTATTATCTGATCACCTCTTATCAGTAGAGCCCAGAAATGTGACAAAATGTCTTTTTTTTTTTATTTTTACAATTAGATGGCTTTTAACAATAGAAAATCGCTTGATTTTACTTCTGTTGATTTAATTGATTTTCATTTTGCCTTTTTTGGTATATTTTATCCAATTTTAGCTTATGATGAGGCTCCAGAGTCAGATACTGTTCAAAATCTAAATGAGAAAAAGAAGATACCATTTAAGATTTTTGATTTTTTACATTGATGAGTTCTGGCTTTGTTCACTCACAAGGAATCCCTTCCTCCATTTGAGTATGGCCTCAGATCTCTTTTGAGGACAGAGCTCCATGTATTTGATGTTCCCTTGTCAAAAACTATAATTCTGTTTCGAGTGATACCATTTCAGGATTCAAACAGGAGTTCACAATAGCATTTCATACATACAGCATTGCAAGTTACTATGAAGATTACAAAGAAATTATTGTTTCCTTCCACAAAAGTGCTAATGTAAATTTTAGGGTTAAAAATAAAATGTCAATCATTTGAATTATTAACTTTTTACAGTAATTTATTTTAAATGGTGATTTTTCATTGTTTAAATTCCTTTGAGAACCCCCTCCTTTCATCAGAATAAAGGTCTTTTTGAGTTTCTGTCTTAGCAAAAATTAATGTCTTTTGTCTGCCAGTTTAGGTAAAATAAATCCCTGAACTTCCGGGTACTACTGATCAGCAACAATTGAGCATTAAAAGTGGGAGATCAGATTTTTCTACACAGGACGAAGTTAACACCAGCTCATAAGGAACAATTTGTTTCTGCACAGATTACAGGGCATGTGCTTGCTCCAAGTGAATGTGCACTTATGTGTGTGTGTGTGTGTGTGTGTGTGTGTGTGTCTCATAACTAACAGAATCTTATGAATCCCTTTTCCACCAACATATCACAACAATTTCAATGTTTAAACGGGCTTTCTTGCTTGCAGCTCTCAGCGCTATATGTGACTGGTCACACAAATTAAAATGGCACACCTGATAGTGGGTTCATCACAAAGTAAAATGACAGTTCTTCGACATTCATTTTTCAGCTTTTTAAACAAAAGACAGAAATAACATGATAATTTTATGTTTTATGGTTATGAGTGCGATATTCATCAAAACATTACCTCCATATCTCCCCAATTCTCAGTATCCCAGGTCTCATCATAATCTGAGACAGAATCAGCACCTTTACTCTCTTCTTGTTCCAAAGATGTCATAGATGTAACACTAGATGTTGTTGTAGAAATACTACTACTAGATGGTTGCTCTGAAAAATTTTAAAAAAGTTTGATTACATGCCTTTTATCCTTTTTGTAAAACAGTAAACCTACGTTACCACTAATTCCAAAGGGCCAAAACGATCGGAATTTGTGTTATAAAAATTCATGTTATCCGATTATTATAAATGACCATATTATTCTAATCCTTTGCTGGGACACAAGTTTTGTTCATGTCACAGTGAAATTCTTGTAAGCGAGTTCATGCTAACGAAGGTTTATTGTATTAAAATTTGTTTTGTATTACAGTTTCAAACATATTGTTTAACAAAAGGACAAAGTCACTGGCAGTTGTGTAATGTAGTAATATTTACTCTAAATAAAACAAAATGTTTATTCCAAAATTCTCAAATGAAGAAAGTCATTCATTATTCTTAGCCACACTCATGAAACAGTTCTTTCCATTTCCTTTAATTTTCTTTTTTTGTTTTATGGAATCTAAAAGAACATCTGAGCTGAAAATTGACAGATTTAAGTTTTACAATAAATAAGCTCATAATGTTTTATTGTCAACATTATGAAAATTGGGATTAGAATGAACAGATAATGAAGGAAAGAATAAATGTTGTTCAATAACACTCAAAATTAAAACTAGAAGTGATCCACATGTATTTATGTAACCTATGAAATGAAAATAAAATGGGAACTCAAGGTATGACACTTACTTTCTCATATGATTGGTAAAATTATGCAATATTGCACCTTCTATCCCACTAACACTTCAACCATTACTCAAACAATATAACTCTAAAACTCAAATGTAAGCAAAGCTATTAATATTTTTAAAAAACGTTTACATTAAAAAATGTAAAGATCTTATATTTAGGAAAAGATATTATAAAAAAAATCTCTAGCTTAAATATTATAATTGATAGATTTGAAAAAGAAATGCTGCAACATTTTCACATGTCTCTTAACCCTTTTTGGGCATTGAGAGTGTAATCCTCCGTTAGGTTTTTGTCTTTTTGTCTCATCACGTCATGATCAGTTAATGGGGCCCCAAGGAACTTATCGTGTGTAGTTGCTTAACTTTCCTGACTTCCTGGAGTCTAGTTATGCAATTTAGCTAACAACACCGGCAAAACTACAATATTCATAAGAGATTTTCCCATAATGGAATTTGTTCTAAACAAGTACATCTTTAATTATTTTTACAAATTTTTTTGAAAATAAAAGTATTTTTGGACATTTTGCTTGGGGGAAAAAAAAGCAATTAAGAATAATATATTCTTGAAAATGGCTCCAAAATGTTTCTATAATTTTTCTCAACTAGAGAAATATGCAGGTTTCAACATCAGCAATTTACAAAATTCCAGAGTTTGTTATGAAACTGAACCTATGCCTTATTAATAAGCCAACATAACTCTAATTAGGCAAAGAATTAAAAGAAAGTTGGAAACATTTTTGAGACAATCTTGTTAACATTTTTTTTCATTGTCACTATACATTAAGCAAAAACTATTCATATTATTAAAAAATAATACATGACATTAACTGAAGATTTAATTTTGAAGAACAGATTTCATTTAAAAAAATGCTCTACAGGATGTTTTAATATAGGACATTACAGTTCCAGAGAACATGACTACGCTTCACCTTGTGGAATACAAAAAACTACATTCACAACTTCAATCAATTCAGTCATGGATGACATGTTACATTCACGATACTCCAAATTTTATTTAAAAATGCACACAGGCAAATGAATAAAAAATAATCTGGGTGATAATTAAGAGAATGCTTAAAACTTTGTGAACAAACTTTCTTCTTTATTTTTTGTATGATAGTATTATTTTTATTTTACTGTTATTTCAAAAATCTGGCTGAAGTCTGAAATTTTCTCTTTTGAATTTATTGATAGTAATATTTTTGATGATGTGTGGAAAGACAGATTGGACAAATGAGGTGGAAAAGGCTGATAGCAATGAACAGAAATTATAATTATTCTACTTTAAACTTTTCCGACTTTCAACATTTGATTACTACTACTGATCTAATAGGCACTGATGTTAAATTCAATAACTCCCACCTAATTATAATTTCTGATTACAAGCCAATTAATGTTTTAGGGAAGGGAGTCTCAAGTTTTTAAATTGTAAAAAAGAAGAATCTATTATATTGTGAGACTCAAAAATTTAAGTGAAAATTTAAGGTTTATAATTGTATTATAATTAATATTGGTATTGTACATATATGGTCTTTATAATAAGCTAATGCTGAAAGAATAAGTAAATACTTTATTTATACATGTTTATATTCCCTGACTGATCTGCCCGAGTTGCAGCTATTCGAATTTGAAACATTTTAATTTTTGGGAGTACTTTTCATGAAATCCCAAAGAAGTTTTCAAATTTTCTCAAAAATCAGCGCAAATTTTTTTCTTGCAATTTTTTGCTAGTTTTGCAACTAGTGGGGCTAAAACAACACATACATTCTCATCCTTAGAAACGGTTATGTAATACTATTTATATTCCTATTTGCCTCCAAATGAACACATCCCAGTCACATCTGTCTCTCTCTGTTTTTTTTGGTAAAACTCATTACAAATCGTAGAACATTAGGTGTGAAAACTAAATATTTTGAAGTAAATATCATCACAATTTTGACAATTATAATTGCGTTCCATACAGTTAAGTCATGTCCCAACAATGAGATGTAATTCACAGAACTACAGCTGCAGTCTTGCAAGATGGAATGCCATTGTTGCATTCCAATCTGATATTTCCTGAAGGCTAGCAATTTTTCTTTCATATTACATTTAAATTGTATTTTAAGACGAAAAACCTAATTGGGCTTATTTCAATTAAGGTTTGTGGATTGCTTGAAAGAAAATTCATAAATACATTGAGAATGCATATACATTCTTCGCAACATAGACAAAAAATATGGATTATCAAATATGTTTTAAATACTTTCTAAAAGATTAATTTATAAATGTATAACAAAAGCTCAAATGTAAGAAATGAACAAAGAAATACGAAATAATATACAAATTCTAACTTACGTAGCATCCAAATTTTTCCAAGCCCAACTCGAATTATGTTCACAAAGTACAGGAAATTCAAAATGGATGACTATGTTTGATGCCATATTACACAAAAAATTTTCATATTTTTGAAAAATTCAATGTGACCTTATTTGAAGATCTGTTCTCAATGAACATATTTCATTAAGGAAAAAAAATTGTAATCTTAACAATTGTAGTTTTAGGAAGACACTGAAAAAGTTTTGAATTTTTGCAATTTTCAAAAAATCTGGATTTTCAACAAAAATAAGACCTGCACCATTCTTTTAAATGTTCTTCACAATAACCAACAACAAAATTTAATAAAAAACGATGGAGCCATTTTTTTTGAAAAGTTTGAAAATGTCCCAGAGGCCTCGTGTAAAGTACCCCCAAAATTAAAATATTCTTTTCAAATTCAAGGAGCCACGACATCAACCAGATCAATTGGGGAATAACAATTTTGGAAAAAATTGGTTTAGCTGCTAGCATTGTTCACAGCCAGATGTTTTTACATCAATCGATTTTTTGCTGTCAAGAACACACCAAACATGGATTCTGACTACACCATGTGTTAGAGGATTTTTATTAAATTTAGCAACTGAATTTATCCACTTTTTCGTTACCAGGGCCTGGCAATAAGAGTTTTTTTGCTGCTTTTTCCAGCAGCATTACATAACTTTCTCTTTATTGTGTAAGTGGTAGCAAGAAACTAAAATGACAGGTCTGATTTTCAGTGTAATCACTGAAATTTTGAAAATAGCAGAAATTTAATTTTTTTGAGATCTCCCCTCCTTCAACTACATTATTTAAGTCAAGATACTTTTTTCTAAATGTAATCTGTTCTACACAATTAGATCTTTAAATAACATCATTAACAATTTTTTTTAACATAAATAGTTTTCACAAAATTGAACGCAACTGAGACAATTGAAAACCATACATACATAAGATTTTCTCAAAAATTGGTCACAATTTTTTCTTCAAATTTTTTGCCAAATAGGGAAATGTTTACTTAATAATAGGGCATTGGTCTAATTTTCATTAAAAGCTCAGAAATTTCACAAATCCCAGTTATTCAAATTTCTTTTTGATGCATTAGGAGCTTTGGTATGGCTAACCAGCACTTGTGGAATAATGGACCAAAGAATTGGTTGAAGACCTGATGCACTCCGGATTAAATCCCAGCCTCGACAAATATTTTTGCAAATTAGAATCACAGGTTCAACTAGAATTAGAATATTACATAACCGTTACAAATATGAGAAAGTATGTGTAGTTTCCACACCACTATTTTATTAATATTATTCAACAGAAAATGATTCTCTTTAAAAATTTACATTATAATATATTTATTTGTTTTAATTAATTCAATATTTAACAATTTTAAAACAATATCATTAAAATAATTTGATTAATATCAGTGAATTTTAATTGGAAATCTACAATGAAGGAAAATAACCAAAATAAAATAAAAATTTTTCAACAAAAACAAAAATAAATTCTCACAGTCCTCAGTCTAAAATATACATACCTAAGGATCCAGGTTTACTCAGGGTCTTACTAGCATGAGGTGTAATTGACTTCACAGTATCTGACTGGCTCCTGTAAAATTTAGCAGTAACTGCTGTCACAGCCCAACCTGCCCATGTTGCAGCAGCACTTGATAAACTTGGAGTAGTTGTATGGACATCAGCCTCTGAAAGTTAATAAATACATTTTGTGAAGTTAACCAGTATGACAAGTTTCTTTCAAAGCCCTTAAGAATATTTTCAAGTTTTACTTATTCAAAATTTCCAAAGAATCCTGACGTAGACTCCAAATCAAGTCAAATCATTGTTTGCACAATGGTATCAACTATTTTAATCATTTTACTCCCTTTTGTAGAAGTTTTGTATCAACTACATAAATTTTCAAATTTGAACCATATAAAGTAAACTGGTTTTCTCTATTACAAATATCTGCTTAATGGTGATTCAAATTATTTTCATATTATTCTTGACAAGCACTGAAATGATTTCCTCTAACCAAGTAAGAAACTGAATTTTCAAATAAATAACACAAAATTAATATCAAATATATAATTCAAATATTAACCAAGTACCCAGAAGAAAGATGCCTGGGTCATAAGATCACAACTGTGGGCCCCAATTTCAATAAAATACCCTCTTTTATTTAATTTTTTTTTTTTGACTCTACCTTGTCAACCGCCCCATCTCATTAAATATCTCATTGCAAAAATTTATTCACATTATTCATTATTAAAAACCAATTTAAATTATTTCAAGACACCATCAATATGATACACAAATGAAATAAATACATTTAGTTTTATATAACATTTACAACTAAATTGGTTTCTAAATTATTTTTAATATTCTTACTTTGAGGGCAATAAAATATAAAATGAAGAACAAAGCAAACTAATACCAAATATTGAGAATGCTTTTTTTAAAAGAATACCCATTGATTCACGAAGACTAGGATCTTCAGACACTTTCTCAAGCTTGCCAAGAAAACCCTTTATAGTTCGAAATGCATTATCTCGAACAGACTTCTCTGGATCTACAGTGAGCTGACATAGTGCTGGCAAAATACGCTGTGCAACTTCAGAGAGAAGGAAGTACTGTTGTGTAGCTGCTAATGCCAAAACACCTAAAAATTAAGAAAATAAGATATGAAAATAATGCATTAAAATGATAATTAAATATTCTGTCCATGTGTTACCTGCACTTCTTGCAGGTGGAAATGGATCCCTCATTGCACGAATAAAAGCAGAAATAAGTACTTTCTGCCTTATTTGAGGATGTAGATGCTGAGCAATTTTCCCCAAACAGACAGTAGTATTTGTCCGAATACCTCCCTGATAGAAAAAAAACAATTATAGAATGTGAAATACTTCTCAAAATTCTACAACATATTATCGTAGAAGCTTTGTTACCTGATCATCTTTTGATTGCAGTCTTGCAAAATGTCGAAGGACTTCGACATTTAAATTATTATAATTAAGTTTTGAAGCAAGATGCATCACAGACTGGAATGAACATACGAATTTAAAATAAGCAATGTTTTTAATAACATTACATTTTAACACTTTTTAATTACATTACACAAAAATTGTCACTGTATACCTTCACAGTCTGCTCTCTAATGGTAGGATTGGTATCCATAAACCCATTTGCCACTTGTGGGAAAATTTGATCATTCACAACGGATGCTTGTAAATGACCTGAACACACACATACACACAAATACAATACAATAAAATGCAGATCCTAGTTAAGAGAAAAAATACACAAATCATTCAAAATTATAACGCACCTATGAAGTACTCAAGTTGCTGAAGTAAACGTATTCGTGTGGCTCTATCATTTGAGGTAAACAGTTTGACGACACATGGAACGATCTTTTTCTGATATTCTACTTCATTCAAAAGACGTCCCAACTAAAATTTTTTTGAAAAGTCGTGAATTTAAAATATTAAGCAAATGATGAAATTAAACCTATTGCACTAAAATATGACAAATTATGAATTATGAATTTAAATATGAGAGAACAACAATGTGCTACCTTGAACATCGGCATTAGAACAGCAGAGCCTGCATCACCATACTCATAGGCAGTGATAAGTTGGGGCAATATTTTATACTGGCAAACATTTTCTGGAAAGTTATCCAATTGAGGTGTTAAAGCACTAAAAAATCGATTCTTCTCACTTCTATCTTTAATCTGTATTTCTTCCAGAAAGAGAAGAGTGTCAACTAAGTCATTCTTGAAATATCCTCCAATTTTTCGACATCGTGTTATGATATCAGCAGGATTGGGTCGAGACGAAGGGTTTGCACCAACCAATTCACAATATACAGAGCTCAATTGCTTTGGTATCTGAAAATTTAACAAATCTCAACATTAAATGCTCATTAAGAATTTTCAGTTATGAAATTATATCAGAGTTCTTACATTATTCAAATCTTTCAATGCCG
Source organism: Acheta domesticus (assembly GCA_031308135.1). Taxonomy (NCBI): domain Eukaryota; kingdom Metazoa; phylum Arthropoda; class Insecta; order Orthoptera; family Gryllidae; genus Acheta; species Acheta domesticus. Next base: position 53,824,578 of record JAHLJT010008446.1, read on the forward strand.
ATTGCTGAGGTAAAGGTCCATTAAATGTTTCCCATATGAGACACCCAAGACCCCACATGTCTGTAGAGCTGTAATAAAAATATACATTGTACACAAGATACCCTTCAATAGTGTACCCCTCAAATGTTAAAATGACCACAAATCAAAATATGAAATTAAAAAAATTAATTTCATATAACTTTTAATTGAAGCCCAAAATGAGTATGAAGAAAAAAAATTAAAAGACAGTTTTAAGAACCAGCTATTTCAATTTAGGACCCTATGTATTTTTTCTGTAAACTCACGATTTTCTTGCTGCCCTGAACATAGTTAATCACACAAAAATGAACGTGTTATGGCAACAGAAAGCAAAAGGTCACTTCAAAAAATGACAAAACAAAAACAATAATATAAAAGTTTGTAAGTAACAAATTATTTTCATACCTTCAATCAATGTTAAGAACATAATCTAAAACTTCAATAGTGGTGGGGGTTTAAGAAATATTTGCCAATAATATATACAATCATTCTACAGAACACCACACAAAATATTATACTGCATTATACAACATATTAATTTGTTAGGTATCAAAAGTAATGCATAAAATATAAAACATTAGATTTTAAGCAATGAAATGTGTTACTTTAATCCTGGTGATTCTTATCAGTATTTTACACTGATCAAAAAGATGGTTTTGTTTCAATATACACCACCACAAAAGGTTGATAGTGGAAGATCCAGAGGGTGCCATGTGGCTCAGGCACCTCCCTCTGAAATACTTGAAGAATACTTACATGACAACACTGATCAAATATTTATTCAAAATTCATCAAATGAATGACGTCATTTATCAAATATTAATTCTTTATAAAGAAAAAATATAAAGTAGATTTAGTTCATGCTTTAAAAAATTATAGGATCACAAAACTACTACTGCTTTATTTTTATCAACACAATAACAAAATTCATATTTTTCTTTTTGAATATTACTTTGTCTAATTTATTTTATTTCAATGTATCAGCATGTTGAAGTCACATTTCTTTGCTTCTATGAATGCTGTATTTTTATAAAGAAATTAAATAGAAATGAATTTTGATTTCTTTCCTTCAACACATAGAGTAGTATGTGAATGATGAAAATGTACCAGCAATTTTCACCAACCAAAATTAATCTGAGCAGCAGAACATCAATAATCTGAATCCTTCCTGAATAATCTATTCCTTCCAAGTTATCAAATTATAAGGATTTTCAAAATGAACCATACGAAGAGCTGGCAGACCTCGACAAACTTGTAAATTTACTAAAATCTTTCATAATTCTGATAATTACAAGGGAAAGTCATTGTCCAGGGAAAAAGTTAAGGTGTCCAATCTGCAGTTTCTGGAAAATTTCTGCTAGATCCATTCTACACTTATTTTGTTGTCAATAATTGTTTTTATTTAAATTTTAAAAATATCATAAAATTAAAATAATCTTATTTATAGCTTATTTTGTATTATGTATAGAATAATTTTCTGCAATCAACACAGTTAACACTAATTCTAAGAGAGCATAATAATCAGTGTCTGTGTTATCCGATTTTTATATATATTCATATTACAATATTTCCTTGCCAGGTCCCAAATTTTGTTTAGGTAACAGTGGAATTCATGTTAAGCAAATTCATACTAATGAGGGTTTACAGTAGTTTTAATAAAATGATTACGTACTAGTCACTTTAAACAAATATGTACATACTACAGTTTTCACTTCATGCAATTATTTTCTCCACAAAATTGAATCCAGATTACCAACAATCCACATTTTTGACATCCAAATTATTGCCATTGTAGTGTAATTTCTGGTGATGCTAATCAATGTTTCTCTAGAAAAAAATTTCTGATGGTGATAGGGTTGCCAGGTCTGCTTTCAAAAAATAGTGGTCAAGCGGGGGAAGTATTAAATTTTTTTTTTTTAAATATATACAATTAAATTACATATTTTCTTACAAATTTCCTACCCTTATTGTCTTAGACTGAACAGTTTTAGATTACATACTATTTCATCATAAAGCTTTTGAATTTAAAATATGTCCACTATTTTATGAAAAAAAAAAGTGAACTTATTATGAAAAAGCAGACTGTCCACTCAAATAGTGGACACCTGCAACCATAGATGGTGATTATGCATCAGTATCATTTAAACAAGGATCAGTTCTTAACACAAGACATGCAATGTATTGGTAGCAATAAAATGGACAGTTGTCAATACTGGCAATGAATAAGAAATACACCACAAGTGAAGTGAAAAATCCCTACAAAACAAGTAACTTTTAATAACACAATGCTTTCATAAAATGAAATGTGTAGCAAAGAGAGTACGTCAAATCAGATTGATTCTTACATACGGAAGAAATGTTGGTCCTCATTGAAATTGCTTCATTTCTTAGTATCTTTGCAACCTTGAAGCTAATGCTGGGCAAGAAGAGAATACTTTTAGCTTAAATGAAAATGTGACTAACTCATTTTATAAAATTCATTGGAATCTACAATATTAACATTAACTTATTTTCCACATTAAGTAACATTTACATAATTTGACATCCTTATTTGATGCAATACGTTTCCCTTCTTTCAAAAAAATTTTTAGACACTAGCATTTCTACTTCTATATATATAGAAATACTACTGCATAATAATAATACACTATATATCACTAATAAATACTGAGGGAGAATCAAAGGATATCTACCATTTGGTGATGAGTCTCTGACGACCTGGATCTGCCTTCTCTGGAGGATCATACTTTTCAAGTGATGGCAAGATTTTAATAGGAAGACCCGTGCCTTCACTAGCTCCAGCAACATATTCCACACCCCCAAGTTTCCATTCACCAGCACCATTGACAAATACTGATGACAAGCACACATTGTTATGCCGAAGGTTACCATCATTGTTTAAAAAGCTTAATGCTCTCTGGAATATTATTTCAACATAAAACACAAAAAATAATAAATACCTTATTTCCACCTAAATCTATTTTCGAGATGCAATACTCACAGTTATTTGAAATATGCCCCATGCCAAATATAACTCACGCTGATGACCTTCTTTTCCATCTTTAGATAATTCACCTAAATATGTGTGAAGAGGTACCACGTATTCTGTAGCTAAATAAATAACTTTCTCAGTCTGGGGGGCAAAAAAATTAATGAATTCAATGAAACAATAACATCTCAATGAAAAATAAATATCACCAAAAAATGAACACACAAGTAAAATCTTGGCAACAGGAAGTGACAAACAATCATTTATGAAAATAAGTCAAATGGATAGTGGTATCTGAGCAGTTAAATTAACAATAGTATTTTGTTAGTGATACAACAATCAACCTTTTTGTTTTCTCCCTCTTTATTCATTATTTTAATACTTGACAATAGCAACACTTCTATTCTGATTGCATCTAGAATTAACATTAATTACATCATACTAAATTATTAAAAAAATGAAAACTTATAGACCAATAACAGAAGATATTAATTATTAGCACTGTACCTCTAAACTATCCAGGTAAGTAAGAATACTAGGATGCCGTAAAGTCTTCAAACGTTTCACAGCTGCCTTAGCAATATCAAACTGAGTCTCACTTCCAGTTCTTACATCAAAAACAAACACTGACACATCTTCCCCACTTCCCTGCAAAGACATACAGAATATTCACATAATTATTTTTTCATTAATTCTTGTTGCCTTAAAAATAACTTCATTGACTTCAGTTAAGTAACTTTCAAAAGAAATCAATTTTTCTCACTTAACCAACAGTAGTTACTAATTGATTAAATAAGAACACATACTAAAATATTTACATTTTGGATTAAAAACTTTATTCAAAACTCTCTGAATATTAGTAACATAGTATTATGATGTGTCAACATGTTGATGTCACTAGAAATAAATAAACAATTCATGGACATTACAAACTGCAGGGAATCTTAAATGAAATGTCATGTAATGACAAAACTGACAATTGTAAATTCATTTGGAAGAATGCACTGATGAAATAGCATTTAATACAATGATTTTGCAACATGCATACATGTTTAATACGTGTCAGGCACATTTTCCAAGTGTCATGTGCAATCACATTCTTAATTACCTTTTTCTTTCCTTGGTGTAAACTCCACACACTTTTGTCTTCTAACCCTTGAACAGGCTCGGAAATTTCATAAGGGAAATCCTTGGAAGGATCCCGCGCAAATAAGGACCACATTATGAGAAACTGAGAAAAATTGAACTCATGATTTCAACTTTACAAACCACATACGTAGCATTGAAACCCACTATCGTCCGCCCGCACACATCCACATATCTCAAGGGAGGTAGGCATAAACCACACTAGCGCGAGTGAGACAGCTGCAAACTTCATCTGTGGAGTATACTCTGTTTCAAACCCTTTGACTTTATGTCTGGAAAAACTATTGAGATGTAAAGTGTTTAACTGTGGGTGTAATACGTTACTATACATGAAGTCACGAACAAATTGAGGGAGATCCTACTGCAAGCATCAGTAATGAATAACGTTAGCATAATCATAATTTAAACCTAACCTTCCGAAGGCAATTTTTCATAGATGGATTGATATTTTTTATTTCTACAAGAAGGTTTTTTGAAACTTGTGGCAGAACACAATAATTTATATACAATTAAAGTGTTATAAATGAATATAATACAACTTATTTTAATAATAATAATAATAATAATAATAATAATAATAATAATAATAATAATAATAATAATAATAATAATTTTACGTGTATGTCACACACATACCTTTTTTTATGACAATGCCTGGATAAATGTTGAGAAAATAAATTATTAATTCGCAAGAATTCTTTACGAAAATGAAGAGTATCAGTGCATGGGTGACAGCCGCCCGGGGCGGGGGGAAATTTCGTCGCCCCCTTAGTTAGGTATTTCAATTTAAAAGATTAAAATAACAGTAATTCTAAAGAACTTTTCGGCAAGATCAATCGTCATTATTGTGTATTCTACAGCATACAAATAAAAGTCATGTATATATGTTTTGCAACATAATAATCACATTTCTTACAAAAATTCTTACTCGTGTGCCACTTACATTGATATCCTATAGCGGATATATAACATATATATAGTCGATTGACAAGATTAAATTATTAGCGAATTGAATATAAAACACAAATCGACTTCTAATTATAACTAGAACGATATTGTAACAATATATGTTTTTATTGAAAAATAATATAATTAGTAGAATTAAAAACAGAACTTCTGTCTTTAACTAAATCTTTATTCCTCTACTTCTTTAATAGCAAAGTCTTTTATTGCACTATCAATGTCTATAGCATCACATAGCATTTTTTTTTAATTCTGGCCCTCAAGAAAATGTGCGCAGATAAATTTCTTTCCCCACACGTCATATACAGTTTTTACTGTTTTTTGACAAATAAATAAAAATAAATAAATCAATACCTCTTACTCAATAAACAAGATAGCCAGATTGGTTAGGCTTAAAGTACTCATTGTTGATCTTAAATAATATTGATCAACTTCAATTTTGAAAAACTCCTCTCATAGCTTAGACCGGGAGCCAGCAAGAAAATCGACGTTTGATAAGCTCAAAGCTAAAACTTTTTGACGAGTTAGCTAGTGTTATGAGGAACAAGCAAACGCAAGTATGGCAGTCTGTTGGTGACGGCGTTGCGCTGCGCAATTTTTAAATATGTCGAAAAAAATCGGCCATTGGGAAATGAGTACACAGCTAATTCGAGTTGTATATTCTTCGTTAGATGGCCAAAGTGTGAAGGAGTTGTATGTCATACCGAAGCGGCATCTCGAACTGCCCGCCAAACTGAATTGAAAGTGTCATTTTTTTTATTTATATTACGAGTATTTAAAAAATAGGTTTTTAAGTATGGCTGCCATTTATTGGATTACAAGCTCAAAGGTATTTTTGTGGTCTTATGGTTGAAAATTCTTTTTCATTGCCGATTATGACCACTCCATACCGTTGTGGTGTCTCTAAATAGTCGCCATACTGGTTCAAAAATGTCAAATTTGTCACTAATCCATGTATGATAGGTACATACCTGAGACAAATATTTTTCAATTGATTTTAATGTCTAGAAGGCGAATCTGTAAGTGCCATGCCAATGTCTCGAACGTGAGAAATTAATCTCTAAAGTTGAAAAAGATTTATAAGTGTGACGTATAACAGGTACACGTGCCATACTTGTGTTTTTGAAACATGTTTAACGTATGAAATACGAATATGTGTGTGCCATACCGATATCATGTCTCTACGAAGAGGAATAAACCTGTATATTTGTAATATTTTATAAAAAAAGTAAGTGAATATAATTAAGTTCTATTTGTACTGACTTTTTATATGTATTAATATTTGTAAAAGACGGTTACTGGAGAAATTCTCTGACATTACTATAACACTCGGATATCCTTCTTATTTTGGACAATCAAAGTACAAGGTTTTATTTTTCTTATAATACTGGAACACGAAGATTACCATAATATTTAGATGCAACATCAGGTGTAAACAAAACGTTAATTTATTTATGAATGTAAATTAAAAAATGTTGATATTGTTTAGAATGAAAGTATTAAAATAAAACCACACACTAATCCGAGATGAAATTAGTTTCAAATAATAACGAATACACAAGCTGATAGATTAACATTAATTATATAAATGAATATTACCCATTTATAACAATTGCAGAATCTGTAAACTCTCACGAAGACACAAAGGAAGATGAAGAGGAAGACGATGACATCAATGAATCTAACTACATAAATGAATTTCAATGTAACATACCGCCTGTTAAAGACAGCAATGAATCCTGTGGATGAGATGAAAAAAAGGTACATATTTCCATATCCTTAAAGTTTTGCGGAATAAAATATAACTCTTTTGTAACAAAACAGATGGTTTTACAACAAATTATTATGTTGGTGGTTTGAATTTTATCTGAATCCATTTCTCAAATGAAAGATATTGGTATATTATTGGTTTCGTATAAAAAGTAGAAAATGTGTTGCAGTGAATGTTCCTTTTTAATCTCTTTTTTTTAGATTTGTTAAAAATATTGTTCTTAAGGAATGGACCAGACTCTTTCTTAAGGAATGTGATCCTTTTCAGCATAATGATGTAGACACTTGGAGAAAAAAAAATGGTTCTCTCAGTTCAGTTTGCCATTATTGTGGAATATGTAACTTTTTCATCTCGTCTATGTAACTATCTAAAAATACTGTATTTTATTTATTTCAATAGATTATATTGCTCCCAATTTGTTATAAAGCGTCGAAAATCAACCATTCACTTCAATTTTTTTATTGATGTAAAGATTATACAATATATTTCCCAGCATTAACCATTGATATTACGAGTATTTAAAAAAATAGGTTTTTTCGGTATGGCTGCCATTTAATGACGTCTTATCAGTATGGCATTGCATTTATTTATCAAAATGGATCACGGGGAGTCCTAAAAATGTACCGCCATACTTGTACCTATGATAAATACGTACATGGATTAATAACAAATTTGACATTTTTGAATAAGTATGGCGGCTATCTATCAGTATGGCGGCTATAGAGGCGCCGCAACAGTATTGCGTGGTCATAATCGGCAATGAAAAAGACTTTTCTTCCATAAGACCACAAAAAAAAGCTTTGCGCTCGTAATCCAAGCAAGCATAAAAAAAATGACACTTTCAATTCAGTATGGCGGACAGTTCGAGACGCCGCTTCGGTATGGCATAAAACTCCTTCACACTTTGGCTATCTAACGAAGAATATACTACTAGAATTAGCTGTGTACTTATTCCCCAATGGCCGATTTTTTTTCGACATATTTAAAAAATTGCGCAACGTAAAGCCGACACCTACAGACTGCCATACTTGCGTTTGCTTGTTCCTCAAAACACTAGCTAACGTGTCAAAAAGTTTTAGCTTTGAGCTTATCATTCGTCGATTTTCTTGCTGGCTCCCGGTGTAGCTGGCATTGATTGTGGAGTTGTGAGGAATATTCGGAGCATTATTATAATATTGGGCAGTGTATCTTCCGGCTTGGATTTCACAATAAATTTTAATAATTCAAGTAGATCCGCATTGATACATTTTACTTTCCCGTATACGTACGTATATACGGAGTAATATACGTACGTAGTAATAGTAGAAGGAAAGATATGTAATGCTGCGCAAAATCGATTTCGAGATTTCAACGGAAATACACGTTTTGGTGTCTCCTGATTCCGAAAATGTGTGTTTCTTTTTTCAAAATGTCCGTCCGTCTGTCTGTGAACAACACTAGCGCCTAAACCAAAAGTACGATTTCTTCCAAAATGGATATTCCCCGGTCGATCTGCATGCACTCGAGGCCCCGCGATTTTGAAAATCATTCTTCAAAATTTGGGAGTACTTTACATGAAGCCCCCCGGACATTTTCAAAATTTTCTCAAAAATGGCTCCAATTTTTTTCTTTAAATTTCTTGTAAGAATAGAGTAAAATACACTTATTAGGGTGGAATAGGTCCGATTTTCACGGTTAACTATGAAGTTTCGAAAATTGCAAAAGTTTTAATTTTTTTCGACGTCTTCGTACAACTACAAAATTGAAGATAGAGACTTTTTCTTCAAATAAAATTTGTTCTCCAAAGTGAGTTCTTTCATTAAGGTCATGTACATTTTTTTGAAAATTTTAGTAGTTTTCGCGCAATATTGCGTGCAATATGTGCAATTTTAAAATCAGAGTTTCTAAAAAATTTGAAGCCGTTTTTGAGAAAATACTATACATGTACGTATAGTACACGGGAAAGAAAAAAATTGAAGCCGTTTTTGAGAAAATATGGTTTTTGTAAATTTTTAAAATTGAACATATTGCACGCAATATTGCGCAAAAACTACTAAAATTTTTAAAAATTTTCATGTGGGTTATTCGATTGAAGAGCGTACTCCGCATTTCTCTGAATATCAGCAAGTTGTTCTGCTGTGAATTTTTCACTGCTAAGTAGTATATATCGTCGTTGACTGGCAAGTTTCTTTGAATCTAGGGTAGGTCTCATATTCGGGTTCTTAATTGCTCTTTCCATATCTTGAAAACTTCTATTTGCGAGTCCCCATTTTTTGCTTTTGCACAGTAAAAGCTCAAAGAAACATGCATCACATCGTAATCTACAGAATGAGCTCTTCTCAACATTCTATTACATTTTTGCTGGTCCGGCGCTTCCCGATATTACCTCACCTGCTCAGAGACGTGCAGAATCTGCAAGTAAATGTGAATGAGAGGGACAGAGAGAGGCAGAGACAGAGACACACAGAGAGACAGACAGACACGGATAGGGTGAGGGAAGGAGGGAGAGACAGTGAGAAAGGGAGTTGGAAGGGGAAAGAGGGAGATGAAGGACAGAACAACGTCTGCCGGGTTTTCCTAGTCTATTATAAGTTGGTATTTGTAACCTAGAGCACCTCTAATACATCCTTTTTCCCTCTGCTATTAACCCACTTCTTTGACAATGCTAATCGATTTTTTCACTGATCAAGGATATAAATAATTTATAAATAGTAGACAAACACGTAGTTTTGTGGTTGTGAGACATCATCTTTTCTGTGAAGCAAAAAGGTATTTCCTTCGGTAAGATTAAATGGGATCTTACTCGGGTCATTTAATGCTTCTATAAAGCCAATAGCCAATGGTTCTTGGATTGCTGTGAAATACTTCAGCCAAAAATTTTGAAGTCCATCTGGTCCTGGTGACCTCCAGTTATTGGTCTTCTTATTTATTCTTTGTATGTCTTCGGCTGTGAAATCGGTGACCAACATAGGTGGTATAGAAGCACTTTGCTCTTCGATTTCCCTAATTCAGTCTGCGTTCTGGTTAAAATGTTCACTTTTAGACCAAATTGATCTCCAATAATCTGCAAACTCACCGGTCTCTAGATTTAGAGATGAATCTGTCTGACTTCCCGACTCCAGTTGTCTGAAGAAAATTTTCCTGTTTTTCTTGAAATCGATATTCGGCTTCTTTCTGCTACATAGCGCATTATACCTTTTCAATCGTGCTCCTTTCAGCTTAGCTTAGTTGGTACTCATCCTTCAGTTCGAGAAGGCTTTGCTGACAATTAAGATCTCCTAGATTAATTTTTGTCTGAGCACATATCACAGTTATCTTCTTTAATATATTTCGGGAACGAAATATATTTTTCAAATTGCCAACATGGATTCCGGAAATCAAAATCTACGGAAACAGCCATTTTTTCTTTTCTTAAGGATGTTGCCTCATCATTGGATCAAAACGAAGCAACTATTGGAATATTTTTAGATCTTTCAAAAGCTTTTGACGTTTTTGATCATAACATTTTACTTTCAAAATTACCTTCATATGGAATCCGTGGTATTGCTCTAGATTGGCTATGTTCGTACCTTAAACAACGATCTCAGAGAGTAGAAATACCTTACTGGAATGATGGAAATTTATGTACTCACCTTTCCGGTTCCTTGTCAATTGCACGTGGAGTCCCGCAAGGATCGATTTTAGGCCCTATTCTCTTCCTATTATACGTAAATGACACGCCCTTAGCGATTCGAAACGGAAGAACAGTTCTCTTTGCGGATGATACAAATATTCTTTGCAACAAAGAAACAACAATATCAGACTTTCAAATTGGTTCCGTAATAACAAATTAAAAGTAAATGAAAAGAAAACTGTTTCAATGCAGTTTTCCATATCAAATAAAAAATTCTGTACTCCATTGAAAATGAACGGTGTGCCATTGACTGATGTTAATGTAACAAAATTTTTAGGTCTATCAATTCAGTCAAACCTCAAATGGAATGCCCACTTAAATGAATTGAACACAAAATTAAGTTCATTATGCTACGCGTTCAGAATTCTTTCAAATTCCGTCAGCCTTCATACAGCTCGTTGTGTATATTTTGCCAATGTTCACTCCCGCCTAAGATATGGCATAATATTTTGGGGAAACACATCTTATAGTTCACAGACTTTCAGATTACAAAAAAGAATTGTACGAATAATAAGCAAATCCAACCCACGTGATTCTTGTAAGTCACTCTTTATTAATCTAGGAATTTTACCATTACCTTGTCTCCTGATTTACGAATCAGTAGTTTTTGTCAAAAATGACTTACTTAAGGACGGGAATATATTTTCAGCAAACGCCGATGTCTATAAGTATAACACACGACGTAGTAATCATATTCACCAGGTGGCAGTATCAACAGCTCACTACAAAAAATTCACATACAATTCATGTACATTACTCTACAACACTTTGCCAGAAGACATTAAACGATTAAATTCAATAGAAAAGTTTAAGTCCCAAGTAAAATCTTTTCTGCTGCATAACTGTTTCTATACAATTCGAGACTATACCGAGCATCAAAAAGGAAAGTAGAATTAATTTTAACAATGATAGTTAATGTAATTATTTATCAATTGGACTGTATAATTCTAAAGAACCTGTAACAAGTATTGTACCACAGTTTCTGGGTTTGATGACCCCATCTCGATCAGGTTTTTCGTCCAGTTTCCCTGATCCTTGAGCAAATGCTGAGATGGTCCCTTGTTTTGCTTCTGGACATAAATGTAACTTCATTATTTGTGCACGTCTTCTGAATTTCAGTGGGAAATATAGTTATTCAAATTATCGTTTTTCATATTATCGCGGCAAAAAGTATTATTCTTTCATGAAGAACATGAGGGTTCAGGGCAGGAATTTATAGCTAATTTACCTTTGAAAATATATTTAATTATATAGGAGCGAATATTTTGTCAACAAAACTCGCAAAAAACCTCTCTTTTCTGTATTCAAATTTGACTAGAATATGGTTTAGGATAGAGACCACAGAATTATGAAAACGTGCACAAATTCACTTCTCCCCACAGCTCGTCATACGCAGTTTTTAACTGTTTTTGACGTAAATAAAATAAAATAAATAAAATAAAACGGGTGCCCTTCAGAAATTCATTAATCAAAAATGCCCTTGCTCGGAAGTGATCAACACTCATTTCGTCTCTTCTTCCAGGCCGATTTCTTTTCTTTGACACCTCGTTGAACGTGCCTCCCTGATGCATAGGTCTTTTGGTCATTAAGTTTGATTACCGTTGACGCTGCACAAAATAGTGCGGGGTGTACTTCCTCTAATTCCAAACATTGGCTAAAGTGTTTTTCCAAGATGGTGTTGGTCCAACATTGGCTAAAGTGTTTTTCCAAGATGGTGTTGGTCCTCGTTATTAATAATTCTGGAGGGTATAGTACTTCGGTAGAGCTCCAAAAGACTTTGGAAGCATTCTGACGCTTTATCCAGTCCAATGTCCTGGATCTCTTCTGTATCTGAGGCGGCTTCAAAAGTACTCTTAGGGCCGGTTTCACCAAACTCGTTTAAGTATCTCGCTAATCGTGTTTAAGTAATCGCGATTAAAATTAAACTCGCAATATAATCGCGTTTACATTTGCATCTGTTTCACCATGGAATATATAAACTTGATTAAGTTAATCGAGTTTTCGTGCTGAAAATGAGAGGTTGGTACTAGTCGCGGAGCATTGTGGGCCTAAAATTTTCTGTTGTATACTCTTTGCAAGCACAAAATTGTATAATATTCTGAACATAGAGGTTAGAAATCACGAAGTCCATACAGATTTCTTATTAGAAACGATATATTTTAATCTTCTTGGTTCTCTCAGCTGCTAACTTGCAGAAATAAAATGTTGTAATGTAATAAATGAATTATTTTTTTGTTAAATTACATCTGTAATGTTTTAAAGAAAAAAATATACGTGTGATAACACTGGTCGTCAACGTTTTCTTCACAATAAATCTGATTAGTGATTCTAGTGAGTTTTTTCATAGTGAATTCAGATATGTATATATATAATTTTTCCATCAGGTACACTTTTTTTGTGACAGCTACTTTTTAAAATATGATTTTAACATTCACTTTGACCGGTCGTAGGGACCTTTACCTCATAAGCAGCGATTTCATTCAAGCCTTTTTTAAGGAAAATATGTGTAATATCCTACTGAAACGCCAACAGGCAATACTGTGTGGGTTCATTCATGTTTTGATATGATCAGACCAGTTACTGGCATTGTGATATGTTGACACATTCTTGGCATAATGAAAATGCAGAACGCCAACACACAGCTTACACAGAGCACTTCTAAACACTGTACTGTGTAGCTGTGTAAGTTAGTGTTCTGTATTTTCATCATGCCAAGAATGTGTGTAAATCATGCAGATACTTTCAGGTGTATTTGTAGTGATCTCACATGAAAGAGACTGAGGCAAAATTTAACACCACTTGGGAAAAAGTGTTATCAACATTACTTTGGCTGTCAAGTTGGTAATTTTAAAAAGAGGTGGGCCCCAAATGTATGTTTTATGTGTTAAGACTGCTGTCTTGATAGAAAATATGGTACACAGCATATGCCGTTTGCAATTACTATGATTTGGAGGGAATCGAGGGAACATCCAAGTGGTTATTATTTTTGTTCGACAAAATTAAAGGAATCACATATCCCTGACATGAAAAATGTGTCTAGTCCATTTATTCTATCCTGAAAATATATTTACCTCCATTGCATATTAAATTAGGAGGAAAGAACAATTTTGTAAAAGCTATGGATAAACTTTCTGATTGATTCTTGTACTTGAATCAAAATTCCCCAAAGTAAGTGATGCTAAATTGAATTGTTTAGGACCACAAATGTGGTCATTAATAGCTGATGAATATTTTTGAAGAACTGTTATATCCACTGGAAAAAGCAGTCGGACAGTCTTTCAAAAATGTATATTGCAATTTCCTTGGAAACCATAAAGCATAAAACTATCGGATGTAGTAGCTGATCTGCATTCTTTTAAAGCTATAGAATGAAATAAGTCTTTGAAAATTCATTTCTGACTCTGGCTTAAGTCTTCCTCCTGGAAAATCTTGGGGTTGTCAGTGATGAGCATGGAGATTGTTTTCATCAGTAAATTTCTACAATGGAAAACAGGTACTAAAACAAAATTGTTGTAATATGTTGGCTGGACTACTGTTAGACCAAGAAGAGAGATGTTCCAGGTACAATATATGCCCGAAAATTATCATTACCACTTTCTAGCTACAGAATGAGAAGTAAGAATATGTCAGGACGAGTAGTCATTTAGAGTTGGTTAGCTAATTACTGATTTTATTGAAATTATAAAATGTGAAAATGCATATCACACAAAACTTGTGCCTGATGGGAAAAAACTGAAATCATATTTCAATTCAGTATGAAAAATACTTAGAGAATCTGTTATTTCATTCTTGTGAAAGAAAAAAAGTTTATATTTGTAAACCAGTGTAATATAAACATTCCCTAAATATATGAATATTATTATTTAAACCAAAAGTAATATTTTCCTATTTTCACTTCCAACAAGTGAAACATTCCTATTGTCCCTCACGAACTGTCTATAAAATTATTATTTGTAAAAAAAATATTATTTTGAATAAAAAAACAACAACTGAAATTCAAGCTTCTTCTTAAATCAACTTTTCTACCAACAGAGAAATAATAAGTTTAAAAAGTTCTTATGACCACAAATGGAAGCAGCTTCTTCAAAGGACTTTGTAAAGTTTGAATTATTTGTTTCCCAATGTTTTCAAAAACTTATTTGAGGGATATAGTTCAGTCATAAGATCAAAAAGCTTTGTGTTATTAAAAACATACATAAATACAATTTTACTTATACATACTATGCATTTCAAGCGACTCAGAATTTAGAAAATAAATTGAGAATACTTAACACACAATAACATATAATGGAGGTAAATACACATGTTGATTGGTAAGCAAATGTAGTCTGTGGCCCATTGATATGGCATCACTTCTCACTTCACACCTTACCATATTTATGATTTCTTGAGCGTTGAAAAGAAAAGGAAGCTGGCCAAGCTTGTACTTCATAAAAGAAAACATAATTCTTGTAACAAATACAATTATTGTATAGGTGAAAACTCCAATTACAATGAAAGATGAAACAATGCTCAGATGTGGTTAATAAAAAAATTAATATTGACGTTATGATTATAGTTACTACTTGCAATGTTAGCCACCTCATTTCTTGTTACACCCATAAAATATATCTACACATTGTATATTGATTTTACTACTGTAGATATTTATTAGTAGATATTTTTTATTGTAATATAGTTTCTATAGAATTCTCAGGTAGAATAAACAAAGTATCGTCAACATACCTGAGATATAATTAATATTTTATATTTTTCAGAATTTGTTGATCACGTTTTCTTATAACAAACTCCGCAAAAAGAGCACTTTATGGACCACCAAAGAGGTGTACCCTTCTTTTGACTATACATTTTGTTATTAAATATAAATTCAATTGACTTAAGCAAGCTCTCATTGCAATAAGTATTTTCAAGCTCAGTCCTAAAATATTATCTTTAAAGACAATTTTCTAGGATTGTTCTTGAAACATTATACATAAAAACTAATAATTGTGTTAATACACAAGTTGAGTCCAATGTTTTTATCAACTTTTATGATTCATCCCTACATAATTTCTGTATTGGCTAACTTTTAAAAATTGATTTCTTATAAATAATATTTCTTTGCCATCACGTATACAATTGCCTTTTCTTTGTTATAAATTATAAAAAATCTATCCGTTATACAGTCCTGTAGGTTTCTTATTTATTCTGTATATAATAAAACAGAACATGGTTGTTTATGATGGTTCCCTGCCTTGGCACTTCAATTTTTATATACCGTAACAATTTTATTTGACTTATTTCGAATTTAAAGTTTTTAATAATGAATACTATTTTAAGTAAGCTTCACATGATTTATATTGATTATTCATGAATTGATTGATTGAATTCATGAATTGATATATTGAGTATTCATGAATTGTTTTCTTTGTTTATTTTTAATTATTTTGGATTTGGAATTATGCTTTTCATATCTACTGCTCTGATATATGTCTAGATGAACACGGTAACAAAAATATTTATGAGTGTTACAAGCAATGAGTTGCCAAACATTCTTTGCAAATTTTTTTAATCAAAACTGAGCATGGACTTTGGAATAGACTGTTACCAGAAGTATATTTTGTTTCAAATAGTACTTGCTTGGCCAATTTCCTTTCCTTTTAAACACACCTAATTGCAGGCATGGTATGGTGTTGTGAGGTACCATCATAGAAGAACCACAAATTACTTCTGGTTATCAATCAGCACGTGTATTTACCTTCAATATCTGTTGTGTGTAAGGTATAATCCGTTTATAATAGTTTTCTTTCAAACTCTGATTGTCATTTTTGTGAAATTGTTCATGTATATGTATTAATAAAATAGATATATTTTTAAACATTGCTTGTTGATTTTGTCTACTTATATGATGGAAATACACTTCCAGGAATGTAGACAAACAAATAACAAAACTATATTGTATTGATCTAGAAGCATGAACCTGCTGCTACCATACTACTATAATACTGCGTTTAAATAACCTCAAACACCGTGGAAACGAGAATGGATAGCAGATAAACGCGATTACCTTCGCTTAAACGGCCGATCTCGGGCGTTTAACTCCTCGTGAGTTTAACTTACAGTAAACGCGTTTAATATACGTGGTGAAACTCGCGAAGAGCCTTAAACGCGATTAAACTCCAAGATAAACGAGGTTAAACACTAATCGAAGGTGGTGAAACCGGCCCTTAATGTCATTTGATGTGATACTCTGGATTGGTTGTACTATATTTTCGTCACCCAAATTCAATTCACTCGCAACCTGCCTACGGATTCTTTCTAATTCAGTTGGTGTTAAATAGCCTCTGGTGATAATGGCTTTTCTACGATCAAAAACATTTTGTTCTGTAAGTTGCAACTTTGGTCTAATCCTCTCATACTCTTCATGGAAAATTCGTCTGTAACCTGTACGTGGCGTATCTTCGCGCTTGTTTACACGGTAAAATGCCATCATGATTTCCATGTTCATTTCTCGTGTCCAACTGTTTCGAGATTTGTTTTCGGTGCGATGTCCTCCTCAGCGAGCAGTATCCTGTGTATCTCGGGCAGACAAGCCAGTCGATGAAGTGGCATAAGAAGTACAGTACTTGCCGCGTTTTCTTCCTCCACATTGTCCAGGTTCTCACAATTAGACGATATAGTCATATTGAGAGTTGCCACATATTTATTGACAGGGACACGCCCTTTCAGCACCCTGTCGCCGGCTGATCCGTCCAGCCCCGACGCCAGAAAGTCCCTGGCGCTCCCCAGGCAGCGGCTCTTGTTCCGAGGCCTTCCGACTTCTTCTTTGTGACTCCACATCTCTATGGGTTTTTATTTATTTATTTGTCAAAAAAACAGTAAAAACTGTATATGACGTGTGGGGAAAGAAATTTACCTGTGCACATTTTCTTGAGGGCCAGAAATTTTATTTAAAAAAACAACAACGAAAAAATGAATTTAGAAAATAATTATTTTAGAAAAATAAAGATATTTGAAAAATGTTTTTCCCGAGTTATAGAAAATCAATTTCAACTGTAAATGAACTACAAGCAAAAGGAGTGCTCAACAAAACGTGCGCACAGTGAAGCTACATTTACGTCCAGAAGCAAAACAAGGGGCCATCTCAGCATTTGCTCAATGGATCAGGGAAACTGGACAAAAACCTGATCGAGATGGGGGTCATTGACCCGGAGGCTGAAGTACATTACTTGTTACAGGCGTATTAAATATTTTTTTAAATGTATACAATGCAAACATAAACTAATTCATTATATATATATATATATATATATATATATATATATATCTTTGTTTTGTTACATTAAACATTATTTTTCTTTTTCACGATCAGTATAGTCTCTAATTGTATAGAAACAGTTTTGCAGCAGAAAAGATTTTACTTTTAACTTAAATTTGTGTACCGACTTTAATTGTTTTATGTCATCTGGCAATGCGTTGTAAAGTAACGTACATGTATTGTATGTTTATTTCTTGTACTGAGCTGTTGTTACTGACACTTGATGCACGTGATTTCTACGGCGTGTGTTGTAATTATAAATATTCATATTGCATGAAAATATGTTCCCTCCGTTAAGTAGGTCATTTTTGACAAATATTACAGATTCGTAAATAAATAGACAAGGCAATGGTAGGATTCCCAGCTCAATGAAAAGAGGCTTGCAGAAATCACGTGGAAGGCATTTTTTCATTATTCGAATAATTTTCTTTTGCAATCTGAAGGTCTGAATACAACAGGATGAGCTTCCCCAGAATATTATGCCATATCTCAGGCGGGAATGCACATTTGCAAAATAAACGCAACGAGCTGCATGAAGGCTGACAGAATTTGAAAGAATTCTGAATGCATAGCATAATGAACTTAATTTAGTGTTTAATACTGATATATGTACATTCCATTTGAGGTTGATTGAATTGAAAGACCTAAAAATTTTGTTGCCTCAACATCAGCTAATTGCATATTGTTCATTTTCAATGGAACATGCGATTTCCGATTTTGAGATGCAAAATGCATTGAAACAGTTTTTCTTTCGTTAACAATTAATTTGTTATTATTAAACCAATTGAAACTTCTGAAATTGTACTATTTACTGCTTCTTTTTTGCAAAGAACATTCGGTCATCAGCAAACAGAACCGTTCTTCCATTTTTAATAGACGAGGGCATATCGTTTACATATAACAGAAAGAGAATAGGACCTAAGATCGAACCTTGCGGGACCCCATGCACAATTGGCAAAGAATTGGAAATATAAGTATGTAATGTCCTTTCCTGCCAGTATGGTAATTCTACTCTTTGAGTCCGATGTTTAAGGTAAGAAGTTATCCAATCTAGGGCAATACCACGGATTCCATACGAAGGTAATTTTGAGAGCAAGATCTTATGGTCAATAACGTCAAAAGCTTTCGAGAGATCTAAGAATATTCCAATGGGTACTTCATTTTGGTCTATTGATGAAGCAACATCTTTGAGAAAAGAAAAAATGGCAGTTTCCGTAGATTTTGATTTTCTAAACCGTGTTGTGAGTCTGAAAACGCTCTGTTTTCCTGAGAAATGTTTCCATTCGTAAGTAGAAAAGCCTTTTCTAATATTTTTGAGAAAAACTGACAAAAGAGAAATTGGCCGGTAATTTTGAATATCATTTTTGTTCCCTTTTTTAAAAAGTGGCTTAATTTTTTGCTGTTTTGAAAATATCTGGAAATATTCCTGTACATAAAGAAGCATTGAAAATGTGAGTTAACGGATGTATAAAGGCAGGTGCACAAGTTTTTAGTAAACAATCGGGAAATTCATCTAAACCCAGATGAATATTTATTTTTTAGTTTACTGACTATTCTGAGGATTTCGTTGGGAGAAGTTTCGGGAATAAACATCGTATCTGAATTTTTTTTGGGAAGTGTAAAATGTTGAATTTTGTGATTTTAGTCCCTTCGTGAGATCAGACGCAATTCTGGAAAAGTGTTTGTTGAAGAGATTGGCAACTTTTTTCCGGATTACTCGTTTTCTCTTTCATTATCCTTTAAAATAACATTCTCTACAAGGTATCGAGATGATGTGTGGTTGTATTTTTACGATATCCCACATTGCTTTAGTTTTGTTACTAGCGCTCAAAATGTCCTGACTATTTTTCATTATTTTTGCCTGAACTATTACTTTTCTTAAAATTCTTTTATATTCTCGGAAGTATATATGGAAACCGGGTGATACGTTATGATGTTTAGAAATAATGTAAAGCGTACGTTTGTTTTTACACGATGTTCTAATTCCTTGTGTGATTCAAGTATTACTTTTGCTTGAAATGTTTAATTTTCTCTTTTTAAGAGGAAAGTTAAAGTGAATTGAAAGCTTGGAGAAAAATAAATTATATTTTTCATTTGTGTCAACAGCGTTATAAACCTGCGTCCCATGATTCCTTCATCAAGTAGTCCGTAAATAATTTTATATTAACTTTAGTGAATGCTCTGCACATGCGTGTATTATTTATTGTGTCAGTGTTTATGTTCTTAGTAATTGTAAGAATTTGTGCATCGTGGTCACTGTATCCTAGATTATTCGCTATTATTTCATATGTAGTTGTGGTTTTGTTAATTATAATTTGATCTAATGCTTTTTGTGATTTAAGCGTATTCCGTGTAGGTACATTCACTGTAATGTCTAAATTAAAGAATGAAAGTAAATTGAGAAAACTTCTCTTTTTCGTGGGATTCGCTCAGAAATCAATATTGAAATCTCCACATACAACAATGGATTTACAAGAGAGTTTACTAATTTTGTTCAGAATTATCTCTAGATTTTCCAAGAAAGTGAAATAATCTGAAGCTACTTTGTTGGAGGTCTGTAAATGCAAAGTAAGATAATTTTGAGCGTAGTAAGATGTACTACTGTTGTTTCAAAAACTTTTTCAACTGCATATAAATTGAATTCTGACAAGAAGATAGAATCAATATAATTTCTTATGTAAATACACGAACCTCCGTAAGCAGGGCCCTTATTTGATTCCTTCGCTCTGCAATACGATCCTGCAAGGTAAAAGCTAGGAATTTGGAGTGTGTTTATATCATTTTGAGACAACCAATGTTCTGTAAAGCAAAAAACATCTATTTGTCTTAGATCACATTGTAATACTGCCTCGATAAATTCAATTTTATTTGAAAGAGATTGCACATTATGATGCATTATTCGAATATTTTCCATGTACCTACACGGATGTTTTCCTGCTGCATCTGACTGTAGTTGCTATTTATTTATTTCATTTTACCTCGAGTGCGTGGTCGAAGGAAGTATCGTGTCCCAGCAGTGACAAGAGGTGAGGAAGGAGGGGTGACAGATGTAGAGGAATGAATAGTGGGAGAGGTAATACACGGATTAGGTTCAGGGGATAAGGTAATTGAGTCCAAAGGGGTCCCAGAAGAAGGAAGAGAACTAGGAGATGTGGGTGGGGATGGGTCTTGGGCAGGACACTGCCATGTTTGTGAAATGATGTGTTTTGCAAGCTCACTACCGAGTGCATGTTTTCCGACAAGGTTCAGGTGAAGACCATGTCGGGTGAAGTGTTTTCTGAGAGAAAGTTTAGCTCAAACAATTTAACATGTGTGTCTCTCAGATGCAGTTTCAATTGGTTGTTTGCGTGACTAATTTCTTTGCATAGTGTGGGCTTGTTGTACCAGAAGGGCAGAGTCGAGACTACAATGTTCGTGTTTTGGGCGGCACGTTGTAATTTGTCAACATGTTCTTCAGGCGTAAAGTGACCACCCAAATTAATGTCATTCTGCCCTCCTATGATAATTACAGTATCCCGTTTGGTGAGGGTTTTTGTGTGCGTGTCCAACTCACTGGTCACGTCGGCAAACCTCCGTTAGATTTAAACACACACATGGCAGAGAAATTGGTTGGGAGTTTCTCACTGAGCAGGGAGGAGATTTGTACCCATGGCTATCTGCTAAAATGAGTACTTTTTGATGGGCTCAGTGGGAATGTCCTTGTTTTCTGGTGAGCCAGTTTGCGCAACTCTACGTGTCTTTGTTACTTTGCGCTTGCTAGCCTGTTTGCGTTGGTTTGTGAATGGACGTGTCGATGATGGGTAGGGGTGGTGAGGATTGGGAAGGCATTGTAGTAGTCTAATACAGAAAATCTGTTTTGAGTCGTGATTGGTGGTGGTGAATGTGTTTTTGCTTCCGCGAATGGACGGTTGCCTTTTATACTAACGGTCAGGTTGATGAAAGGGGAAAAAGGCAGGGCAGAAAATTGAAATTCTCTAGGATGGATAACGGGAACATCCAAGCATCATCATCATCATCATCATTATTTATTATTATCATCATTATTGAGAAATATGATTTGACAATATTAATGTTAACATCTAACACTGTGTGCCGTCTCAAAAACGTCGACTTCCTAGCTTTCGTCAGCCTCGGCATAAAAATATTACATTCCCATTTCGTGTAAGAAAGCATAAAAAAAATCAATGAAAACAAATTACTAACATAGCCAAAACACTTCTGGACGATGACAATCACTATCTCGCTTTACAGTATTCCACGTTTCTGAACAGCGATTGTTTGTGTGATTGGCTCTACTCTGTAAGCGCATTTTCTCGTGTGTCTCGCTCATGATATGAGTTGTTAAAGCTTGACAACAATTAGTTACCATTAATATGTAACTCAGTTCAGCTTAGGGGTGGTGAGAGACTTACTTGTTTATTTTCTTCTCTTTCCTGGGGCGGATCTCAGTAGTAGCCTTTGCCTTCCCTGTATGACGTATGGTAGTGTGCTCTGAGAAGCCAACTATAAACTTGTGAAAATGACCATGCCTTTCACGGAAAGTAAACTCTCTTTCAGTCAGCCCAGGCTCTTCGGCACTGAGCACTACTTGTACGATGCTCCATTTAGTGTTTAATTAGTGTTTCCGGGGGCGTCCACTTCTAAAGTCATTAGTCTCATAAGTATAATGCATGTTTTTATCGCGAGAGGTATCGGTGGTCTTCCTTTGGAGGATGGCGAGATCCGGCGTCGACGTTAGTCGGGTTGTGTGTGGTCGGGACGTCGGGTTGTGTGATTTTCCAAACAGGTATCTTCCATCAGGAAGGTACCGCCCCAGTCAGGATAAGTTCTAAGCTCCCGACTGGTCTCCCGATATGTGGTAGAGTAATCCTCAAGACAGCGGATAAATTCGGCCTAGCTATGTAGCTAGTGTCGAAAATCTTGCCACAGTCGGGCCTGGAACCCCAGCATCTCTTGGTCAGAGGCATCGCAGTGACATCAATTGATGCCCTGAGCCACCTGCTTCGCTACGACGCTCCAAGTCCTGTACCACCAAGGTTGGTATATTAAATATAATTAATGTTTTTACAACTATAATTATATTGACGTTCAAAATATGAAATACAGTCACATACAACTCTTCAATAACATTGCGTAAATAGGACATAGCGTCCGCTGAAAACAAATTATTACTTGATGTTTTATATACTTCATGCATGAACTTGCCTCAGTTCTCAGTTAATATTTGTAGACGCGTTTTCAGATTGCTACCATGAATTTACAACAAAATCTACGGAAATATTTTCTTTCTTAAAGAAGTCGCTTCATCCTTGGGTCAAAATAAAGCACCAATAGGAATATTTTTAAATTTTCAAAAGCTTTTGACGTTATTGATCATAACAATTTACTTTCAAAATAACCTCGTAGGGAATTCGTGGCATTGCTCGAGATTGGCTATGTGTGTGTGTGTGTGCGCGCGCGTGTGTATTGCGCACATTGCCTACACATTGCCAGCACTCGACCCAGCGCCCCGGTCCCCGGATTCGTCAGACGCAAGTGTCGCTGAGTGCGAGGGTCGTGAATGCCATAAATACGGGCGGATTTTAATGAAATGTAATATTTTTTCTTTTCTTTTCACTTTAGAACAATACCATTAGTAAATAAATTAATTTTTAGTTAGTTAGTTATAGTTAATGCCTTATTTTACGTGGCGAAACTCGGGCCATCAGGCCCGCTCTTCCGTCTGACCACGCAAATTTCGCTACGTCCTTCACCTAGCGGGTGAAAGAAGGTATTATCTCGGGCGACGAAACAGGCGATTTGAATTTAGCTCAGAGGTGTCATTTAGGCTTGAGGATCTTTACATGCAAGTAAATCTACTAACATGGGCCAGCCGGCTTTACTTCCCCTCCGCGGAAGGTGTACGAAGGATTTTTTTCGCCCTTAAAAATCCACGGCTCCGATCGGGTTTGAACCCGCGAACATGGGAATGACAGTCCGGCACGCTAACCGTCACACCATCGAATCCGATATAAGTATAGTGCATGTGTTTATCGCGAGAGGTATCGGTGCTCTTCCTTTGGAGGATGGCGAGATCCAGCGTCGACGTTTTTATGATAGGACAAAAGGAAAATCATCATTTTTGTCTTTTTTTTTGCATTTCCATAATTTTTAATGCATTTTCGCTCATTTCATCGATTTTAATATCATTTTAATGGTAATTGCTTCAAATGATATTTACGAGGGCAACAAATGAGCAGTTAGTTGCAAACCTGTACATGCATCTTAACTGGAACCGAGGAAACTGGCGAAAACATTTTACAGCTGAATCACTCTTGCCCACCAACTATGTTTTGGGTCAAAAAGGGCCAAAAAAAAATTTCCGCGTGACTGTTAAAATCTGTATAATCGCACTATAACCATTTCTCTTATATTAAAATTGTAGTTTACACTTAATAGGTTTTGCAAGTGTAAAGCAATTAAGACGGGTTTTGGTAGTTGTTGACGTTCGACCATCTTGCGAACGTATCCACTTGCAAAACCTACCAAATGCTTCAGACACATTCAAAACCTGTAAATTAGTATGCTCACAATAAACGAATTACGAAATAAAGCTTTACCTTCTGGAAGGTTAATCTCTAGTAAAAATTGACAATAATAATAATAAAAAAAATAATAATAATAATAATAATAATTATAATAACAACAGCAACTCCACCTAGGGAGTACACGACCTTGCAGTTGGTGGGGGAGCTTGAGTACCCCATGAGACTTAAAGCTATGTCAGTGGTAGCCTAGCTTCCGGTAGGGCCTCCCTTGCGAATAGGTTGCAGGTGAGGAGTCAGACGAAGAAGTACTCCATTTTGAGGAGAGTGGGAAGTAAGTAGAGAGGGAAGGGTCATGAACCTTTGGACTTCCTGTTGTCGGCCCATAGAGGGTACAGGAGAGAAATGGGTTGGCACAGGCCACTGATTAGAGTGGAAGCCCGAACCTTGCATAGCCAGCGAAGGAGGCTGCCTTCAGCAGTCAGTGAAAATCCCGTGGGGTTTAGTAATGCCGACTGGCGATCGGAGGGACCCTTGCTGGGCCCTGGCGTGGGATGCCCAGAGGCCAACTGTGGGTCGGAGTAACGGATGGAGGAAACAACCCGAGGGTTAAGTGTGATCTGTGAACTCGAACTTGGCGTCCTGCGAATCTTCAATTCAAACCAATGAGCAAAAATGGATAGAACAAGAAATGTAATGAATCTTAACGTGCCTTGTTCTACCGATTGTCCCATACCTGCTCAGAAACCGAGCTAATGTCACCTTGTCCAAGTCTGGCCCATCTCACGGCTGTTAGTCCCAGGGACCCAGAGCCGGCAGTAGCTCGAAGCCATGAGTCAGAGATGGACCCGGGATGAATTAAAAGATGTGATGTGGTGCTTTTACTCATGCACAAGCGAAAATGGGCTCAGAAATAGAAGTTTTCAAGATATGGAAGAGAGCGGAAAACCCAGATATGAGACCTACCCTAGACTCAAAGAAGCTTGCCAGTCAACGACGATAAATACTCAGCAGTGGAAATTCACAGCAGAACAACTTGCTGACATTGAGAGAAATGCGGAGTATGTACTTCGCTCGAAAATCCATATGACGAACATGTAGAACTTGAAAATGATGATCCCGGTGGAAGGTTCATCTCTTTCCAGTGAAAAAAACGTCAGTAGGAGAAAATTCATTTTGGGCAATGATTACACGATAAGGACAATAATGCAAAATATCCCTCGGCGCGAGATAGAGAGTGAGTCAACTTCCGTTTGAATCCGGCGAACCGTTGAGGAGAATATACGAAAATGCCAAGCTAAAAGAGTGATAGAAACAGTGAATTCTGTCTTCAAATGAGGTGTCGAGGAACCCCAGGCAGAGATCTATATATACTGAATCAAATCAGTCGTGTATGCATGGATATCTAGGTATCTCAGATAATTTTGGGGCCCAACCAAGCACAACTGACGACCGACAGCAAAACGAGTAAACAGCTCTGTTGTACCCCCAGGATGAACAGAATTATGAAACGGATAGCGACACCGGCTCGGAAATATCACTCTTAGCAGAGCATCTTTCTGAAATAACGAACACCTCTTAAGTTCAACGGAAAATATCAATGTTGAACAAAAATCACCAAATTGAAAATGACACCAGCAGGCTAATGGTAGTTGAGAAGCTAAAGAGAAAAATTTTTCAAGCAGGGTCAAAGAATTAGACGCTACAAACCTAGAATAGATT
>JAHLJT010008446.1:53850759-53883197 GCA_031308135.1 Acheta domesticus
TGAGGGGCAAGTTCAAGTCTCGAACCAATTTGTTTAAATTGCAGAGTTATCAGTGGTGCTTTTAGGAAAAGTAGGATTTTGCTTATGTTGCTCATCAGTACTGCTTAATCGTTGGTTTCATTGTCTACACTTTGTTAGATATGGGAGTACAGATGGTGCTTCATTGTGAGGTACTGGACTTACAGCAGATGGCTAATTTTAGTGATTTATTGTGTGTTTGGATTTCTTTGTTACTTCTTTTATTTCTTTGTAATACAGAAATATTGTCTTTACAACAAAATACCATCAATTATACAAATTGTTAAGTACGTTGTAAACTCACAATTAATGAATCACAGGGGAGCAACATTTTTGAAATTTATTTAGGGAATTCTTTATAAAGAGAGTTTTATTAAAATAATTATTAACATATGGCAGTACACACATTAGTAAACACACAATAGTAGACAAAAGTAATTTTGTTTACTATTTTACCTTTATATTACAAACTGTATTATTTATTTATTAACCCTTTGCGGTCCTCTGACCCGTGTGGCAGGACACAGCGTTTTCCTCGTTGCAGATCCTTTAAATCCCCAGCTAGCTGGTTGCACCGGTCCGGCGTGCCGCGGTGTAAGAAACTGTACTCGGGTTTCAAATTATTTTTCGTATTATTACAAACAAAACATTTTAATTTATTTGCCTAATTCATAATACATAATTTTGTAACTTAATGTTTGGTGCGGAGAGCTTCACCTCATTACCAATATGCCTGTATATTGCATTGTATGAATGAAGTCCGAGTTACCATTACTGTCATTTTCTTCACACTCCTCAGAATATCTCGAGAAAATGTTTTCAAATTCTTACATTCCTGAAGATTGTTAACTCTCAGAATTGTTTACCGATTCACACAATTCAAGCTTCGACAATCTCGAACACTTACTTCTCGATGTCACCATAAGTTCAACTGCAACCTCATAGGCGAACTAATTTTAAACAACATAAAATGGGCAAAGTCTGGCTACGATGAAGGAAAGTACTGCCTAATCTCTTCTGAAGATAATTAGTTGTACAGGAAACCAGTGCCATTTACCTGAGTGAAATAATACAGAGTTAAATATAGGTCCCGCCCCACGGGACAAAGGACCAGAACCAGGAAAAAGGAAAGTCCGGTGACGCGGGACATCGGACTGCCAGATGAAGAAGACGGAAAAGTGAAAGGACCGCAAAGGGTTAAAGAACACTTAATTGTCTACTGTGATATTTGAGCTCTTAAATTTTTTTACTACACAACACTCAAGATTATGAAAAACTTTCATATTTTCTCTGGCATTGTCAGACATGATAATTTAGGACTCCTAAATTGAGAACATTATAGACTTCTTTGCATTCAGGCCCTTTTTGTATGATTGTTCACAAACTACTGAAACATAAATGGGTGAAGTTATTGCATTATAAAAATTCCATGAAGTTGCAAGGTATTCCATTGTCTATAGCAGAGGTGCACAAGTGCCCCATTTGAGCCACTTCTTGGGGTGCTGGGAAGCCCGCACCATGAGAACCAGGAAAGTTGGCATAATACTCAACGGCTGAGTTGTCCCATGAGAACCAGAAAAGTTGGCATAATACTCAACGGCTGAGTTGTCCCATGAGAACCAGGAAAGTTGGCGTAGTACGCGACGGCTGAGTTGTCCCTTCATTTTACTGATCAGAATCATTGGTTCAATGCTAAGTGCGAGCACAAATTTTTATTCATGGAGAGAAATGGAGCAATAACATATCTCTTATGGCAGAAGAAGGTGCCAGAGAAAAAGTTACAGCAAAAAGTATGGTCAAGTGTATTACAGCCAGATATTTCTGAATTAAATTTATGAAGTGTGTATTATTATTTTTAATAATGAGAAATGGTTAAATTTTCTGTTCTTGTAATTTATATTACAAATATTTTCAAAATCAGTTGCAACAGTAAAGATTGACCATGAAATGTGTGGAAGTTGTTGAGCAATTTATTCTCAAATAATAGTATACAAGACCTCCACTCTCCCAAAACTATAGCCATTATTTCAAGTTTTAGTTCAACATAATTCAACACATTTCCGTCTTAAGAACCGCAGGACTTTCCTCCCACCGAGGGCTCGGGCAGTGGTTACTTGCCCCAAAAGTGAAAGTCTTTCACTAGAAGCCAGTGGGGCACGGAAGGGCTGCCATGGCCATGGTGGGGCGCATTGCTGGGGCCCTTGTGCAAGCTTGGTCTATAGCACAGATGGGGATTTTTGTCACGTGGTTGGTTCATGACATTTAGGAGTTACCCATGAACTGCTGAGAAATGAAAACACAAATTTACAATATTTTGAATATGTTACATTACATGCAAGCAACTGTACTGTAGAAGTACTTATTAGCCACGTATCTGGGGTGACTGAAATCACAATGTTTGCTAATTAAAATGAATTATTTACATTGAAAGAAAACAGACACAACTTAATAGGATAATGGCAGGACCATACAATTTCATTGGTTATTTAGAAAGTTTCATTAATTAGAGAGTTTGTCATTAAAGAGTTTACTCCTAGAAAATATGCAAAATCAATACTTGAAACTGTATTAACACAAAACCTGTTGGTAATAGAATATCCTGATTACATTTTTGAAATCAGCATAACAAATTACTCTCCAAACTTAAGTGTTAAACTTAAGCTTTGTGAGTCAAAAATCATGTTTACCAGTGTGATTGTAGATTACTACTCCTTCTTTGAAGAAAGCAGATGACTTTTGTTAATGTTCTGTTATAATAGATTTTACCACTTGTATACTTTTTGTTGCAGGTTGAAAGTTTGAATAAGAAAATCGTGGAGCAAGGGGACAAAATTAGGAATCTAAAAGCACAGAAAGCGTCAAAGGTATATTTAAGTAATTTAATTGTAAATGCAAATCCTCAAAGCCTTTTTTATTTTCATACCACTGTCTATTACAGGACATTATTGATGCTGAAGTGAAAACTTTGTTGGGTTTGAAAGCTGAATTTAAACAAGCTAGTGGGCAGGAGTGGAAACCGAATACTGCAACTAGTGGTCAAGCAACCTCACGTTCATCTCCACCGAAAATTCAGTCTATTGTAAACATGGCACCTACTCAAAAGGGACTGATTGGGGAAATTATATCTCAGGTTTCAAAGATTCAAGAATTGAAAACCAAACAGGCCTCAGAAAGTGTGCTTGCCACAGAGAACAAATCATTGTTAAATCTTAAGACTGAATTTAAAAATATAACCAATCAAGAGTGGGATAGTAATACAGGTAAATATAGTAATTTCATACTCTCTTCTTGTTTACTTATATTCCACTTCCGTCAAGAAGAGAAAGATATTTCGGATGAAATGAAAATGGATCATTGATGTGCATTGTATTTTTATTCTTCCATCTAAAATAATGTACCATTTGCAGAAGGTACATTGTAGATTTATATTAGATTTAGCTGATACACACTGAAGTTCCTCCCCATATCGGCATTATCACATATTCTTTCTGAGATTCAGAGTCGAAACCTACACCTTCCCCCGCAGTTACTTAATAAAGTGTTTCAAAACTCTCCCAGCCATTGCACAACATTTTCATTTGGCAATCTTCTAGAGAAACTTGAACATCCGAAGGTCTGTATGTCTGACACTTCGGCCTGCCCGTCACTTTATAGGTGGCTGCACACACTCTTGTTCTCCACTGACTTATACTGGCTTAAGTTGCTCTGGGCATCAATTAATGACCCTGGGATGCCTCTAACTGGGAGGTCGCAGGGTTTGAGACCTGACATTGGCAGGATTTTCAACACTAACTACATAGTTAGGTTGAATTCAGCCGCTGACTGGAGGAGAATTCTAGTTGGTTGCTCTGATCAGTAGTTTTCCGTGGTTTCTCTGATCAACACCAGGCAAATGCCAGAGAAGTATCCTAACAAACAGGTTATGGACCACACACTATCTTTCCTTCCTCTTCCTTGTCTTATCCTCACCTCTTTCTTACACACTTTCGTGAACTACACTGCCATGCATGTCGGGAGACCAGTTGGTTGGTTAGAACTTGTATCGGCTGGGGCGGTTGTCCTTTGGTTGGGAAAACCCTGCAAGCCAACAGGTAGGTTGGCACTGGATTTTGCCGTCCAGCATGGGAAGATCACAGCCACCTCTCACAACAATAACATACATTACACTTACAGGACTAATGACCTTAGCAGTTGACTCCAGAATTATCGTCCAGAATAATCAATTGATCAATCAATCCACTTATCAGGAAGTCAAGACTGGGAGTGGTCTGGGAGTTAACGAAATACATCATGCCTCTTTTTTTGTACAATTATTAGGGTTCATTTTAGAGATTTATAATAATAAAGAAGTGTGTGTTTATTAATGTTTTCGGAACGTTAACATTATCTGCTTTGTGAAATGCTCCATTATGATATTGAACATTTTTATTTATTAAATGCCTTGAGAATAGCACCTTTCCTCTTTGCCTCAATGTACACCACATTAATGTAAGCACCTACTTACTTCCAAACTTCATATATGCTGGCTTTTTCCCAGCTGGTGGGCCTGATTCTTTAGACTAGAACCCTGATTGAGACTCGGCAGCCAGTGTAGCATGTAAAAACATGTAATTACATGAAATCCATTCCCGAGTTATAACATATGATTATGTATCAATGAAGCAAACAATTTATTTTAAATGGTTTGAGGAAAGAAAAAGGTTGGGAATCTGTGATCTAATGTGTTTGTTTGTCTAATAATAAAATTATTTTTGGTAGTACTTTTAAAATACAATTCTAATACTCTCTTGAAGAAGTATGTAAAATGTAGTTTTGAAGACTAGATTATGAGTGGCTTCCCAATAGATGTAATTGAATACAGAAGCAGATTCAAATAAGCATATTATAATACATCATTAAATCTTTTAATTATTTATTGTTCTGTAGATGCAGCCCAGTCATTTTCTGCAATAGTAGCCGCACAAGGTGACAATGTTCGACAGTTAAAGAGTGCAGGATCAGATGCTGTAAGAGAATATAACACACCAACATGTTGTTACCTACTTTCATCAAGTATTCAAGATTACATACACATTGTTTGGTTGCTAATTTTGCTCTGATTTATTCTTTCAGGCACTTGTTGATGAGCAAGTTAAGAAATTATTGAAATTAAAAGCAGATTTCAAAACTCTCACTGGTGAGGATTATGCTCCAGCAGGTTCAAATGCTGCTAGATCAAAACCAGAAAAGAAAAAAGCAGCACCTCAGAAAGCAAAAGAGAAGCCAGCAAGCACTCCCTCAACAAAGAAAGTTGAAGATGTAAGATGTCATAGATTTAAAGAATATTTGTGATAATCTAACTTGACCTTAACTTTGAATCTCCACTTCCACTGTCATTATTTTTACTCAATCTTTCATTCTGCTCTTCTACCTTCTCATACAAGTTTCTTACAAAGGACTTTAATTCAGTGTATTCTTTCTTTTCAACTTCAAAGTCATTTCAGTTGAATATTTTTCTCTCTTTGTGACGTTCCCATCTTTCTAATATTCTTGTTTTCTCATGTTTTCAGAAAAAACAAACAAGATTAGGACTGGAAGCTACTAAAGAAGAAAATCTTCCTGAATGGTATTCTCAGGTGGATATTTTGTTAATTGGTACAACAGAATTCCTTTGTGTAAAATTGTTTTATCGTATTAATAGAATTTTGTGTATTACAGGTTTTAACTAAAGGTGAACTAATTGAATATTATGATGTAAGTGGCTGCTACATTTATCGCCCTTGGTCATTTGCTATATGGGAAACAATCAAGGATTTCTTTGATCGTGAGATAAAGAAGTTAGGTGTTCAGAATTGTTACTTTCCTCTTTTTGTGTCTCGTTCAGTGTTGGAGACAGAGAAAACCCATGTTGCTGACTTTTTCCCTGAGGTAAACTAATATTTTTGAAAACCTTGTATATTTTTTTCATCGTTGATCATTTTAAATACTCAAACCTAATTGTTTAAGGTTGCTTGGGTTACTAGATCTGGTGACACTGATATGGCAGAACCTATTGCTATTCGTCCAACAAGTGAGACTGTTATGTATCCCGCTTATGCAAAGTGGGTACAATCATACAGAGATCTACCAATTAAACTAAATCAGTGGAATAATGTTTGTGGTAAGTCAGTAATTTCAAAAAAACAAAAATATTATAATTTCTGAAGTAAAGCACCATTTGGTTTGCCAATAACACACATTTCTTTGTTGCAGCGTTGGGAATTCAAGCATCCCCAGCCATTCCTCAGAACACGTGAATTTCTTTGGCAGGAAAGGTCATACAGCATATGCTTCTTGTGAAGATGCTGAAAAAGAAGTGACAACTATTTTGGGTATGCATTATTTGAGTGTTCATTTATTTGTAAGGAAGTATTGATAATACATTTAAAAATGAAATTTAATTTGATCTGCAGATCTGTATGCCCAAGTGTACACTGACCTCTTAGCAATTCCGGTAATTAAAGGCAGAAAGACAGAAAAAGAACAGTTTGCTGGAGGAGTGTATACCACCACTGTGGAGCATTTATTTCAGCTAGTGGACGTGCAATTCAGTAGAGCATAATTTATAATGAAAGCAGAAAAATTGAATTGATAATAAAAGCAATTTACAGTAATGTGTTCAGATATATTAATGAAATTCTAAAGTCCTCTCAATTTGATTTCCATATCCAAAACTTTCATTTTGTTGATTTTATTTTTGTAGGGTGCTACTTCTCATCACCTGGGTCAGAACTTTTCAAAAATGTTTGAAATTACTTATGAAGATCCAGATACAAAAGAAAAGAAGTTTGTGTACCAGAATTCATGGGGTATCACAACAAGAACTATTGGTTAGCATAATAATATTATTTAGCTAGTTTGACATTTCCCTGTAAAATTTAATTCATATTAATTTAATGATGATTTTCAGGAGTAATGATCATGATACATGCTGATAATCAAGGTTTGTGTTACCTCCTAGAGTTGCTTGCATTCAGGTAAGAAGTTGGACAAGAAATATCTTATTCAAAGTTAGATAATACATAATCGAGAAAATGTAGCAGTCTATGCACTGTATGTGTGTTTCAGGTTGTGTGTGTTTCAAGGCACTGAAGAATTTCAACTTTTTATGGCACTTGTTAACAGTACAGTTTGACCTTACGTCAATTGTTTTGTTTACTACTGACCTAACATTCTCAGTCCTTTTCAATTTCTGTGTAAAGTTTTGTTTATGAAAATTCTGGGGAATTATCACTTTAATTTCATATTCTAGTAGATGAATTATTATCAAATTGGGAAAATATCAAAATACGGGGAATTTATTGATCACTGGGATATGATTTAATGATTTCTTTGTCAGACTTGAAGAATTATTAGTGAAGCTTGGTAAGAGCAAAGGTAAAATAGTGCTATTAGGAGATCGAAATATTGATTGTGGGGAATGAAATTCTTATTGACCTAATAACAAGTTTTGCTCCATGTGATATAGCACTTGGGCCCTCTGGAATCACTGATCATTCCTATATATACATTGATCATATAACTAACGTCAATAAAAATAAGTATACAGTACATAATGAAAATTTTCACCTCTCTGATCACACTGGAGAGATCATAAAAATACAGAATTTCAACTATATAACTGTGAAACCTAAATTCTGCTATATAAGAGATAGTAGGGAAACTGAACTGTATCTATTAAAAGAAATAATCCAAAATGAAAAATGGGCAGAAGTATGTTCTGAACAAAATTCAAACAAAAAATGGGAATTATTTATTAACATATTTAATAATCATCTAAATACTTCATGTCCAATAACTAGAAGAAAGATAAATAAAATTAATGGGAATTCTAAAAACAAACTCCCTACGGGAGTGATTAAACTTGGAGAAAATATGAAAGTATATTAAACACTTTATAGTGATACTAAATTAGAATGCTGTAAAATAAAATTCAAAAACTATAAAAAAAATTACCAAAATGAAATACAGTGACAAATTTTAAAAATAACTTGCCCAATAAGAAACCAAATAACATAACAAATAAATTCAAAATGATGTGGGATATTGTAAATAAAAATAGAAGACTGGAAAACAAACATCAAAACATACAACTGTTTCAAGAAGGTAAAATAATAAGTGAGGCAGAGGAAATGAGTAGTTCTGCCTTTAATTTTTTATAAATGTAGGGCATATTAAAAATTGATCTCCAGAATGGACTCCAAAAACCACGATTACAAATCCTATATCCTTTAACTTATCAGACTCTAAGATCTCAAATAACTATACTCATGTTGAGGTAAAAAATGAAAATTTAAAATAAATTGAATACCATAAATTTCTTGGATTATATATTGATGAAAGTCTAAATTTCAATAAACATATTAATGAAATTAGTAATAAAACAAGTTTTAAAATCATCTTGTCATGTATTTCCTAAAATATATTAATAACTGATACACTTAAAATAATATATTATAGGATAAGACACCAATGTATTGAATATGGAATAGAATATAAGGTAGTACAGCCATTCTAAACATAAACAGAATTATGATTCTACAAAAAAGAGACCTTAGATGCATTTTCAAACTAAAGCCCACACAGTCATGTAAGAATTACTACACCACACAGAACATAATGACTGCCTTTTGTGCCTATAAAATCATTACTCTCTTCATAGAGAAATCCATCTCGCACTTCATTCATAATAATGAATTGCATAATTATAGTACTAGAGGCAAAGAGAACTACCACAGGATATTTATGTCTAGAGCCTCAACAAATAAAAGCCTCTAACACATCTTATTATATAATAAACTGGCTAAAAATATAAAAGATGTATGTGAAGAAAATAAATTCTATGACTTTTTGAAAAAGTATCTAATAGGAATGTGCCCCTATAAATTAAAAGAACTAATAGAATAGAAAATGTATTAGTTTTATAATTTATTTTGTATGTATGTGTCTTAAGGACTTTATGTATTTTCTTATAAATTGTATAGTATGTGTTAATTTTTGTTTTATACCATTTTTATGTTATTACACTTTGACGATACTTGAAACTTATTACTGTATAAGTCTATTGGCTAATAAAAAAAAAATTAAAAATAAAAAAATTATGGTGATAGAAGAGGATAAAACTTCTGCTGTGTTAATACAAAATATATTTCTTGATTTCTTCTTATTTCTTTATTTTACAAGCAATTTTTGTAGCTGTTACATTTCTCTCTGTTAAATCTTGTCACAAATGAAATGTAAAATTCAATAGTGCTTGTTTCATGTGCATAGTTTAATGTTCATTTCAGGTGGTAATTGTTCCTTGTGGCATAACTGCTGCATCAACAGATGAAGAACGGACATCACTACAGTCAGCTTGCACTGATCTTGAAAATGAAATAAAAGCAAGTGGATTGCGTGTGTATGGAGATTATCGTGATAATTATTCTCCTGGCTGGCGTTACAATCATTGGGAATTGAAGGTATGTCAGTGTCTTTTTCTTGAAGTACAAAGGTGTATATTTTATTCTTTAGTAAGAATTATTTTAAATTCAATTTCTTATTTTATAGAATTTACTCTTCTGAGTTAGTCTCCCTAATGTCAATCCCAATTTAAAACAAATTCTTCAGTCTGTGTTAATCCATTATTGTTCGATTTAATGACAATTTCTTCACAACAGAGAACTTTTCTTCTCACAGAAGTATTTAGGAATACATGAGAAGTGTCTTAAAGATGAAACACATTTATTGTAATTGGGAAAGTTCACATATTTTTATCTCATAACTCCCTAGCTATGAATGTCCTGAATAAGAAGAATGCCATGTTATGCTGTGTTTGAATATGCCATGTGGGTTGTGACTTTCCAATGTTAAGTTAGCTTTGTGGGATACTATTTTAAAATAATTGAAATATGCCAAATTTTCTGAGGTTCCGTACATACCAATTTGTATTGCAACAGTGAAGCCATATAAAATGAAAGTAAAATAGAAATTTCATCACAATCACTGAAAAAATTAAAGAAATGTATAATAATTACTCATTTCAGGGTGTGCCGATTCGAGTGGAATATGGTCCTAAAGATCTTGCCAAGCAGCAAATTGTAGCCGTAAGAAGAGATACTGGAGAAAAAATTACATTCTCGCGTCAATCTGCTGTAAAAGATATTACCAATCTCCTTGACACAATTCAAAGTGCCCTACTGGAACGGTAAGTCATGATTGGTTTTATAACTAACATTGTAAAATTATGAAAGTGTCAACTGTTTCCCCTAATGGAAGGGGTGTGGAATTACTATGCAGTAATCCCTCAACATTCGCGAGAGCTAGGTTCCCCAAAAGCATTGTGAATGTTGAGTCTATCTGGTAATGTAAAAACATGGGTTCGATTCCTGATATCGAAAAAACTCTTTAAAAAAGAAAGAAAGAAACAACAAACAATTGCAGTAGAACTGAGTAAGCACTACTACAAACAGAATCCACAATTAACATCCCAAAAAGAAGAAATAAAACAATATTTGAAACTTATTTCAAAGTTGAAAGTGATTTGATATAGGATTTGGTTATTTATTTGTTACATCACCCTCCATTCTAATATCCAAATGTGGAAGAGTTGCTGTTTCTCTTTCTCTCTTAACCCATTTAATCCCAAATTATTTTTTTGTAACTTTTTGAATTTGTTTATATATTAACAACATAAAATAGGTCTGAGGAGAATATTGTGAGAGTAACTGGGACTTTATCAATTGTTGTTTACGAAAAATTGCATGTTCCAAAAATGGAACAGTGGGATCGAATGGGTAGCATGTTTTTAAAAACTATATATAATTTTAATTGTGTTATTTATTGTTTTATAAAGATAAATAGCTTAATAAAAATATTAAAAATGATACTTAAAATTACATTCTATGAAGTATTTTAAATGATTCTGTAATGAAATGTAGAGGAATGTTGGACTTCTTGCATTTTCTATGTGTTTTTCTTACAATGCCCACATCTAGACTGCTTGTTATGAGCCACAATTAAATGATCGAGCGCATCTCACATAATTAAGCACACTCTTGCACAAGGATCTAGAGATGATCGTCCTAATGGAGAACTCGTATATTTCTGGAAGTAACACGTAGTAATTTGCCTTGTAAAATGGATGGGTTTTCACATAATGTGCTGCTTGGTGCCCTCCTTTCCATAATAAGATAATACTGCTTCCTCAAAACAGTTTTTTTCGTTGTAAAATCACGAAGCCACTGCTCGTTCAGCGTTTTCCATGAAGGGCAAACTTCAGCAAATTTATCTGAACTTGATAAATGTGAATTATCGGACACGTAAAAATTGATGTTCAAGAAAATTATTTCTGCAACAGTGAATTCAAAACAAAAGTCATTCTTATGACTGGTATATAAATTATTAAGCTGTACTATATTTAAAACTTCATTATCATAAAACAATTCAAACAAGTACACAGGCCCATCATTTCTTTTTACGTAAAAGAGAGCGAAGTCCATTCTTTTGGGGGATCCTCCTGAATGTCTATGAGGAGTCATTTTCGATTTATCATACCCTTTTATTACAATTATCTGATTTTGATACCACTTGTATGTGTCTTCCATCTGAATTTTGCAGATGTTGCAGATGTTGCAGATGTCTTCCATCTGAATTTTTATAATGCTGTCTATAATTCAGTGTTATTCAGGTTCTGAACTCGGGGCCGAAACATCAGCAACAATTAAATATACATTGTCCAAGTGGCATTCTAACCTGAAAATATGTAATATTGAGGAAGTGCATACAGAATGTGCCAAAAACTACTAAACTATAATTCCACTGTCTTCTGTAATAATTTCGGAGTCGGTTCTCTTGAGCACGTTAGCTTGTGTACATACTCTTAGCTGATTCCTGTTGAGGTTATTAAAATTTCGATCTTCATCACCCCCCCCCCCCCACCGAATCTTCCTCAGAAAGGAAATGATTCTTTGGAGAAGAAATAAAAACTTCTGCGTACAGTAATATTATTTTAGCGTGGCCGCTCAAGGTCGTGGGCTCAGAGCTGCCGGAAGAGTTCATTCCTCAAACATAGCTGCTTAGGGGGGAGCTCGTCCCTTCCCAGCACGTCTTGACAGCCCTACTCCAGTTGCGTAAACATTGACCCCGACTTTTCGTAACTGCGAGGTGCAAGCTTCCAGTTTCGTTTCCTACTAGAGAGAAGCATTTTTTCGTGATTCGGAAGTTGTGTTTTAAGTGATTATTATTCTGTTAGTGATTATTGCAATGCGTCCGATTCAGAGCAAGCGGAATAAAAAAAGGTCTTCACAGTCAGACGCGTAAAATAGTTGCCAAAGTATATCAATTTATGAAGAAAGAAGCATATGGTGTCAAAAATGCCATAGTAGTTCTTAAGGGAGTGACCTGATACTAGGGGTGTTTGGGAAAGACGTATTCACAGGCTTAATAAGAAAATGAATTGAACTGAGAGAATCGTGTTCATTTTGAACTTCTGCTAAAGAGAGGAAAAGGAAGAGCGTGGAATCTGCTCTCGAGGGTTTCAAAGAAAGTGATTCGCCGCAGAAATATTTAATGCACTGTATCACGCAATGGTTATTTTGACCGGCAACGCCGCAAACGATAGTAATGCTAGTTATGATAGTGACGAAACGGGAAACTGTGAAAAAGATGAAGATAATGGGAGCCGAGCTGGGCGATCAAGTGAATTTGGTGTTTCTCCACTACCGAACGAAGACACTAAAGCAAATAAATTTCCAAGCAAATTCGCTAGCACGTGCGGTGTGGCAGGCTTATGTTTTTGGTTTGGGCAGACGCGCGCAAGTCGCCTCCTGGCTCCCTCCCCACCACTTTCAGCTTCCCCCTCTATAACTGCGATTTTTCTAAGAGCGACTCCCAAGGAAACTCAAATCCCATCTTCGCGATGGAATATGTCACGGCATTTCGCGTCTTTCTCAGTCGTTCCGCTAGATTTCGCACGATCGCGACCGTATGAAGCAGTGCTTGCGATCATGCGACTTCTACCGGCAAGACCGAGAAAAGACGCGAAATGCCGTGACATATTCCATCGCGAAGATGGGATTTGAGTTTCCTTGAGAGTCGCTCTTAGAAAAATCGCAGTATACTCGTGAATCGCAGCGGCCACGCTAGAAAAATTTAGATGTACAATAATAGTCTTCTTTCAGAATGCTAATGACCTCGTCGAGAATTAGGCTAAAAAGGCAAAATAAAACATGCAGGTCATTCGATCCCACTGTTCCAAAAATGGAACATCAAAATTTATTACATTATTTCTGGGTTAGGTTTCAGTCAAATGATAGAACGGTAGGTTCTTCATCAAAATACATGTTTTCTTCAATGTTTACGAATATTGACATGCAAATACATTACACTGACTATAATTACATACTTACTGTTTCTTTTCAGAAATCTTCTCAGCAAATAGGCGTATTTTTAAGCTGTTATTCTTCCTTGTCACTGAGATTTCATGAAATGTGAGCATGTAAACCAGACAACTAATCCTTCCTCTCAATAGTGAAGGGAACTAGCACGGAAAAGAGAGCGAATAATGAAGTTTCTGAGATAAAAGAAAAAAATGTTCCAAAAATGGAACAGTGAGATCAAATGGGTTAAATTTCGAACTAATTTCCATGTTCGGATCATATTCAAATGTCCTTTTCTACCAGAGCTTGTTGAAGTTTTAGATCACCATTAACAGTTCTGACATTGAAGTTGCTCCAAGACCCAGTTTTCCTTCCGTTAGTCCATTATTACGTTCGAGGAGGTTTCCTTCGCTGTTTATTTCCCAAAGCTGCTCTTCAGTGAAATCTTTACAATGAGAGATGCACAGATCCTGAATGACTTTTCTGTTTGTGTGGGCAAAACCCTTACCTCCACATGGCGCAACTGAATTGAAATATTTTACAATTTTGTTTTTCTATTAATGTGAATTGGCATTCCCAATTTAATATTTTTGCAGAACGTGATACTTTGAGCTTCGGTGACTGTTAAGT
Organism: Acheta domesticus; assembly: GCA_031308135.1. Lineage (NCBI taxonomy): Eukaryota > Metazoa > Arthropoda > Insecta > Orthoptera > Gryllidae > Acheta > Acheta domesticus. The sequence continues at coordinate 53,864,784 of JAHLJT010008446.1, forward strand.
TCGGTTTCCAGATGACTGTGAGGAAGGAAATGTAACGTGTTCACTTAAAAAATGTACGACTAAAAGAGCCACTCGCGAATGTTGAAGTCGCGAATGTTAAAACTCGCTGCATATCTCTAATCGCGAATGTTCGGAACTCGCGAATAGCAAATTCACAGATGTCGAGGGATTACTGTATCATGAATCATGTTTACCTGAATATAAGATGTCCCCCCTAATTTTGAAAAGGCCGCCTGAGAATTTTGTTCATTTTTAACTAATTCTTACTATTCAGTCAAAATGAAATCGCAAATTGTCTTCCCGGTATACAATTTTTTTTTTGCACTTTTTACTTTCTCGCCTTACGAATTCTTCGTAAGAAGAGAAAGTTATGTAATCGTGCGGCGGAAAACGGAGAATTTTCGCCAGAAAATCTCCTATAGCAGGGGTCTGGTGACAGAAAAGTGGATAAAATCTGTTGCTAAATTAAGAAAAAAAATCCTGTATCTCGTGGTGTAGTCAAAATCCATGATTTGTTGCTTCTTCATACTTCAAAATCGATTGACGGCATCCCGTCCGTCTGTCCGTCTGTGGTCAACGCTAGCGCCTAAACCGTTCGGTCGATTTTCTTCAAAATTGATATTCCCCGATGGTTTTGACTCGTCTCAAGGCCTCTTGAATTTGAAACCGATATCTTAGTATTTGAGGATACTTTACATGAAGCCCATTTTGAGATTTTATGAATTAAAAAAAAATGGCTCCAATTTTTTTGATTATATTTTGTTGTTGAATAGTGCGAAGAACGTTGAAGGGAATGACGTAGGCATCATTTTCGTTGATAGGCCCTATTTTTCGAAAATTGCAAAAAACTGTTTAAAAACGGCAAAATTGAAGATAGAGATTTTCGCCTCAGACAAAGTCGGTTGTACAAAATAAGCACTTCAAATAAGGTCATTTACCATTTTTTGGAAAAACGAATAGTTTTTGCGTAAATTGCGATTCAAATTTACAAAAAAAATTTATCTCAAAAACCGCTCCAAATTTTTTCTTTAAATTTTCTGCACGTATGTAAGAAGGGAAGGTAAATGTATAAATAAACTACTGGTGCTATAGAATGGCACATACTTTCTCGCAGTAGTTATTTTCCAAATGCCGATCATCCGATAAATTATGTGGAGTAAACAGTTCACCGCTGCCTTTCTTGGTCATGTTTTTTGAAAGACAAGTTTTCCGCATGTTGACAATTACCGGCATCGTAATGATAGAACTGATACAAGTACGTTTTGACTGAAATATAAGCAGTGTCCTGCAAGTGTGTTTCGTAGCGCGGTTGGTTAATGCACCTTCGGGTTGAGCTCTTCAATAAGGAAGGTACCGAGTTCGATCCCCCGAGGGGAATTTTAATTTGATGAATGTGATGTTGCAGGAAAAAAACATTGAAGAGTGTAGATACTTTATTGAAAATCATTTGAAGTACTTCTATTCACGAATAGATTCAGTATAGATAAATAGACAGGACTTGTCTGTGTTTTCCCTAACTGCGTTTTGTAAACAATTTTTCAACTCTGTTATTCGATTTCTGAAGCGTATGACATGTCAAATGACCAGTTGTCTAGTATATATCTGTATGAACCGATTTAAGTAAAATTATGAGCATTTCGGTCGGTTCTATTCTTTTATGGCTCTGTTCGACAGAGGTGGTGTTGGTGTTACGTAGTGGTATAAGTGCCGGTTCGTTGAATTTGAGTTTCGTTTGTCGGGTCTGGGTACCGAAATGGTTTGTTGGTATAGTACACTTGTGCTGGTTTATGGAGTAGTGGAATAGCAATAAGGACCGTATAGAAGCAGAGCGAGAAAGTATGTGCGTTGGAAGCACCACTAGTTTCTTAATGGAAGTATCTTACTATTGAGGATGGTGGATAATTCATTTCAACATGGTAGGTGATACAAACTATATTGTACATCCCTAAAAAGTGGGATTTGGAAGTCAAAACCAAAATGCAAAGGGTTAATAACTGAAAAATGGTATTCCATACCAATAGAAGTGTAAAGTTCATTTAATTTTAGTCAGCCATGTGTTACTTATGAGTGGTACATACATGAGGTAAAGAAATAAGCACCCTAGTGCAAATTGCATTTGAAAGAAATATGATCTTCCTTGATGTACTTGGATTCTGGGTGCTGACTGTTTCTGTTATTAGTATTCCAGTTACAAATGTTGATAAACATGCTTATAAACTGTGCAGGCTAATTTTGATAACTAAACTCGAGTAATAATCTACTGAAATATTTACGTTCAGTAATAAGCAGGATGGCCACTTTCTGGAAAATCAGGCAATTTAATTGTTCCGGAAAAGTTGGAGGAAAATAAGGGAATTTTAAAAGAACAATTTGAAAGCTGAGAAAATTTTGAGGAGGATATAATACTGAATATTATTCCTTAAAAACATTAGTACAGTGTTATTTTTTGCTCTCTTTTATTTTTTATTTATTTATTTTGAGGATATATTGTTAATTTGTACAGCAAAATAAGAAAGCTGACCAATTAATATTATGGTAGCTTTAAAATTTTCTTTAAGCATTAATGTTTTCTTTGTAAGTAGTGTGTAATTACAAATCTTATCGGGGAGGGGGGGGCTCTGGAAAACTGAAAGTCAGGGAAATTTCTTCCAGAAATTAGTGGCCACCCTGAGAACTAAACTTCAGTTCTTCACAATCAAATATAATAGAAGCAGTTTAAGTGTGTGCAATATTAAACAAAAATTATTATTTGCATTGATAATTTTATTATGTTCTTACAGTGCCCAAAAGGAGTTGTCTTCCCATACTGTACTAAGTACCAAATGGGATGAATTCTGCCAAAAGCTTGATGAAAAGAATATTATTTTGTCTCCTTTCTGTGGAGATATTAAATGTGAGGAACAAATAAAGAAGGATAGTGCTAGGTAAGTTTAGCTGTTGTTTGGATGAAGCTGTAGACTCCTGCAGTTGGAATATATTGTCTGTGACTTCCCCCAGACACCCAAAATTCTTTTATACATTTGTCAAAAATCATAGGATTTATTACTCTCTTAAGAGTTTATTAAATTCAATCTGTATCATTGTGAATATTACTACATATTTGGTGTGTTCATTTTCTTAAGTTGCTACAACTATTAGTTGATATATTTATTTTGGGCCAGATGATGTAATAAATGGAAATAAACAAAATGTTCCAAAAGATACCTGTTGAAATCAGAGGGATGATTGCTGTAAGTTCATTTAATTTTTGTCATTGGCTGTTCCATTTTCACGCTAATGATGTTCAAATGACTTGACTTCTTATACAGCTTCATAAACAAAATGTCAGGAGCACTGATATCTATCATGCAATCTATCCATTGGCAACATTCGATTGCAACGACATATGCTGCATGAATTTTGGCCAGCATTTTTTGGAAACACTACTAAAAAAAGCAAATATGATTTCCATTAGTGAATCTTCACATATGCTTCTTTTCAAGTGCAAGTGAAGTAGTGAACATTATTTTTAGATCAATATGCGTATATTTTTATTGTTCTATAGGAATGATGATGCCGAACCTGGTGCTCCGTCAATGGGGGCCAAAGGTTTGTGCATCCCCTTTGAACAACCTGCTGCCATCACCCCATCTGACAAATGCATCTTCCCATCCTGCAAGAACAAACCTAAGTATTATACTTTGTTCGGTCGCAGTTATTGAAACTGCTTTGTTCCACATAATTCATTGCTGTTGTCTTGTAAATTTTTGTATGTAAATTGCAATTTAATTGTTTTACAAATTTGAAATAAATTTTGTTTGGCATTTCAGTTTTTGTCTCAGGTTACTTTTCCTTCTCATATTCAGTTTCTACATTTTTTCCTGCTGTTGTTTATTTTTATCTTTTTCCATGGCAAAGTTTGTGAGAATGCCCACTTTCTGGAAAACGTACAAAACTGGGAATAATCAGGGAATTTACTTGCTTTGGAAAAGCCAGGGAGTAATCAATATCTTTGCTCAGAAATTGTAATGTCCGTCGTTGCGAGTATCTAAGGTTCCTGTGATGCCTATCAGCCAATTTCATGATAACTAAAGACAGATTTTCTGGTAAAGAATAGTCTAAACCAAAAGTTTGAAACCAGAGTTCACCTGAACAAATAGAAGCAACCCCAATTACATCAATAACGTATCCAACAGTGTGAGTTGTTCATCCAAACTGCTTTTCATTATATTTTTTTAACATCATTTTTCTTTTCTTTTAGGGTATTTTTAAAACCTTTTAAGAGCATTTTATTGATCATTTTGGGCAATGTTTTAGGTCATCAGAATCCGTCCCTAGTTATTACATGGATTCTGGCTACACATGCGAGAGGATTTTTTCTAAATTTAGCAATTGGATTTATCAACTTTTACTACGTCAATAAGAGTTTTTCTATCGAAAATTCGCCGTTTTTCCCTGCAGCATAACATAACTTCCTCTCTACTGCATATGTGAGGTGTTCGTATCTTTGCAGAAAATATTATTTGTTGTATTTTATAAATAATTTTTGTTTTAAACGGTTCAGCATCCAAAATCAAGATGACGTAATATTGAAAATTATATATTAGGCCACTTTAATTCATTATTAAATATAATTAATTATTTTAAATCAATGTAGATTTTAGTTTAAAATAGCTTCAAAATAATGTGATTACTACTTCGCACAACATATCCTCAATGTGGAAATGAAGCCCCCCCCCCCCTTTTTTTTTTCTTCTTTTCTTCCTCGTAAGTTTTCAATTTTTTAAAAAATACTTCGAGTTAAATCTAAAAGTTGTAAATTTTACTGACGTTTGGTATGATAGTTGTCTAGCATGTGTGCAATTTTCAGATTTTTATCTGGTCCCCCAACAGAAATATTACAGTTCAAAATTTGATAAAAATCCAAAATTCCAATTTTCAAGAGGATGTAATTTTTAAGGGGTACGTTATATACTAATGATGTTTTACAAAATGTAACTATACTGTTTTGTGTAAAAGCACTGAAAAAATTAAGGTTGTAATTCTATTCCTTCACTGAAAAATTACTCTCTAAAAATCGAATTTTGTTCATTCGCGTTCCATAGATTTGGTCAGGGGCGGCTCGTCCTAAGGGGCCACTGGGGCCGGGCCCCACCAATATTTAATAAAGCACAAAAATGTTTATTTATCTGTACTGCAATCTCTTTGTTATAATTGTAGTACTTTATTGGAATTCTTGGATTTCGTGAAGATCGACAATTCGTCCTCAGAACTCATTCCAAGTCCAAGAACCAAGAATTGATTGTCATAGTTCCTTGCCGCTCTCAAAGATAGCGTTAGTAGTTCTCAAGGGGCCCGGCCTGTATGGGCCCCAAAGTGGTAACCACACTCATTTTACAAGGTCAGCGCCCTTTAGCACTGGGCGCGACCACTGCTTGCTAATTTTAGCAATCCTAGAGGGGCCCGCACCAGCGGGCCATTCGCAGAGAAACGGCAGTCTGAGCGCGCCGTTTTCAAGGTGCACCTGAAGTTCTGCGCGCTGTAAGATGAACACAGTGGATTTATTACACTTTTCCGTTTTCTTCACTGGGGCGTGAAGAAAAAAATGATAAACGGTTAGGAGGACATCAACCGTGTGACTTATCATTTACACAAATTGATGGAAAGAAGAAACGAACATTCTGTAATTCAAGGTTTTTAAAAAAATGTTTGACTGTGAGTGAAGAAAAAACAAAGCTAATTTTGCTTTTATTGTTTATTATTTGGTGAGGGATTGTAGACGACTGTAGGCTGTAAGGATCTGAAACATTTGAGTGAAAGAAACACGAAGAAAGTGCATTGCATTTAGAAAATGCTTACAAATTTAAAACTTTTGGAACTATGAATATTGTTGTGCAGATTAATTCGGCGATCAAAATTTCAATCTAGAAACATATGAACAAGTCGCAAAAAAGACATATTTCATGTAGAATGATTGAGTGTTTAGTAAAATACTGTGGCACTCATCATTCATGAACTAGCATTGAGAGGTCATGATGAATCTGAAGATTCAAACGACCATGGCAATTTTGTAGACGTATCGTTACTCGGCAATCTAAATAGTGTTAGATAATCATTTTAAAAATTCTTCTATTTATAAATATAACTCAAATACGACGAAGAACGAGTTACTAGATTGTATATGTAAAGTGTAGTTGGAGGAAGTGAGAAAGACATCGATGTAGCTGATTTTATTTCTCTGCTAACCGATTAAACAATTGGCATAACAAGTCGAAGTCAACTTGTCTTAACTTTACGATATGTTCCCCTTTCGAAATCTCAGCATTCCAAAAGATAAGCTTTGGCATTAGCGTAATTTTTGTAAAAATCTTTTGTTTCCTTTAACCAATATTTGGTTAAATTCCTACTTATGTGTGGAAAACTTACAGATTTAAAGGTTTAATTAACTGATAACTACCTGATACACTGTAACATTATCACTGACTCACAACATGGATTCAGGGAAAATCGATCAACTGAAACTGCTATATTCGCCTTTATTAATGAAATCCTTATGGCACTAGAAAAAAAAGAAATTCCTGTTGGTCTTTTCCTTGACTTGTCCAAAAGCTTTTGACACAATAGACCATAAAATTCTATTGTCAAAATTAGAATCTTATGGAATCCGGGGAATTGCTTATAACTGGATAAAATCGTATTTAACAGACAGAAAACAAATAGTAGTGTTACCTTACCTAAAAGATAACAAAATAAACAATCATCACTCAGAACCAAGAGATGTGACCTATGGGGTCCCGCAAGGATCTACACTAGGCCCAATTTTATTTCTCATATTTGTAAATGACCTGCCATTAATAATGGAAAACAACAAAACAGTACTTTTCGCTGATGACACGAATATAATATTCAAAGAAAGAACAACAATATCCCTACAAGACAAAGCCAATTCTGCCATTGACAAACTAACTCAATGGATCCACCAAAACAAACTAGTACTAAACAAAGACAAAACAATCACAATGCATTTCCGCAACACTCACTCCCAACAATACTCACCAAATTTAATATTAGAGGGCAACAGCATAACACAAGCACAGAATACAAAATTTCTTGGAATCACCATACAATCCAACCTCAAATGGAATTCACACCTACAAGATATTAATTTAAAATTGAGCAAACTTAATTATGCTCTTAGAATAATAACTAGAAACAGCACCATCGAAACAGCCCGAACAGTGTACTTTGCGAATGTGCACTCTGTTCTCAAATATGGAATAATAATGTGGGGCCAAGCACCAGAGGCTAAGCAGACATTCAAATTACAAAAGAGAATCATCCGAACAATAACAAATACAAAAAGAACAGAGTCCTGTAGACCACAATTCAAGAAACTTAACATACTTCCACTGCCTTGTATATACATTTACGAAGTTCTCATGTTTGTAAAGAAAAATCTAATAAACAACAACACACCTTACAAATTTAACTCAAACTTACACTCATACAACACAAGACAAGCATATAACCTTCATCAACCATTGTGCACAAGTACACTATGCCAAAAGGGTACATTCTCTACAGGAATACAATTCTTCAATAAATTACCTATATATCTGAGAAACATAACAGGAATACACAACTTCAAGAATAAACTTAAACACTTCCTTGGCCAAAAACTTTTTTATAATGTTCAGGAATACATCAGTAACTAATATGTACAAACTGATTTCAGGTGCTGCAGTAGGACTAGGTGTAGGAATAGAAAAAAACCTGGCCAAAACCTGCCTCCTGCTCCTTACCATTTCAAGATTGGACAATTATATGCTAACATCATTACTTATATGTAGCTGTTATGATAATTAATATTATGTACTATTTTATGTGTTATTTTTACTATTATTACTATTACTATTATTATATTATAGTTATTATATTATAGTAGCAGTAGAATGACAGTAACAAGTAAATTTTAATTTTACATTAAACATAAAATACAATTCTAAAATGTTAAATATTTTGCTACTAAAAATAATTGTATACTGTCTAATATCATAATCTACCTGTAAAAAGTATTGTAGTATAATTCTTAGGGCAATGACTCCATCTCGATCAGGTTTTTCTGTCCAGTTTCCCTGGTCCTTTGAGCAAATGCTGAGATGGCCCCTTGCTTTGCTTCTGGACAGTAAATGTAACTTCCCTCTCTCCACCCAATATACATTGACTCGTCATACACGATTGTAATTGTATATGTGACTCAATAAATTATTATTATTATTATTATTATTAATTAATATTAATTAAACGATCGATTAAATGACGATTCTTTAATTAAATAAATTATTGATTCTTAGACGATATTCGTGCTTTTACACCTGGCCCAACCAGGAAAAAATGTCACGAGCCGCTACTGGATTTGGTTGCAAATATTTCTCAAATAAAAACAGAAAATATTTCACCTTGCAGACCAGAGTATGCTGAATCGAATGCTTTTTATGCTAGAATGCTAGAACAACCTAGAGGTGAGTAATTTAGAAAAGAGTCAATGTCTGCAAACGCGAAAAATGGCGCACAGCGCGGAACAAAAATGGCTGACGTTTGTAAACTAGGTACAATAAAAAAAGTTAAAGATGTTTATAAACAGCCAAAACATAAGGAAATTTATGTACAAAATATGATTTTTTTTCGAGAGGGTCGAGCGACCAATTTATTAAATTTCGAACCACTTAAAATGGATTGACCCGAAGAGAAAGTTATGTAATCGTGACCCAGAAAACGGCGAATTTTCGCCAGAAAAACTCTTATTGTCGGGCCCTGGTAACGAAAAAGTGGATAAATCAAGTTGCTAAATATAGAAAAAAGTCCTCTAACACGTGGTGTGGAGTGAATCCGTGTTTTGTTGGTTCTTGATACTGAAAAAACGATTGACGGCGAAATGTCAGTCTGTGGTCAACGCTAACGCCTAAAACGTTTTCTCCAAAATTGATATTCCGTAATGTTCTGACTGATGTCGCGGCCTCTGGAAGTTGAAACAGATTTTTTTAATTTTGGGAGAACTTTACATGAAGGCCTTCGGACATTTTCAAAATTTTCAAAAAAACTGGCTCCAAAATGTTTTGAATAAATTTTGTTGTTGAATAATGTAAAGGACGTTTAAGCGTATGGTGCAGTTATTTTCGTTAAAATTCCCGATTTTTGGAAAATTGCCAAAAAAATGTTTAAACTACAAAATTGAAGATATTTTTGCCACAGACAAAGTCTGTTGTACAAAAGTAGCAAATTAAAAAGGGTCATGTACAGTTTTTTAAAGTAGTTTTGTGCCTAATTTTTTTTTGAAATTTACAAAAAAACAAATTCTCTACAACTGCTCCAAATTTTTTCTTTAAGCGACGGTATGAAATATAGTTCTAGTCCCATTTTCGGATATTGCTCTCTTTTTTTTTCGAAAATTGCAATATTTCAATATTACGTAGCCGTTTCGAATAACACTAGAAAGTATGTGCTATTGTAGCATCACTAGTTTGCTCTCTCGTATACTAATATACATGGTATAGAGCAAGTTACGTAATGCTGCGGAAAATTGATTTCAAAATTTCAACGGAAATGCACGTTTTGGGGTCTTCTGATAACGAGCAAGGTTTTGTGTGTAGTGTGTGTGTTTGCATTACTTTCTCACCTTACGAATACTTCGTAAGAAGAGACAGTAAACGCCGGAAAACGGAGAATTTTCGCCAGAAATACTCTGATAACTGGGGCCTGGTAACGAAAAAGTTTATAAATCCTGTTGCTAAATTTAGGGAAAAAATCATCTAACTCATAGTGTAGCCAGAATCCATGTTTTTCAAACGTCCGTTCATCCGTCCGTCTGGTGTATGTTTAGGATTAGGACCATGCTTAGGATTTAGTCCAGATTGAAGAAACCCGTTGATGGCCTGAGTCGAAGTTCGGACATTTTGAAAACCATTCATTAATTTTAGGGGATACTTTACATGAAGCCCTTGGGATATTTTCAAAATTTTCTCAAAAATGGCTCCAAATTTTTTTGTTTAAATTTATTGTAAAAATAGAGTAAAATACACTTATTAGGATGGCATAAGTCTACGTTTCACTTTTACGTCTAAATTTTCGAAAATTGTAAATGTTTGACTTTTTTCAGCAATTTCCTACATCTACAATATTGAAGGTAGGAATTTTCTTCAAATAAAATTTGTTGTCCATAATTAGTTCTTTCATTGTCATGCACATTTTTTTGAAACTTTGAGAAGTTTTCATGCAATATTGCATGTAATATTGTGTATGCAATTTTGAAAAATAACAAAAACTAGATTTTCTCGAAAGAGGCTCTAAATTTTTTCTTTACACTTTTGGTGTGGATAGTGCTAAATGCACTCTGTAGGATTACATAAACATCATTTTGCTGTATTGTTTTTTCAAAAATTACAAAAAAAAAAGATTTTTTGACTAGCGTCTCACGTCCTTAATATTTACATTGGCGGGGATTTGTTCAAATTATTACATTTAAGAGTACATGTGCTCTAAATAATGTCTTATAAAATTTATCGGAAATTCAAATGTTTCCTTGAAAACAAGCTCAAAAATTCACATTTTCAGAAACACTCAAATTCCATTTTCTCAAAAATGGCTCAAAATTTTTACTTCATACTTTCTATATGGATACTGCTAATTACACTGTTTATGATGTAAATTTCATTTTGGTGTCTTCATTTGTTTTTTCAAAAAATACACGAATGGAAGTTTTTTGAAAGATTTCTCACGCCTCTAATAAGCACGTTTCCAGCAATGTGTATATAATATTACATTTGTGAGTAGAAGTGATTCAAACGACTTCCAATAAAGTTTTCAAAATCTCAGAAGTTTTCTGCGAAAAAGCTTCAAATTTCGCAGTTACTAAAACGCTTAAATGCCATTTCCGTAAAAATCTGCTCCAAATTTTTCAACAAAAATGTTCGTAATGGTTGAGCTTTTACTCTTCTTTAATATTCTTAATGTATTTTTTCGATTCTGTCATTAGGAAACCAAAAAATTGAGCCAATGTGAAAAATGTTTGTTCAGCGATAGATGGCAGCTGGTAAGAGGACGGGGCACGACCGGTAAGCTGGCCCCAGCTTTAATTTGGAAATTTATGACTGTCAATTACTAATTTCCTGTAATAGACAATTACATAATATTTTTGCGATAAAAATATATAATACAAATTATTATATATTTATAGTATTTTGAGTAATTGATGTATTTTAAATACGTATGTATTTAGCACATCAAGTCTTAATGTATTTTGTGTATGTATTAAAATACTTATTTGTAAAGTATTTTTAGCGAAGTATTTAAATACTAAACTTAAAGTATTTTGCCCATCCCCGGCTGTACTGCCCACCCTGGCAGAACTTCTTTCCTAGATTTTTTTTTCAATTATATTAAAAATCAAGGACGTGGAATTTAGGGGCACAGACAGTCATGGGGACATCTTGATTGTTTGCTAAAGTTAACACTTTTTGTAACAACGAATATCGCACTGATATAGCCACAAGGGAGCTACTATGGTCCGTTTAAAATAAGTTGGTGATTGACAGTTGCGAATGGAAAGGAGCGACGTTGATAGGTTGCATACCACTGAGTTCGCGTTTCCGGGACATGAAAATAAACACTCCAAGTAAATGCTTATAAAAGTAACCAAATCGTATTGTGTGAAGCGACAGCTTCAGAAACACATCTGTCAATCACCAACTTATTTTAATCAGACCATAGGAGAGTTCTACCAGTAACGATATCGTAAAGGTAACGAATTTCGTTTACTTCTGCATGTAATCTAGTTTGTTCTGTATGTTTAATTTAATGTAATAGTGTTGGCATGACTTCTTTCCTCTAAGAATCCTGCATGAGCCACCACTGATCGGAGCATTCCACGATGACTCTGCCAGACTTGAATAAACAAGATAGTGCTAAACTTTCAAATGCAGACGAAACTAAAAGGAATCAAAGAACGCTAGACAATGCTACTCATTAGTACAACGATCTGGATATGCATATACATTTAGATTCTAAAATGTATATAATTTGTCTTCTAAAATAATGTGTAACGTTTGTAAGCTGTAATGTAAACGTTGAATTTATTAGATCAATATGTGTAAATATATCCTATATTACTTAATAGATGGAGTGAAGCCATCCTGTTGTAGTGGCAAATTTTTCAATGTCTCGCAGAAATTCTTTCTCGTGTGGAATCCAAGATATCTTTCTCAAATAGTATAAGCGACAAACTGCACATTCGTTCTTGTCTTTGTGTTTATCTTTTATAATTATGTATTATTTTTAAACCATAAAAACTCCTTTCTATGGATGCAGTTGGAGCTGATATCGTGAATTTTAATAATTTGTCTTAATGGAAAATTTCTTAAACACGCAGTCAAAATTTTACTTGCAATATTTTAACAAAATTTCATGGAGATTCGTCTTAAAATTTTGCAATTCTACTAAAATAATACTTCGATTTTTTAAATCCTAGATACTCAAATATTTTTGTATCCAAGTTTGCAAATAAATTCTCAGAAAAATCTTTTCACGATCAAAAGTAAAAATTTTCAATAAAAAGTGTGTAGGTGAACCAAAGAGTTGTGAATCAGATAAACTACGAAGAGAGTAGAAGAAACGGTCAACGTCCTGAAAGCTGCCTGCGATGCCAGTTGTACCGCAGGAACAAAAAATCCCGCGTTCTCTGTTGGAGGAACGCCGACATTGAGTAACAAAGGAAAGAATGAACCCACAAAAGGAGGAAATTAACGAGATCACGAAAGAGGAACATACGAGAAAACTATCTCCAAATACTGAGAGATGAAGAGCCAGAAGTAACTGGTAAGGCTCATTCAGTTGTCCAAAAGTACGCAATGGCAAGAACTGTGATGACTTAAACCAGGATACATGGGGGACGGGATATAAAATAGTCACAGGGCGTCTGAGAAACAATACTCCAGTCAACCTGCCTATAGTGGGAAAAAAAGAGAAATAGCACTTCAACTATTTCCAAGGGCCAAAAAGTCCTTAGTATAGACCACCCGTCGTTAGCGCCGAACTCTTCAGTATCGAATATCTGACAGAAGTGGTGAACAAGATTAAATCAGGAAAAGCTTCAGGATTGGACGATATCCGCCTGAAGCAATAAAAATAGCTGTAGACGTAGCACCCCAATATATCCTAAAGAAAATGAACATCCTTCTACGCAACCAGGAATTCCCGACATGAAAGGCGGCAAAGTTAGTGCTACTCCCAAATGCGGGAAAGCTATCGCAAGACCTGTTAGTGCACAGACCAATCTGCATGCTAAACACGCTAAGCAAACTGTACGAAGTTCTTATAAAGAAAATACTGGAAAAGGAAATAGAAGAACTGGGAGGTTTGTCATGCCATTAGTACGGTTTCACGATAGGCACGTAAACGATACAAGCCATAGAACGTGTGACGGGCATTAAAGACGAAACCGACGACAGATGGGTTGTGCTGATTATATTAGACATCAAAAATGCCTTTAACACGGCTGCGTGGAAAAGAAAAAAATATTTCGTCATAGCTAGTAGCCTTGGTAACTTCCAGAAAAGAACAATACAACTAGGGTAGAACGAAAACTTGGAAATGCAAGCAGGTGTCCCGCAGGGGTCGGTGGAATATCTTGTGTGTGTTGGAGTTCTTTACCTTAAGCTGACTGGCGGAACAACACTTACAGGTTTAACAGATGACCTAGCTCTGGTGGTCACGGCTGAAGACTCCGAACAAGTCAAATATAGGGCCAACGAATCATTGCGAAGAATCGATACAGATCGATGCAGATCAATGTACTGACCATAGCTCCAAAAAAAACGAGGCCACTATTTTGATGGGGCCAAAGAGACGGCAAATATACAGGAAAAAGAGAGAAGACAAAGACTTGACAGTTAATTACATGACAACACATTTTCACTTTTTTAAAAAAAATCTGGGCCTCAAGAAAATGTGCGCAGATAATCTCTTTCCCCACATATCATATACAGTTTTATTGTTTTTGACCAATTAAACAAACACAATCCTGAAGAAATGCCCTCAAGCAGTACTGGGATGGAGGCGGAAGTCGTTTTTCTTTTACTTGGTGGAAATCCAAGTTCCACAAAGAGTGGTGTCTTTTAAGGCTAAATGTACCGAAAAAAAAACTTGTAGGAAAATTCAATAGATCGCAGCACTATCAGAAGGAATTTACTTTACCGATAACGTCTGAACAAATAGTCCGATTTTCGATCTGTAAACGGCATTTGACTCCTTTTGTAATAGAACTTACGCTACGAAGCCCTTTTTCCAAGAATACTTGCAGAAACTCGATTTTGAAATTTTTTTCTCGTACTTCCGGGAACAAATTAAAAATGTGGGCTTATAGCTCGATGGCGACAAGCTTCCAGAATCCAACGCCGTGTCAATCATGCAAATCGGATGAATAGGAGCGTCGTAAAGTCAAATTTGGAAAAACACCTCACACCCCTCCCCCTTCCACGCCGCGCCGTCGCGCCATCCGCCCGTGCGCCCACGCGCTCCCTGCGCGGCCACCGGCAGCGAGTCTCTGGGCAGGCCAGTCCCGGTTGCCAGCGCGCGGCTGGCAAGCCAAGCAGTCATGCTTTCGTCATTTTCCATCTCAATATATTCTTTCCCCATAAATGAAACTAGTGATGCTGTAACAGAGGCCTCATATATTTAATAGCAATTAGTTCTTGTTTCATTTTGATAGTAGTATAGATAGATAATTTGAATAGTACTATAACACTATCTCGTTCACATACTCCCGTCTTCCTTCAAATATGATAAAAAAAATTGTTTGAAGTATTACTGAAAATATCGACTACCGTTTGGAACCGATTTCAAAAGAAAATGGAATATTAGTGATATTCACACAATTAGTTCCATCTCCTCACATATTATTTTAAGCCATCTAAAGCTAGCAGCGCCCAGAAACCAATCTCAACTAAACTATATCCAAAATTTTAGGCTAATTAAATGCTCTATTCCCGAATTTTAGGCTCCTCTGGATTTCCGAAAATCGTGGGCGCTGCTAGCTTTACTCCAAAGCTAGCAGCGCCCACCCAGAATCTATCTCAAAATCAATTCTAAAATCTGAAACCCCTCCCAAAAGTTAAGAATAATTTTAGGCTCTTGGAAAAAAATCATCCCCGCCTTCGAATTCCAAAAATCAGGGCTGTACAAAGCGAAACAATTAACATTGGTTCTTACGGGTGAAATAACACCAAAATCAAAAAACCTTAGGAAAAATCTGAAACCCCTCCCAAAAGTTAAGAATAATTTTAGGCTCTTGGAAAAAATCATCCCCGCCTTCAAATTCCAAAAATCAGGGCTGTATAAAGCGAAACAATTAACATTGTTCTTACGGGTGAAATAACACCAAAATCAAAAAACCTTCGGAAAAATCTGAAACCCCTCCCAAAAGTTAAGAATAATTTTAGACTCTTGGAAAAAAATTATCCCCGCCTTCAAATTCCAAAAATCAGGGCTGTACAAAGCCAAACAATTAACATTGGTTCTTACGGGTGAAATAACACCAAAATCAAAAAACCTTAGGAAAAATCTGAAACTCCTCCCAAAAGTTAAGAATAATTTTAGGCTCTTGGAAAAAATCATCCCCGCCTTCAAATTCCAAAAATCAGGGCTGTACAAAGCGAAACAATTAACATTGGTTCTTACAGGTGAAATAACACCAAAATCAAAAAACCTTAGGAAAAATCTGAAACCCCTCCCAAAAGTTAAGAATAATTTTAGGCTCTTGGAAAAAAATCATCCCCGCCTTCAAATTCAAAAAATCAGGGCTGTACAAAGCGAAACAATTAACATTGGTTCTTACGGGTGAAATAACACCAAAATCAAAAAACCCTAGGAAAAATCTGAAACCCCTCCAAAAGTTAAGAATAATTTTAGGCTCTTGGAAAAAAATCATCCCCGCCTTCAGATTCCAAAAATCAGGGCTGTACAAAGCGAAAAATTAACATTGGTTCTTACGGTGAAATAACACCAAAATCAAAAAACGTTAGGAAAAAACTGAAACCCCTGCCAATAGTTAAGAATAATTTTAGGCTCTTGGAAAAAATCATCCCCGCCTTCAAAATCCAAGAATCAGGGCTGTACAAAGCGAAACAATTAACATTGGTTCTTACGGGTGAAATAACACCAAAATCAAAAAACCTTGGGAAAAATCTGAAACCCCTCCCAAAAGTTAAGAATAATTTTAGGCTCTTGGAAAAATCATCCCCACGTTCAAATTCCAAAAATCAGGGCTGTACGAAGCGAAACAATTAACATTGGTTCTTACGGGTGAAATAACACCAAAATCAAAAAACCTTAGGAAAAATCTGAAACCCCTCCCAAAAGTTAAGAATAATTTTAGGCTCTTGGAAAAAATCATCCCCGCCTTCAAATCCAAGAATCAGGGCTGTACAAAGCGAAACAATTAACATTGGTTCTTACGGGTGAAATAACACCAAAATCAAAAAACCTTGGGAAAAATCTGAAACCCCTCCCAAAAGTTAAGAATAATTTTAGGCTCTTGGAAAAAATCATCCCCACGTTCAAATTCCAAAAATCAGGGCTGTACAAAGCGAAAGAATTAACATTGGTTCTTACGGGTGAAATAACACCAAAATCAAAAAACCTTAGGAAAAATCTGAAACCCCTCCCAAAAGTTAAGAATAATTTTAGGCTCTTGGAAAAAAATCATCCCCGCCTTCAAATTCCAAAGATCAGGGCTGTACAAAGCGAAACATTTAACTTTGGTTCTTACTGGTGAATAAGGTATGTTGTATTCCTAACGGGAATTTTCCATTTTTTGGAAAGGAAAGAGAGAAACCCAAACTTATTTGTGGGTATAATAGTATTCCCAATAATGTGTGGAATATGAGGTTCAATTTTCAGAACCTAAGTCGTTGTAGTTCAGTTGTTATAAGAAACTTAAATATTGAATATCGGGTAAAAGTGGGTGTGTTTTGATTAATATTCTAGTTTTTTTCAATCAGAACGATGCTAGCCCAAAATTATTTGAGATTGACATATTAATAGGTAATGTATGGGCAATTGTTAATAAATTTCTCATTTGAATTAGTAAAGTAGTTCAGCGATTATTTTGTGAGAAATTAAAAATTAATCGAAAGGTATGTTGTAGTTCTCATGAGAATTTTCCATTCTTTGGAAAAGAGAAAAGCCGAAATATATTTGTGAGTGTAACCGTATTGCTTATACTACGTTGTATACGAAGTTTAATCTTCGGAAGCTAAATCCTTGTAGTTCAGGTGTTATAAGAACTCAATATTGAATATCAAAAAAAAGTGGGTGTGTTTTGATTAATATTCTATTTTTTTTCAATCAGAACAGTGCTAGCCCAAAATTATTTAAAGTTTGCATATTAATAGGTAGAGTATGGGCAATTGTTAATAAATTTCTCATTTGAATTAGTAAAGTATTTCAGCGATTTTTTGTGAGGAATGAAAAATTAGTATAAGGTATATTCTAGTTCTCAGGAGAATTTTTCCATTTTTTTGGAAAGAAAGAGAGAAGCCCAAAATTATTTGTTAGTATATCTGTATCCGTATCATGTGTTGTATATGGCCTTGAATTTCCGGGAGCGAAATCGTTGTAATTCAGGTGTTATAAGAACGAAAATGTTGAATATCGAAAAAATTGGGTGGGTTATGATGAATATTCCAATTTCTTCCAATAAGAACGGTGCTAACCCAAATTATTGAGATTGGCATATTGATAGGTAATGCATGAGCAATTGTGAATCAGTTCCTCATTTGAATTATTAAAGTATTTCAGAAATAATTTTGTGAGGAATGAAAGATTAATTAAGAAAAATTAATTAATACTGTATTTCTCACGAGAATTTTCCACTTTTTGGAAAAGAAAGAGAAGCCCACAATTATTTGTGGATATAACCGTGTTCCTTAATATGTGTGTATGTCACACGCCCCCTGCTATGAGCCATATCCTATTACTTCTGGTTTTATAAGAACGGAAATGTTGAATATCGGTAAAAAATATGGACTGGTTTTGACTAATATCCCTTTTTTAATACGAACTAATATAGCCCAAAATTATTTGAGATTTGAATATTATTAGCTAATTTATGTGCAATTGTTAATAAATTCTTTATTTGAATTGGTACAGAATTTTGGGGTTTACTTTTTCAGAATGGAACGTAGTCAAATGTATATTGTAGTTCTCACGCGAATTTTTTCTTTTCTTGGAGAAGAAACCGTGAAGTTCAAAATGATTCATGAGTATAGCCGTATTCCCTATCATGTGTTGTATATGGCGCTTTATTGCCAGGAACCGAAATCCTGTAGTTTAGGTTTTATCGCAAATATTGGATAGCAAAAACAAAAGTATTCTATTGATTAT
>JAHLJT010008446.1:53883297-53944852 GCA_031308135.1 Acheta domesticus
AACAACTAGCACCCTTAGTACCTTTCAAAACTAGCCCTGAGCGACACTGATATGAATTTACGTTTTATTTTGCCAATCATATAAATCAGAAACACATCAAAGTATAGCTTATAAGTAAGTTTTTCAATTATACGAAGTAGTTGAACAGACCTTCGATTTGTTGTTGCTAAGGTTGGGTGGAACAATGCGAGGCGGACTCCAACCCGCGACCCCACGGTCCAAGATCACTACGACACTACTGTCTTAGCGTTCTCGGCCACGGGGCAGACACTTCATTAAGTTGAAAACACAAACTGTTCGTAAATAAGCAAAGTAGCAACTCAAAGAGCTGACTCTTGCAAAGGTTTGATATGTGAGAGTAAACTATCACGAGCTGACCTCTATTGGATTGATCAATAAACCCGATGTATCTACTTGCCCCTATCACAACTAGCCCCGGTCTCCCCTACCTGCTGTTTTAGCATCACTAGTTTCCTATTTACTATTACCTTATTGCACAGAAAAACTGTATCTTCAGGAAAATGTTTCACATGCAGTGTTTTCAGTGGGTTAAAAAGTGTAAACAGTATTTTGAACGGAGTGTATCATATGTGTAACAAGACGTTAGACATTTAAAAAAAAAATTAAAGTCGATTTGGTCAGGTATGTGTAGAAAACTAAGTTCATGTTACTATTCATAAATATGTGGCACAAACGATAAAAATTATTATTTATTATTTGTTGAATCTTCCATTTTACCCATTTTTTCTAAAGTTGTTTAAAAGACTTTGCAAACATTTCTTGATTATTTACATATTTGAAGTTTCTATATATCGAATAATATTGAAGGAATCGTCAGATTCGATTTATGAAGATCCGACTGTATCTAGCTAGGGTCGAAAACCCTCCCACCGTCGCGACTGAAACTTTAGGACCAACCGGTCAGAGGCACTGCAGTGCCGTCAGTTGATGCCATGAGCCACCTCGGCCGGCAAAGATACAGGAGCAACGAAATATTTTATAATAACATTAAAAATAAATATAATAATAAAATGATTAAAAAAATTACAAGTGATGAACAGGTAACGCAAGAATGTACGGAAATTTGCTTTAAAGGCCCTTCAAATGAAGATATATTACACTAGTGGCATGCAGTAGAAAACATTCTGCTGATCAGAACCCCACAAAATGATTTTCCGTAAAGTAGTACGCACAGTGCTCAAAAACAAATAAAACACTACCGTACAACACTGCAACAAACGAAATATTAGAACAAACACTATCATCAGTCTTCAATACCACAATTACATTTATGATACAGATGCAGTACATCAGTACCTTAATAATACATAGCAAAAACACCAAGAAGTTGCTGTTCCATTATGCAAAAGATTAAATGCAATATTTAATGGTAGGCGCTCTCTTGCTTGAAACCTTGCTATTCATGTCGTCAGGTAGGCCGTAAGCAGTGACGCTCTGTGAATGAGAATTTAGTCGGTACGCGCAGCATGGGAATAGCCGCAAATATAATAAAATATTTGAATGTTCAGTTAAAAACGAAACTGTTTAATTATTTTTGGAATTTTTTCTGAGTTACTGAGTATAAACGAAACCATAAACACCTTTCACAAGCCCGGAGGCTGCAAATATTCCCCTCAAGTTCTGTGCGAATAGGAAATTAGTAATGTAGGAAATACGGAACGCATGTTGCATACATGATATGTAAGTGATTAATTATACTCGTATTCTTTCCTATAAACATTACAACGCATTTTGAATATTTTGAAATATTTAATTCCTCACATTTTAAAATATTATTTCAGAAAATTGTATGTTTACTGGTTTATGAAGAAATCAAGTGGTGTTTTCTGTCGGATATCAAGACAATTCTTTTGTTCTTAGATTCATACTAACACAAATGATTCAGTTAACTGTCCACCGTACATCTTTTGTCTTCCTTCCCATGTAAATTGACGTAAACTGGTAAAAAATTACAGCGCGTTAGGGGTCGACATAGCACTGAACATCGCTGTAAAGAAAATAAATGGATTGCGGCAATATCGGTGTATCAAGTATAACGCGCAGAGCATAACAAGAAATACTCGACAGATCCATCCAACATCTGCACTGCCCACCTAGAAAGGCATTCAGTAACTGATGAGAATCAAGGCAGTTAGAATTTTACGAGTGCAGAATCAAATTTCGCTGGCGGAACGTAAACTCGAAGGCAGCTAAACGTGCAAAGCCTGTAAAAAAGGGTAGTATTTTGTCAAAGCGAGCGGACCCCCTTTACGGCTCGTTAATACGTGTAGCCGACAACACATTAACGTGAAAATTAACAAAAAGTGAAGCGACCGAAACGAGAAGAGAACGACATACCACTGTCAGGGTGCGGCGATAACCACAATCCGGTTCTGAAGACGACCCTCCGCAGTCATCTGCCACCCTGCACTCCGCTCTGCCCATCGCCACCCACCCCATTCGCCCCTTCTGAAGAGGCTCCCTCGCCGTCCGCTGGCAACAAGTCTCGAATTCTGCGCAATTGCTGCCCTTAGGCAATGAAGACGCTTGATGCCGCGCACTTCAATATTTAAGTTCTATTGTTTTCTCCAACTACTGTTAAATAATTCATTGTTTGCTGCTTGTATGTGTTGTCTTACAGCCTTCAAACATGATTTTGCTTTGATAATCACAACTAAAACTGTTGTTTCTGAATACTACATTTTCTCTCATTTCCTCAGCCTCCCTGGTAACTTGTTAAAAGCGTCTATAGAACTTCTTTGTCATATCACCCTTTCACCATCCCAGTACTCGCTTCCAGTTCCGCTCTTTTTACAGTTCCTTTTTCTAGGAAGGAACCTTCTTCCCTTTTACACTTTGCACAACGTTCTAGAGAACGGATCGCTCTTTCTTTCATGAAATCAATAGAATTCTGGAGTCCTTTCGTTCCTAGAACAACAAGCACACATCGCTCTGCACCTTTCGTCTCTCGTGCTCTGCCTCCCTCCTTTTACTCCACGCCCCGCGCCTCGGCGCTCGCCGCAACGCCTCTCTCCCTCCTCCTTTTTCGCACCGCTTTCGTCTCCTCCCTTGCCCGCTCCCCCCCCACCGCCCACCCGCCCCGGGTTGCAGCGGCGCCGCCGCCGTTTCCGATCGCGAAATGGGAGTCGTCGGATTGCGAGCACTTCGGGGTGAGAGGGCGGCCTGGACGGGGTGGTCATAAAAGCGGAGCCACCTCGCAGGCCCGCGGACGGGCGGGCCGCAGCCGCCGCCGCCGCTGCCACCGCCACCGCCGCCGCCGCCGCCACCGTCGCCGTCGCGACGCTGCCGCTGCGACGCGCCGCCGTCGCGACGCTGCCGAGGCGCCGTGCGCTGAGCGCCGTGCGCCGCGCGTCTCACGCGGGCCGCGCCTCGACCGCAGCGAAAGGAACGCAGCTGGCAATGAAACCCTGCCCGCTCCTCTGCCTCTCGCCATTTATGATTTACTACTCCCCTGCGTGCATTTTATAGGCCATCATTCAAGGAAATAATGCGGCATCTTAACAGCGGCGCGGAGCGGCCCGACCCGCCGGGGCCACCCCGCCCGCCCCCCTGCCTTCCAGGAGGTTTTGTATTTATTTTCTATCAGGGGTGCGGCGTTGGCGCCGAGGCGGCCGCGCGTTGCCGCGAGAGGAGCGGGATGGGCGGAGGGCGGAGGGAGGCGGAGGCGACAACGGAGATTTGGCGAGAGCGTGGGACCGGCAACTTGTGATAAAAAACGAAGCAATATTCTGACGTGGTATAGGCAGGTCTTTAAGGGGACATGTATATGTGTATATGTATATAATATACTGTTTCGTATTTTTTTTATTATAATATTAGAGAAATAACTAAACGATAATATCTATCAAATACGTTATTTTGATCATTCTGTTGCAAAATGTTACAATCATTACGCTAGGCAATTTTTCAAATTTTAGTTGGTGAGCTGTATGCTTCATTTACTGTATTACTAGCTTATTATACTTTTTAACGTCAGCTTACTGAAAAGTATTCAACTTCAGAGTTAGTAGGGTGCAATAAGCTGATGCCATAGAACCATTCGCGAGTTCATGTCAAGGTACGGGTCTATGACAGAAATCTCATTATCCAATAAAACTTCGGATGACTACAGACAAAAAATATCTTTCCTATCTTTCGTAAGTCTGAAAATAATAATGTACGATAATGAAGATAAACTCTTGATAGACAGAGAATTCAGTGTTAAATTTAAATTAAATATACAAAGTGGAAGGGTATACGGCAAAGATACGATGAATAGCTACGATCGCAAGTGTACGGATGGATGTAAATTGTGTGAACCATTCGCGAGTTCATGTCAAGGTACGGGTCTATGACAGAAATCTCATTATCCAATAAAACTTCGGATGACTACAGACAAAAAATATCTTTCCTATCTTTCGTAAGTCTGAAAAATAATAATGTACGATAATGAAGATAAACTCTTGATAGACAGAGAATTCAGTGTTAAATTTAAATTAAATATACAAAGTGGAAGGGTATACGGCAAAGATACGATGAATAGCTACGATCGCAAGTGTACGGATGGATGTAAATTGTGTGTTCCTGTGTAATAAAATAATTTTAGTCTAGAATCTGAATTTCTGAGTGTAGTCACTAATAATGTTTACTATACAAAAAATTCTGCTCTTCGTACATCCTTTAGACATTTATCTCTATATTTTGACTAATACAAAAACCACGACACTTTTAAATAGGTACACACTAAGGGAGAGTAAATGAGCACTCAGTGTATTCAAAGAAGGAAAATGTATTGATCAAGCGGAAATAGAATTGTTTAAGCGAAACAGATTCAACACCGACGCGAGATAGAGCCTGTAAAACGAATATGAAGTCAGTGCATCAAGAGTATATAGTAATTTGAACAAGTAGATGTTAGAATCCTCTCTAAAATTGTGACAGACTCACACCTGCGAAGTTCATGCAGTGAATGATGAACCGTCAAAAGTGGGTTGGTGAACAACGGGTACGGCCTGATATTAACTGAAACTGATAGGTTATATATAATATTTCTACGATATTGGTACGAAAATTTCATGTGAACACAGTATTCAAATTTTCAGTTTTATCTATAACTTAGCATTAGTATCTCTCTGGGACTACTCTGAAGAGATACACAAAAATAAGGAAATAATTCCGAACTCTGAGCACAATTCTACTAATAGAGGTGAATGACGTGTGTATTTTTAATCTCCCCAAATTGTTGATCATGCTTAGTACTAAATCAAACGTCCACATTTCACTACAAGTTTTTTTATTAGTCGCGATTAACTATATGTAGAAATTTCATTGACATGTACTATTTTGCTTCTGGACATAAACGTAACTTCATTATCTGTGCACGTCTTCTAGAACTCAGTAGGAATTACAGTTATTCAAATTACTGTTCTCTGAGTGGTCGCGGCAGGAAGCATCATTCCTTCACGAAGGACATGATGAGGAATAAGGCCCAAATTTATGGCTAATGTACTTTTGAAAATAGATTTCATTACATTGGAGCGAATATTTTGTTAACAATCCTTGCAAAAAAAGCTAATTTCTTTCTGTACTCAAAATTCAACTAGAATATGGCTTAGGGTTGGGATCACAGAAATATGAAAACGTGTACAGAATTCACTTCTCCCTGTCACAATTTTGAACGTTTTTGACGTAAAATAAATAAATCTTTTGGCAAATCAAATACAATGGAGAATCGAAGCAGGCGACTCCGTACATTGTGGAAGATACGTTTACCCTCCTTCCATATTCTGCAAGAGAACATCTGCCTTCCGAATCTGCCATGGGAGGCGGGCATCGTGCTACGGTGCCAAGGGGATCGCGGCGCACTATCTCATGCACGTGCCTCGGGGCTGACGTTGCCGGCAGCGGCGGCGGCGGCGGAGAAGGAAGAGGAGGTGGCGGGGCTGCTTCAGCCCCAGCTTCTGACGCGGTCGCCGTCGCTGCAGCCGCCGCCGCCGCCCGGATGCTCCGCGCCGATTTAACTTCCAGACGCGTCGGCGCATGCAGTGCACGCACTCGCCGCGTCCAACCGGGGAGGGGGGTCGCGGAAGAGAGCAAAGGCGGCCAGGCACCAGAGAGCGGAGTCGAAAAGAGAAAAGAAACATTGACGCGAGGGGACGCTTGTTAGGAAAGGAGGACGAAAGGAAGAAATGCAGCATTGGAGAAGAAACGGAGTAGTGGGAGGCGATGGCAGATAGCGAATGAGGTCGAGAAGAAACCGTTCTGTTGGAAGGGAAGGAATGTACTCAGAGTTTGCAAGACTTGAACAGCAAACGTAGGGAATGAGAAAGATTATTTTTTCTTAGTAGTATTGTGGCCATCTATGGTCTATTTTAACCCGCTATATATACTTTACCCTCCATCTATTTGGGTAAGGAAGTAAGGACCACTACTCATTCAGTATTATGAGGTTGTGGATAACTGAAATCACTTTATTTCATCGTTGGGTTTAGAAGCGAAGTTAGAAGAGAAAATAAGGTTTGCATTCAGACAAAACCTGGATAAGGAAATAAGAAACGCTATTCTTGTTTAACTGATCCAGGATTAACAATATTTTCCTGACGGGAAGGTCTCGCACGAAAAGGAGTTAACGCAAGGTGAGGTTTGTACAGAATTACTGTCAATCGAAGTAGAAGCGATTCACAGCACTTATTTGCATCATTCTCCCTTGTGCCGCTTGCTTTAATCACCTAGGCTACAAGACACAAACTATGATAAATTAATAACATATGTGCTAATTTTACAAACAGTTTTTCACTTTTCACAATTAAATAGAATTCCTTAGATTGACATATTATGACATTTTCTTTAAAATATTGGATTTCTTTCGAAATGCAGTTAGTATGCAGCCGGAAAATTTGAGTTAGGGAGAGGATCTTATTCAATAAAGCATATACCCAAAATGTCCAGTTAACAAGTTAGATGGAATTGTCTAATAATCTCACCTAAGAGATGTGGGGAGTAGTGGTGGCGACTAACAAAAAATACAGCTGTTTTGGATTTTGAAATAGCTTTAACCGCTTTATGTAGGGTGTGATGTAATGAGAATGTATTTGTAGCGTTTGCTTGGTTAAGAAAAGAAAAGGGATAATATTTGGAAGTAGGTGGAGACGTTATATTTGCAAAAATGACAAAATAATGCAGAGGTTATATGCGATTAATAAAGCTTCAAAGAAACTTTGAAGATGAAAAGAAATGAAAAAGGAGAAAGCGCAAACTGAAAAGTATGAGCCAAAGAACACATGAGGTAATCAAAGTGGAATAATGCGATATGATAGAAATGAGATATCAAGTAATGAAGAGCAGTTTGTCAAGAGAAAGAAATGTGTGGATTTACAATGGACGGCAAGGCAAATCGCATCGGTACACACCGGATTGCGATTGCCAGCTGCAGTTCTGGAGAATGAACGCGCGTTAGAGCCTCGGCTGAGCCAGGTGGAACCCGACAGGGCGAATAGGAGAGGGGTAAAGTTGGGGCTGGAGCGCTCGCTAGTAGGGCGCACGAACCGAGATGAGCACGAGAGACAGATGCCGCGACGAAGACATGAGCGAGGCAATGCCGCGCAGAGACTCGAGCTTCCCCGTAATGTCACGCGGTCTGGAAGTCGTAACATATTCTTACCCGGCTCGGTGTCATGAATGCCATTAGACGCTTTCCTCTTTTTTAACTCCCTCATAAAAGCTTTTCATACCTAGGAGCGCGCGTTCCATTTAATACAGTTCGTCCTTCCGTCCGCTCTCCACTCCCTTACGAGATCCTCCTTTAGCCTTTTGGGCGGAGGTGGGTTGCAGGAGCAGGAGCGTATAAAACGATCCCTCCGCTTCGAAGTACTCGACGCAAGCCTTTTCGGCTCAGTACGAGTACCGTCCAAAGGGGCCATTGTGAATATGCCGTGCTGCAGTACTCTGACACAGTTGTAAGTTCTCATCACGACATTGTCCGTGGTCAACCTTTGTTAAATTTTGCTTCATTCAGTGGATATAGCTTCCTCTGCTTTTAAGCAGAGGAATAATAATGTAAATGCAAGACTTGCTGTGCGATTTTTATTAGTAAGCTACAACTACATTAAAGTAAATTAACAATCAAAAACATTAAAATGTAGGGCAAAGAAGTTCATTTCAAAATCAAACCTGGTATTACTGTAGCCAAAATAACGAATTTTCCATGACCGAGAGTAATGTTCTTCGGAATGAGAAAAGATTTTGTGTAATGTGCTCCTGAATTTTAACAACATAGAACTACAAATGCACATTGCATATCCGTTGTATTTAATTTTTAAAAAGTTACGCGCTGAACTACAATTTGGAAGAAAATGTAAAGGGCACAATACAAACAGATGCACAGCTTTCAATATATTGTAGAATAATCATCTTAGCATTAACTTTGAATAATGTTACTGTTCATTGATTCTGAAATACAGATCAGAATCTTAGGTTTTAAGTTCCATTTCCTGGAGATGATCAGCCTCATCTCTCTACACTTCTTTTTTCCCCCATTTTCTTGTCTTACCAGGCCTACTCGTATATAGGGACATCATCATGTTACTTCTAGGAACATAAGTCGCGTGTAATTCGAGTTACGTATTTCTCTTCTATTAATTTTTTTTCAAAAATATGAGAAGCATTTCTTTATAAACGAATGGAAAACAAATTTAACATAAATATTAATTTTCTTTTCTTAAATTTGTTTCATCAGAGAAAGAAAATGAATCGCTAATTGCCCTACTTTTAGATCTTTAGATTTATTTCGTTGACCATCAAAATGTCGCTTCTGAAATTACCTACATATGTGACATTGCCCTTGATTGGGTATCTTTTGCCTTCTTCGTATACATAAAAGAGAAGTAATATATAACTGAATGAAAATAGATGTTTTAACCCCTCTAAATATTCAATGTCAATTGAGTAAGGGGTTTCAGTTTGATCTTGGGACATTTTTATTTTCCTTCTGTACGTAATTGGTATGCATTCTAACTAGTAACGGAAGAAAAGTAGCTGTGCTCTTTCCTCATGATAGGGATGTTATAAGTCAAAACAAAACTGTAAGTATAATACAAAAAACATTTGTCGAACATATATCGTCGAAGTCCGCCCAGACACTGCAAGCTCTGATGATGATCGCTATGCGATCGAATATACATTAAGTATTTTAAAAATATGATACGTAGACTAAACACCTTTTCTCAACTTATTACAAGGTATCACCTCTCCAGAAGTATTAATAAGTTATCTTTTAGCTGTATTTGCAAACACAGAAAACTACAATTGACTTACCTCTTCATTTACAAATCACAGATTGTTATCTAAACTGACTCAGGGGAGACCGATTTTAAGGCAATGCAGGTATAATTGATACAAACGACATTGGAATGACATTCATTGAGTGTCAGGGTAAGCAGACATGTACTAAAATCAGCATGCAATAGTAATAAATTATTTTAAAACACATTACCAGATGATAATCAACAATAAAACTAGATTTACAAGTTCAAATGCCAAGTAAAAACTTTTCTGCTGCAACACTTTGTTTTGCCCAATTAGAGAATAAACCGATTAAAACGAAAACATCTTTAAAAAACGAAAATAACATTTGAATTAAGATGAAGAAACGAGAGAGCTCCGAGCAAACCTGCCGCGAAACCCTCTTTTTCTGACACAATTTCCTCATGAACAGACAAGGATTTGAACTCCGGTCTACTGATGTATGCCAAGCGGTTTGACAGCTACACGACGTGTCGCCACCCACCACTGGCTTCAGAGTATATTCCCAGCGACAACCGTATCCATCGCCAACATTGCTGTTCCCCCGTACCATTGCTCAGGGTCATAGTTCTGGAGCTTCAGGTCTTACTCTAGGTTCTACCTTGCCAAAAGTTATTTTTGACGCACATGTATGAATACTTGCGGAAAGACAGAACGGGCAACGACATTTAATGAACAAGCCTATTGAAAAAATTATGAACAAATCTAGAGACGACACAAATGGTGAAATATTAAAATGGTTATGAAATAATTAGTAAAATTGCGATTAAACTTATTTCAAGACTCATGTATCCCTTATTTTATATTTCGAAGATAGAGGAGAGGGTGAGTGAGATACAAAGAAAGGGAAAACGATTTAAATGCGACAGTTTATAGTAAATTACGAAATCAAATAGTGAATTGATTTAATTTATTCATAATTATTTCTCAAACGTATAGTATATGATCCTCGGAGCGTTTTAAACTGCAATCACGTAATCCTCTTTGAATTTTCGGCAAAAAAATTGTTTAAACAGCTCCAGCAAAAATATACCTCCCCAGCGGTCGCCTTCCTCGCCGCTACGTCGAGCCGGGCCTTCTCAGCGCAAGCCTGCCTTAGCTCCTGCTTTAGCACCTGCCTTGGCTCAGCGCTCCCATCTGCTCAGCGCCCGCCCCTGCCCTGCTGTGCGCCCCGCTGCTCTCATCCGCGGGCGACCTGGCATCCGCCTCCGCGCCACCGGCCGCACCCTCTGGGTTGCTAACCTCTGTTTATGGGAGGCGCGGCATTCACCGTCGCCGCGACGCCGCGCCGCGCCGCGCCGACCGCCTCTTTATGCCGCGCAGCCATTTTTATATTCTTTACATCCTCCTTGCCGTTAAAATTTACACGTTATTTCTTCGCTTCTTTTCGTATATCCGTCTCCCCAGTTTATTGCTAACACACATTTTGTTGGGAGCGTCTCCGACCGCTTCTCTTCGGCGTAGCACTCGAAGGTTTGCACTTTGGTTTTCGAACTTCCACTCGCACTTTTTCGGAACCCCTAAGGCAGAACCATTATGAGTCAACGTCAGTACACTGGTTTAAATATTGTTAGAATTAAATATGCCTACTATACCACTTCAGTTATTTAATTATGTCCAGAAATTTTTACATTATTGTTGTATCATATCTGTCTTCGATATAACAGAATATCTTTGTACGAAAAAACGTGTGCCAACTATACCACTTCTCGCACCGTACTTGCCCGAAATACAAGTAGATATGTTACTACTGATCTATTGCCGTCCAACAGATGCACGAATACACAAAGTATCTTACCAACATCCATTATGTGAGATCTCCTCATGCTATCAACTTAAGTCACCGTGCGCATTGTCTTAAAACCAGACACAGCTGCCAGTTGCCTCACCTTCCTGCATTACGTCGTGTTCTCTTTTCCTCACCATGCTTTGTCTTCTGCACGAGTCTTACCTGCGTGTGTTTATTTAAACCTACAGGTTTCGCATGTCTTATTTCTGTTGACCTTGCATTGACTTCTATACGTCCATGCCTGCCATGTCTCTGGCCATTCAGTCTTATGTTACGAGAGTCACCTAGCTCTTATACAACTTTTTACTTTCTTGCATATGAACAATAACCCTCACCGACATCCTCAAATAACATAGCAATCTCTGCTGCAACTACACAATAGATTAATTTGATTTGATAGATTTAATTGATTTTCCTAAGAGAACAGCAAAAACTGGATGTTATGTATGGGGGAGAAGTATAGTCCACGCACGTTTTCTGAGCTCTCTTCCCCACCCTTTTACTATCATAGTTGAATGATGAAAAAAGAAGAGGTTAGCAACATTTGAAAACTATGCATTTTCGCTCCCGAGTTACAGAGCATTTACTTGCATCCATAACAACAGATATGATTTTTTAGCAATGCTAACAAATTAGGAAACCACGCCCCGGCGCTCTACGCCTCCCACAACTAGAGAAATGAGAGCTCAACAAAACATGTGCTTAGTGAAACTACATTTATGTTCAGAAGCAAAATAAATCGCAGCATTTGCCGAGTCATCTCAGCATTTGCTCAACAGACCAGGAAAACGGACGAAAACCCTAATCAAGATGAATCATTGACCCGGACGTTGCAGTACATTACTTACTACAGGTAAATTAGTATTTTTAAATTATACAGTACAAAACTTTACTAATGCATTATATATAATTGTTGCAGCAAATATTATTTTCTTTGTCAGAGTCAGTTAAGTCTCGAAATTTAAAGAAAGAGTTATGAAGTAGAGAACGTTTTACTTGGCACTTGAACTTGTATATCGATTGTAAATGTCATGTGGCAGTGTGTTGTAAAATAACATTCAAATCTTATACTTCTTGTAAGGAGCTGTTACACGGACACTTGATGAATATGATCCCTACTAGGTGTGTTGTAATTCAAAATATATGCATTGTACGAAAATATGCTCCCACCCTTAAGAAAGTCAGTTTTGTCAAAAAGAACAGATTCGTAAGTAAATAGGGAAGGCAATGGCAGCTTGGGATATAATGAATTTAATTAACTAGATTGGTTGATATACTTGATTCGCACAAGAGTCGTATATCTTGGTCATATCTCATATTTCCGCGTGTCATTTCACAGACATATTTCTGCTTTTTCACAAACAACACATGCATACTTCTTGCAATTCTGTTCTTGTATATAAAACCAATATTGCATTTCGGTGTAGCACTGATGACATTTTAGGAATACATGTCTGATCACGTTACAGTGGTAAATTAACGTGCAAAACATTCCAGAATTTTAGTGAGACAAAATTCGAAAATTTTAACAATAGCAAAACATCATTTAACTGGACATTTTAGAGGAAGACAAAACATTTTTTATATGAGGAAGTCCAGGAATTTCGAGGGACACTATTCTGATCCCTCAGAGGCGAACAGCTTTTCATCTTAATTATAACGGGTAAACATGCTTAGGTAGTAATTATTTAAATATTGATCAATCTACTTCACTTATTCCACTCTCTTTGTGATATTCCGGTGGTTTAATTTTACATCTTCCAGTACTCTGTAGGCCTTCGTTTTAGACGCCAATCTGTCGTCTGATATGAGAGACTTTTGATTTTCGAGCGCGTTTACTACTTACGCCACGAGCTTCAAACATTTAGTGTACTTTCTATCAAGGAAGGTGGAGGTGTTACTTCCTTGCTGCAACGCGAGTTTCTGTGTCGATCTACTTCGCGTTGCGGGTTTTTTACCATTTCAAGTTTCTTCCCCAGCGGAACAGTTTCAGGCGAGACAAGCTCTAAGCTCCTCATTGATCTGCTGACATGAGTGGTAGTGAGTGTGTGTTTGTGTGAAAAAGGAGAGGAAAGAAAAAGGATGAGGACGGAAAGATCGTGCGCCGTCCGTGACCTATGAGTTCGGGTGCTGCTCCGTCAGGAAACCATGGAAAACACTTCACCCGATCTGAACAGGCGACCTTCAGAATTCTGTTCCAGACCCTAGTTGAATTTCACCCAAATATGAAGCTCATCTCATTCATCATGACATCCATCTTAAACATATATTTCTTCTATTGAAAAAGTACTTAGAATTCGGAGCCTTGCATTCACACTATTACGATAATTGTATTTCGATTCAACTATCTTCCAGTTCATTTCTCCTTCCGCTTTTCTCTCAGCAGTAAGCATTCATTATCTATAAGCCCTTTTCGATACATTAAGATTTACGTGTTCAACACACTTCTCCGCACGTTCAATACGCAAAACACTGCCCACCAATTTTTAAAATTTCACTTTTGCCGATACGTTTATCAGCGTAGATATCACGTTATACAACATAGCATTTACTAATTCATTCATTTTATATAATTTATATTCTCTAAGCACACTTTCTACTCTGTACAAGACATTCACATTTTTTTATCGAACACTGCACAGCAGACAACGTGTGCTGCTCTGTGTTCGGCAGGAGTGTGTATGTATGCATTTACACTGAAAGTCTCGAAAAAAGGTACGATATTTCGAATAGTTGATTTCACGATTGGTAAATTGAATATATTATTTACATACTCTCGTCTAAGAAAGAAATAAACGATTTTTTATATAAATGAAAATTAATGTTAACATGACATTTAACCTTTCAGTAATTGGGCACATATTTGATGAGTTACATGTGACGAGATACATGTGTAGGCGAGTTATATGTAAGTTACATTTTAACACCAATTACAAATCAAGAGATAAATACCGATACTCGTCTCAAAGAGGTAAATTTCAATTGTAAACATCGGTTGTGTATGAAATTTCCATAAAAGCACAATCATAATTCAACTAGCTCATTCATTTTGTCTCGGGACATTCTATGTCAAGTTCAGGAAAGTATTAAATATATATTCAAATTAATCATTTTAACAGTATGTCCACACGTCTCTCAGCCATTTAAAACCCTGTGCATTTTCTTATTTCCGAGTTACCCATACCTCAAGCACCAACCAACAACTTCTATCGGTTCAACAGCCAGATGGCATATTCGGCCCCAGAAAGAGGAACGAGGCACATAGAACTATGGAAGTGTTCATTTCCGAGGTATAGAAAAAACGATAAAAATACGCAGAACATATCTAAATGAACATGCAAATGAGGTTCATCGCGTGTAAAACTGAACACATTAACGCAAATCAAAACAGAGTACATCAGATCAATAAGTAGTTGCCAATTAATACAATTTCAGTATAGTGATGCGTGAAATATCGAGTATTCACGTCCATGTTCCTACATTCATGGGAAATTTTAGGGTTGTTTTTGTATGATATTCCAGTTTTCATTTCTTAAAGCTTTTACTTTACAAACATTTCATTCAAATTGTGTCAGAAATTTTTTATGGGTGCAGTTTCGAGATACCTTATTCAGATTAGGAGATTGCACAGACGATCTCCTAGAATCAACAATCCCCACCAGCTTCCCGCTATTCGCTTTCAATATTGCGCGTTGCCGCCATTACCTGTTAACGACCACTCATTGTTACCTATTGTTTCACCTCGTCATTCTTTGCCTTCCTAACCTCCGTCTTCATTCCCATTCTTCAAGGTCCGTCCTCTATTTCTCTGCCCGGTGTGCCCCTATCGTCGCCTTCGGCCTGTCACCAACGCCATCCGTTGCACACGTGGCCTCTTCGTAGCCAGCCGATGCTAGATGCCCGGGAACGTCGCCAACGAGTGCGAAAATAAACGCAAAATGTTCATCTGTCTCCCGAATTTTTACAAAGTAACTCAATGGGGACTCAAAGTAACTGAGAGTAATCCAACAGGATTTTATACGCCGTTCGGCCGAGGGGGCGTGTAAAGAGACTCGCGCCAGCAGTGGAGGCGACACAGCCGTTGGAATTGGCGCCCAACTCGTCCGCTCGGCCAGTTGCGGCTGTCTCCGCCGCGCCAGACCGACACGGACATGCCAAAAAATGCACTACTCATTTATTTACCCCGACTGCATCAGGCAGCATGCAGTACGGCTTGGCGCGAGTTTTCCGTGAAGCGGATTAGAATGAATGGGAGAAATAATGGAAGAAAAATGTCCCTGGTCTGAGACATTGTCTCCCGCGCGCGACCGCCGCCGCCGCAGCACAGGCGGCGGGCGGATCAGACATGAGACCGCAGCGTCCTGGCGGGAGCACTCGTAATTGTTCTTCTTCCTTCGAGTCCCGGAGACGCCACCGCCGCCTGGCCGTCCGTACAGCCGGCCACTCCGCCTTCCTGCAGTCGCCCCCGTCGTCGCCGCCGCCGCCGCCGCCACCGCCGCCTCGGCTTGTTTTATGGCTGAGGTGGGAAGGAGTATAAATTTTGCAAGAGGTAGCGAGGTGAGCCGCAATAAAATGTTAATGACGGCGCTGCACTTGCTAATTGCGCGCGGTACAGGGCGCAGGGTGCAACCCGCTGCGAGTGCGGCCTCCGCTGCTCTGCAGCCGCCTTCGCCTCCGCCTCCGCCGCACCACGGCCGCGGCCGTCGCGCCTGCGCTCGTAAAGCGGTGCCCGAATTCCTGATCTCCGCGACGCTGCGCGGGCGGTAACGGCAACAGCAGGGCGGTGGCGCTTGAGGCGGGGCGGACATCGATTACAATGAGAGTCGGAGGAAACAATGTGCTGGTAGCTACGACACAAATCAAATGACATCGCGACGAATGTGGTAATACGGCGATATGCCTCATTACTGATCGTCCCTGACAGCGGCATCAGAAGTGAAATTCGTTTCAGAACAGGCAGATTGGGAGGTGGCGATAGAAGAGTCGGTGGAAAGAGAGGAAGCGGTGGATGACTGGTGTAGTTAATAGGACGAGGAAATGCAGTGGTCAAGGCAGTAATACATCAGTGATGATCGAGCCGGTGACATCAAAAGTGATTGTGTTCGTGTCAATGCGTGCTCAAGTACCCGCAAAAAATCTTAGAAGTAAATCTCAAGTATCGGAGAAGAGACAGGACAGCGTCGACCAAGGTAGCGAAGGTGGACGTGGTTGCGTACAGGGAAAGAAGTGTCTGGTAATGGTAATGAATGTGACTGACGAGGTAAGAGAATGATAGAATAGCAATTTCATACGTACTAACAATTACGAAGAAAGAAAACAGTCATGACGCAAAGTAAGTAGTTGTAAGATTGCAACGGTAGTCAATGAAAGAAAGGCGATTGCAGATCATACTGATACATCACAATCACACAGAAACAAATGTGACGGTAAAATAAAGTGTGGCGTGTAAGATGCATCGCACCATAACGATGCGACTGAATCGGGAACACATACATCAGTTGCGCAGACGACGCACGGGGAAACGGTATGGCGCCGATCCTACAATCGTCCTCCCCGCCCTTCAGGACGCGGTGACTGCGAGAGCTGCTTTATTTTATTTATTGTAAAATGTGGTGATAATATAACACTCAGCCATGTGGATTTTCAGTTGTTATTAAGTTATTTCAAACAAAGGAAATACGAAACTGTAGCTGTGGCAACCTTCCTTGTCAATTGGCACAGAAGGAATGCGTATTATCAAGAGGAAGTGACTATTTGTAGATTATTGATAGGAGGATTGTTAATTTCGTTATCTTTTTCTCCAAGATTGCGGAGAAAAATGTGAAATAGAATCGATTGTTTACATGAGTTTCTTCGTGTTAGATTGAAATGAATGCGCAAAAAGCTCTGAGTAAATTTTGAAAAAAAAATTGATGGGAATTTTTGTGATGTATGTGAGGTTGGGTTCAACGGATAGAGCTTTGGGAAGAAGTTTTATTGGTTGGGGCGTTTACTACTACACTTCGGGTTTTCTCTTTTGGTGCGTGGGAGTGTGTCATCAACACGGAATATCTCACGATATTTCGCGTCGTTCTCGGTTGTGCCTCTAGGAGTCGCATGATCGCGACTGCGACGAGCAGTGCTGGCGATCATGCGATTCCTAGCGGCACAATCGAGAAAGACGCGAAATACCGTGAGATATTCCATTTGATGACACCCCCCACACGCCATGAAAGAAAAACCGAAGTATACTCTAAGGCTGTGCGAACCGCGGCCGCGTGCCTTTTCGCCCACCGGCGCCTGCGCGCGTGCAGACGATCTGCGTGCCGCCCGCCGGGCATTGCGCCTCGCGGGGGAGGCGGGGCTCGGCGTCGTGTCGCGTCGCGTCGGCGCGGCCGCTGTGGCCGCCTCCGCCGTCGTCTCCGCCGCCGCTGCCGCCGCCGCCGCCACCACCAAAGAAGCGCTACATTTGCATTTACATTTGCTTTCATTTAAGTGCCGAGAGTCAGGCAAGAAAGTCTGTTTTTTCCGTTTAACCTGTTGTTAGAATGTTGCCGGCCACAAGAAATGACCACAGGATTTTGCTGACATTGTTCGTACGTTAGTTGGTTTATGACGGTTCCTTGTTAGCTCAGTGATGATGAGCTCAACGACTGCTGTACGATACTATGCATAAATACCTACATTATCCCTCCTATCTTTTCTTTCATTAGCACTGCAAGTAAATGTTTCAATAGAATTTCTGACGAGAATAATAAATGCAATGTCACAATCTTGATAAGTTGCACTGTAAGAGTTGCAGACTGTCTCTTAAGTGGAATCTTCTACAGATAAATGTGGAACACACATCGCGAGCACCAGATTTAGGAATAATCTGAATCAGAATCTTGTGCAAAAATCAGAGCAGTAACTAATTGCTAGAATAGTAAACATACGTACTTTTCATGTGAAATAGTTTAATACGTGCTCAAAAATTCATCTTTGTAACACCGGACATGCAAATTCGGTTTCGTAAGTGTTCGCATGCGTTGCCTGAACTTACGCCTGGAAAGCAGAAAACGATAGTCAAAGAAAGAGTAAGTGATTGTGGGAATGAGTAAGAGAGAACGGAACGGCTGCGCGGCGCCGCCGCCTTCGCGATCACCCTCACCCCATTTCTTCGCCCATCCCTCCGCTTCCTCCTCGATCACGTCCTTGCGCTCGCCCTCGCCGCCCTCGTCCTGCTCTCACGCCGCCCCCGCTCTGCGCTCGTCCGCCTGCCGCGCCGCGCCGCGCCGCGCCGCGTCGCGTCGCGCCGGTCAGCCGGCCCGCCAGCCCAACGCGCTCGGTCGCGCTCGCCTCGCGCTGTCTCGCCCGCCCTCCCGCCCGCGCGCCTGCCACTCAGGCCGTTTTACGAACCTGCCCGGTCGCCGGCCGCCCGCGCTCAAGGCCTGGCACATTATCTGCAAGATTTACGGAGCGTGCGTTCCTCTGGAGATGCGAATCCGTCCGCCCAGTCCCCCGCACCG
Source organism: Acheta domesticus (assembly GCA_031308135.1). Lineage (NCBI taxonomy): Eukaryota > Metazoa > Arthropoda > Insecta > Orthoptera > Gryllidae > Acheta > Acheta domesticus. Next base: position 53,901,874 of record JAHLJT010008446.1, read on the forward strand.
CGCCGCGTCGCGCTGCGCCGCTCCGCGCCGCGCCGCGCCGCGCCGCGCCTCTCCGTGGAACGGCGGGGACGGCGGACGGGGCGCCGCGACCAGCCCGATCTGCGACCGGAGGACGAGGCCATGCCAGCGGCGCGAGCGGTGGCGGAGGTGGCGGGGGCGGGGGCGGCGGGGGCGGGGGCGGGGCAGGGGCAAAGGCGGCAGGGGCAGAGGACGCGGCGCGTCCGAGGCGAGGCCTCTGAGAGTGACGAAGCATTCGCCGATTCCACTGGGTTGGAACGAGGCAAGTCAAGCGTGCGAGTTGGGAGAGGTTAGGGTGTGTTTCGGGTCTAATCTCTTCGATGTATACGAAATTGGTAACAAATGTGTGGTGCACACATAGGTGGCAATGCTCTTTTGCCGAATCGCTATAAAAACACAGAATCACAAACATTTGAAGATCTAAGAACAGGAATTTGAATATAAGTATTTTTGAGCTAGCTAAGTTAATTAAGACATGATAGACTGGATTCGAATTACGGGAAGACTGTTTTATATTAACCCCCATAGTGTGAAAGTTTTGTGACCTACTCAATCCACCACTAAAATAATATCGGAGATTTTCTGGCTTTGTGGCAGTCATAGTATGAATACAGTCAACACACATGTTAAGAGAAGAAAGCTAATGAAGGAACTCCATGAAAATAAAAAAGGAAGATAAATGCTTTCCAAAGGGCCGTCTACAGGCAAGTCAAAACGTGCTTTCAAAACGGCCGTCAAAACGAAGCTGCTTCCTCGGAATTTCGAAGGTAAAATCAACTCCTTCTCTACTTCATACTGTCTCGCAATCCTCAAACGTCTCAGGAAGATACGAATGGAAATGAGGAAGCACATTAAAAGGTCATTACATGTGGATCAGACACAGGATACAGAAAAAAAACAACTTAGTTTATTCACTACTCGTTATCTTTGCTACTGCACAATTAATACATAAAACATATACGGCCTAGCTACAATTTCGCAGTAGCTGAAAACGAATACACCTCTTTCGAATAATTTAGATAAAAGACCCAAGTCATAAACATGATGATTTAATTGACCGTCTGGGTAGTTTTAGTTGAGCAGGCGGGGCTTCTCGTTACAGCATAATCCAGAAGATGAAGAAAAGAACGAAAATTTGTTATCACTGAAACAAAGCGTTTTTCAGATAATATAATACCTATAAATTGGAATAACTTCTGTGTTCAACGCAATTAAAACCTAGGTTCAAAATTAAAATTCAGGGAAAAATCATCATTCAGAATATTTAAATCTATTTTCAGACATTCTTCAAATTTTTACTTTTATTCTTTGTAGTGAAGGAAAGATAACTCAGATTTAATGTTACTTGTATGCTAGGGTTGACACTCAACTCACGTTTATTAGAAAATCAATGAAAAAGAGGATATTAAAAATTATGCCACACAAATGCGGACATTCTTCATCACGGTCGGCGGCGTCTTTAAAGTGCTCTGCTTAGCACTGAACAAATTATAGATCTTAATCTTTATATTTTAATCACAATTATTCCAAATAGATTTTAAAAGTGGGTCGTTTAATGGTTTAACAATGTACCATCTGAGCATATTTTCTTTCTAAAGCATCCACTATTCCAATAAACATAACGACCTCTATTCTATTTCTACTATTCGTTATAATTTCTAGAATAAAATAATTTTGGCCCCACACTCCTCGTAATGTTATTTTGATTTCCTTCAAAATATACTTCTAGCCTTTTGGAGGTTGCGGAACACAGAAACACCAAACAGTATCTCTTAGTGTTCCGAGTTACTACGCAAACATTAGGTCGAAAAGACTTTAGTGAAAAGTAGACATAATACCTAAATACTACACCTAAATATTTTTTTGTTTATTATTGTGTACCACTACACGCTATGACTTAGCATAATTAATAAAACAGTGATTTAATCACGAAATAACGTTATTTCCATTGATCCCAACCATTCTTAAATGGAGTCAGGGAAAGAAAGCTTAAGTGAGGGACGAGAAATATAATGTGGTATTTATCTCGTTCAGGACTGCACGGGCTCGCAATTACTCATAACAGGAACATGTCAAAATTTTCTTCTATGTCTTTTGATATAACATCGTCATTCTATCACCTATGAACTCAATATTGTTCCTAATTTCCATTTACGAAATCGATATCATTCTAAATGCCGTTCATGTTTCACTCTTTTTCATCTCTCAAAATTCTATTTTAAAATTAGTTAAGACACCACCAGCTCTTCGCTAAGAAAATTGTCACCAATAACTTCTAAAATTTAGAAGTCAGTGATTATAAATCCATCCTTTCTCAGAGTTAATTTCGTCTCCCTGAAAACTATTAACTTGCCTTAACAGCTTTACATACCTTTTATATAATGTTTTTCTTTTATGTGTAATTGTCTTCACAATTCATAACTTGTGGATATGGAGAAGGCTGGAAAATGACGACGTTCCGACGAGTTACGTTTTATAGCGTTTCGTGCTAATGGGAGAAAAAATTGAACAAAAATAATGATTACATGGACCGTCGTCATGCTATAGGAATTTAAGTAAAGATGGAGGTACATCGCTACTGCTTTGTAACGATATATTCGTGATGGGAAAGTGTTTTCTCTGACATAAATGTTAATCTTAATTTTAGTAGCATTTGTAATTTCAACTGTCGTCTGAAGCATGCGGAACCATAGTTGTTGGCCAAGTTCAATCGTCCACGTGAACAATCTCAGGCAGCTAATTCCTTCTAACAAGATAATGCACCGGTGCCGAATGAATTATCTCTATTAAAGCGACATTTCGCGTTTTTAAAAACGGCTTTCTTAGCCAAATTACCCACAGAGCACTCTGATTCCAATTCTCTTAAAATTGAATGATCTGAAAATATACCTTTGCTACAGGATTTCAGACCAAACTACCGAAAATGTCACATTCAACGTCTTCAACGAGTTGATCTCACCCAGTATAATTTAATTTCACACTTTTCTGATGAACAAAGAAATTTCAAAGTACTTTGCTAATTTCCAAAAAAAAACTAAAAACGGGAGATATAGTAATGGTGTCACTATAAATCTTATCGAATTATTCGGAGATTCAGTAGCTAAACGAGAGAGAAAAATATTTCCCTTGAAGAACTGGAATCTCGTGTTCCTAGAAAGATACTTTTCCTTTTATTTCATTTATCAGTTTATTTTCATTCCCGGCAAAAGATCCCCGTAACATGTTTCATTTTCTATTTCAAGCAATACACCTAATATTCAAAAGGAACAATGTTTTCTTTGCAGAAGATCTCGGACAGCCGAAGATCAAATTTTTTCATCTGTTGCTTCATATCGCCCAAGTTAATTTTAATAATAATATCCCATATGGTATTTTAATATTTTTAGACAATTATCTTTCATGTAATTGAAAGGATTTTACAAAAAACAAGGTTTCAATACCAATGTAATCTAGATTGTCCGTGTGCCGATCAAAAGCAATTTGTGCAAGATGTGAGTTTAACTAGTTGTTTTAATTGGCAAGAAATGAGAAAATGATAATTCATATTATAATATTTGCACCTGAAATTATCACAAACATGAATTTTAATTACTTAGTTTCCGATTATCCTTAAGACTAGAAATGGGCAATAAATCGCCGAATTGTGGTACTTATCCAAACCTAACCCATTTTCTTAAATTATCAGAATCAGAATACAGCGCAGCTGAAAAAGATGTTTGAAAATTCAAACTGTGATTTCTATTAATAAAAAACCGAGTTGTTTTTCCCCAACACTGGCTATTAGTAAAACTATATTAAAGGTAGCATTGCCACAATAAAGAAGAGGCCAGTTCCGTACAATATTGAAGCTATCAACTTGTAGCACGCATGGTTCAGTAATTTTTTCGTTTGCGGCAACGTAATACCAGGATATGGTAGGGTCAAGTAACCCCTTGTGGTATATCATGCCATTTAATCTTTAAGAACCTTTTTGAAAAGATACGGGAAAAGTTGTTAAAATATTTGAATTTATCACTGTTTCTCTCTCTTCTTCCTAGCGATGGCAAGGATTCAGATAGTCTTATCCACCTCGTATATCCAGACGTGAGGAAGGAATCCTTCCAACAATAGAGAATTAGTTTCTGCTGCTTTTACACTTCAATCTATGAGATACAGGGTACAATGGCGAAGAAAGGAAAAGATGGAACAGAGACTTCGAAAGTAAAAACGCGACAAAGCATCTTGGTTTGAAATATGGGTTGTTATTGAGAGGCCATGAAGTAAAGAGAGTCTGCAGCGAAGTAATAATGTTCTTAATTCAACGATACCAAAAAGGGTTTGTAAGTTCACGTAAAATATTACCCCACGGAAAGGTCAATTGCGCGAACTAATAATATATCCTGTAATGTGGTGATGCTCACACTTCCACATTCACACATAAAAAACAGTATCGTGCGTACGCACCCTCTCACTCTCTCTCTCTCTCTCTCTCTCTCTCTGTCACACACACACGTACACACTCAAACACTAAGAGGTTAGTATTTCGCTGGCACGCATGGAGAAAATTTACCTACAAACGTGTTCCCATCCCCTCCAGTCCGCCCTCAGACCGTCTGTTTTTCCGAAGTCGAGGAAGCGCGACCAACCACGCCACCGACAGAGCTCACAAGCGTGCGAGCGCGCCAGCGTGTGTGTGTGTGCGTGCGTGCGTGTGTGGCTGGCTGTGTGCGGGCGGGCGGCCACGTGAAAAGGCTGGTAACCGTAATGGGCGGTTTTCCGGCGCGCGACGCGTAACGACGCTTCCAGGAACGGGCGCTCTCCAGACAAAGGCGCCGGGCCCCGGCCTCGAAGAGCGGACCGCGAGCAGCGGAGACAGGCCGATGTTCCTTCGCCCCGTGATTACCAGAGCAGTAAACGTCCGGGCTCGCCGCCAGAATTTACAATTTATGACGTGCGCAGCTCTCATTGGTGGAAAAAGAAACGGTTTTAAAAATGCACAACGGCTGTAAATGTCAACAGGAAAACTGCGACTACAAAGCGACAGTTGGCTGCTGAAGCGGCTGCAGAGGAAGAGGCAGAGAAGCGCATAAGAGGGCGGACGCGGCGGAGACGGACAAGGTGGAAGTGGAGGTGAAAGTGAAAGTGGAAGTGGAAGTGGAGGCGGAGGTACGAGCGCGTGGGGAGCGCCGGAGGAAGTGGGTGAGATGGCAGAATGGCGGCTCCATCTCGGAAAGTGATCTGCCTCTTCTTTTTTACGATTTCCCGGGCTTAGAGTCTTCAGTACAAAATATGAAATTGAGAAAACTTGAAATAAAGAGTTTTTGAAGGCAGATAACATTTGTTCTAACCATTATTATTAACAAAAACCTTCATAGACTGAATAATACAAAATAATGGTGTTTAATATCGTGTATCTGACAAATTTAGCACTTAACTTGCATGTCCCCGTGTGCGTTACACACGATTAAGCCTCTTTCAGCCCACCTTTCGGGACAATTGAGGAATTATTCGAGGCTTCACGGTCTACTGATGGGTGTATTAGTGTCTACTGGGGATGATGGTGGGAGTGAGGTAATTTTCATTTTGTTGCATATCATTTTGTTGCATACGCCCGCTAGAGGCATCGTACTTAACTAGTGCTAGTATAACTAGTATAACTAAAATAATAAAAATACTATTTTGATTGATTAGTGATTGCAGGAGCGCAACATTTTAACGGCATTGATCGCGTAAGTGTATCGGATGTTTTTTCACGGAAGTTGGCGGCGAGCTTCGCCTGCTGGATGACGTGACCCGGCGCAGACTTACATCGGCTTGCGGAGATTTTCCCGAACCACATATCTCCGATCAGCGTGGCACCGCCCCAGGCGGGACAAGCACTAAGCTCTTGACTGAGCTCCCGACAAGTGTGGTAGTGTAGTGGATGTGAGTGTAAGTGTGTGTGTAAGTTTTGGGTGAAAATAAGACAAGGAAGATGAGGGAAAGATAGCGCGGTCCGTGGCCCGTTTGTTATGCTACTTCTCCAGCATTCGCCTGGTGTTGAGCGGAGAAACCACGGAAAAGTACCCATCAGAGCAGTCGGCCGCAAGAATTGTCCTCCAGACCACTGAATTCTACCCAGTTGTCTAGCTAGCGTCGAAAATCCTGCCACCGTCGGGATTCGAATCCTATGACCTCCAGGTCAGAGGCACTTCAGTGACATCAGTTAATGTCCGAGTCACCTTTGCCACTATAAAACTAGTATTAATGTGTACGTTTTAGAGCTTATCCACATATATCTTTTCACAAATTTTTAATTAGAACATTTTATAACACGTTAAAGAAATTACTTAATAATTTTGAAAAGTATTTGCAACAACTCAAGAAATTTTAGAATGTCATCATTTCCCTTGAAATACTGTACATTTCTACAAGAGTTTTGAACGAGTGGAATAAAAATACCGTTTAATTTTTAAGTTCATTTAGATATCGCACACAAACAACAAAAACCTGTACGTGAGGTATATGGGAGAGAAGCGCTCAATGTGGTACAGATGCTCACATTGTGGCGTTATTTTGTTTTTTGTTGTTTTTTAATTTTTTTGGCATGATTGCAACCCATTCCGGTAGAAAGTGTCGTGCATTTACTTTTGAGTTGCATACTCTGCAGTTCTATCAACCCCTTGTAGATGCGTTAAAGTGGATTTTTTTTAGTCATGGAAAATAGTTATTTATGATACGAGTGGTAAAAGTGACATTTTATTTTGCGAGCAGGAAATGTTACGACACGAGGCCGGTAGGCCGAGTGGCGCAATTCTACAAGCAAAATAGAATCACTTTTACCGCGTGTGTCATACCATTTTTAAGGCAGTCTTACTGGCTTTCCTTTTATTTTAATCCAAGCATACAAATCACTAAGGTTAGTAGTGACCGATGCGATAAATCTTACATTAAGGTGAGTAGTGGCTGATGCGATCACACGAAAGTATTTCGTTTTCTTTGTCGTATTCCCAGTTGTATCTGAACATTCGAGCATCGTCTCACTTTTAGCACTACTGCTAAAAATTGAACTTTTAGCGCGCTGGGCATGTCCCATAAGTAACCGCTTATACTAGTGGCTGTCTAAGAAAGAATTTATTTAGGGGTAGTTCTTGCTATGGTTTTGGCAATTTCCGGAGTAAACGCCATAAATATTTTCGTTGCAAGTAATTTAAATTTAATTTAAAATAGTAAATAAATTTAAATAATAAATATCTTAACAGAACATAATTAAAATGACGCGTGTATAGACATACAGAAAGTAATAAGCAACGTTTGATGATCAGAAATGTCAACTTCGTGTAGTAGACTTCACAAAATAATAATATATTTTTATCGTGGTTGCATGTACGTCCGAGACTGTCCGTAATATCTTCAAGAAGGCCGTTCATTATAATTTGAAACGATCGAAGCATTAGCTAACGTTGAACTACAAAAAATATCGAAGATATAGTTTCTGAATCCATTATTCTCATCTCCATCGTTAGAGAAAATGCTGGTTTTGCTACCTAACAGAAAACGGTGTATTTCTTCCGAACCGTGACAAAAGTGTTGGAAAAGATCAGACATTTAGTAAGAACTTTCTATTGTGTTAACAGAAGTCCGGCAGCTTCCGTCCTTCAGAAAAACGAGTCTGGCAATTTTTATCGTGTAAGAAATGAACCGTCCTTGGCCAGGATAGAAATTTCGCTTCGTTGAACGAAAGTGATAGGATACACTCTAGACCATTCCGAGATGACATCATCGTCCAGAGAGAGAGCCGTGCTGGTAGCAGGCAGTATACGTGAGCGCTCCCGCTGCGCCGTCGGGGCCGTGGCCGGGGCCGGGGCCCGGGGGACGCGGTTGACGCGCGGGGCGTCCGCGGCAGGCGTTGAGGGAGCGGGCGAGGCGGCACGAGGCGGCATGAGGCAGCACTAGACGTCGCGAGGCGAGGCCAGGCGAGGCGAGGCGAGGCGACGCCGTATCAGGGGAGAGCGCGCCGTGGCAGCGTGCCATGACCAGGTTTCTTTCGCGAGATCGCGGCAAATGAAGAAAAACGAGCAACAGGATGTCCGCGGCGGCGGCATCGCGGAGGTGGAAGCAAGGGTGGGGGCGGCGACGGCGGCAGCGGCCGACGAGACTCAGGGAGGCGAAGTAGGCGCGGGGGCGGAGGGGCAGGGGCTGGCGCTCCATTGCATAGAAGCAACAGGTGGGCCTGCGCGCGTCCAGCTGAATCAACGGCTCACGGCCGGCCGCGTGGGCAAGCACGAGCGCACACGTGGCTCCACCGCCCGCTGCCCACTGCCCGCCGCCCTCCCCATCCCCTCCACCGGCTCCTGCCGGGCACACGCCCAGCCTCTTCATCGTCTGGCGGCCGTCTCGCCCAAATTGCCCTTTGACATTTCTTTGAATAGATACAGTTGCACGATAAGGACAATCAACAGTGCTAATCGTGCCAGCCAATTGGTCAAAATAATACCAATCATGTAACACGCGAAAGTGAACGCGTGAATATTTACAACACATTAGTTCAATGAACGAAAAATTGGTTAGTTTAATAAGTTTTCAAATCATTGCTAATAAAAAGGAATGACGTTCAATATATAAAAGTACGTTAGAAACGCTAGCCACTCTGTAGAGCCACAGCGGAAGTCCGACTTCCTTTAAAATAGCGAAATTCCTTTTTACCCTCACATGTGAGTAAATACAGGCCATAAGAAACTAGATATAAAATCACACTAATCCGACTCTACAAAACTGAATAATCTGGTTTAAACACGACAATAAAATGGAATCTTTAAATTTACATTTGACGTAACTCGAAAAACTATTTTTGCTTACACTTGTACTACCAAGATAAATATTATAATTATTCGTTGACATAATAAGAGAATTTACGATTCGCATTTATGTTCTCTTGTAGAAATGTTTGTTCTCAAACTACTTAGCTAATGTCAAGTCTGGATTTCCTTTGCAAACCTATTAATCATTTTAACTCTCTCGACTTTGTTGCTCGTGTCTGTCATTCTTTGAAAATAGACATGTACCATCGCCTACACTGCACCGTCCAGTAGTGTGGTCTTGTTTATATGTACAAAGAACACATATTGAAGATGAATTGAGATTCAGCAGAACTCAGCTACATACTCCTGTTGTTAAAAGAGTTGGAGGAATTTCTTATTGGCTTAAGGCCAGAGCAAATAGGCAGACCTTAACGAAGCGAAACAACTTACGATGTAGTGTAACATTGACAGAGTTTGTTGCAACACTTTACTTTCATCGTGGGAGAAGGTGCAAACACATTCAACGTTAATATCATAAACTAAATGTGGGAACCTTGCTAAATCACAACCAGTGTACACAAGATTATTTTTAATGCGCTAGGGACGGTCGGTGTTGCAAGACTGTTGCCTCACGCTTCGTCACCTGACGTCTATCTTCGCTTAGGACGACTGCTACCAACTCGCATTTCTCCGTTTCTCTGGTCAGACATAAATTTTGCCTAGACTGCTCCTGAAATGCTGAAAACATGTGGAAGCGATGACTCTGGAGTTGGAGATCCCCCAAATAACAACCACGCACTGCCACGAGGACATTGCAGCGTTGCGAAATCTTTTAGTTAGAACGTGAGTCACATCTCGTCAGCTGAGTGAAGCGTTTGTAGGAAGCTTCTAAATTTTCTTTCTCGGGTCAGTTAATCGTTCAAACACATCTCGAAGAAATTCACGACTTAACGATTAAGAGCATACTCCAATTCCTGCTCACTTGAGACTCCATCAAATTACAAGTAAGTAACTATTGAAATGTGAAAAGATTGCTCTTCTAGCTGAATTTACTGGACTTCAAGAGATTTTGTTCAACTTAGAAATTAATTAAGACCCGCGATAACAGAAAGTTCTAAAAAATATCAGAAATCACACACATTCAAGTAAAATCGAATTCTCAGCATAATTTTTTACTTTGCATTTTTGTAAGCCAAATTATTTCTTTTCCTCTTAATTTTACTATTTTTCTATCTATGCGTATCTCTGGCAATGCTCATGCTTTCGCAACCGGATAATCATACTTCCACATTCGCTCAAAGCTAATTTTTGTTGTTGGATTACTTAACTTGTTTCTTACTTCACTGTTTCGCCGTCACGTCGGTTAAGACAGCATAGTCACTAAATCGCGTCCTCTCTCTGGGAACCCTGTCATATCGTTTAATGGGGATTTTGGGTCTCGGCGTTCCCGTTAGCACTCTCCACCTGCGGTCTCACATGATTTCGAATATAAAGATACTTTTTCTATACTTCGAGTGTTGTGAGCGGTATCGCCTCATCATGATCTCCATCTGCATCAATCATAATGTGGTTCCACAATATAGAACATCCTTCCTCATATTCAATGTAATGGTTATGTAAAATGATAATAATTACATTGCAAATTATTTACATCTATTACTTCAGCTGTAGTGTCATCTTAACCAAACTGCTTGAAATGCACAAAAGGAGTATATACGTAGTATAGGGAAAGTTATGTAATGCTGGACAAAAAACGGCGGATTTCGGCAGAAACAATTCATTGCCGAGCCCTGATAACGAAAAAGTGGATAAATCCAGTTGCTAAATAAGAAAAAATATCCCCTAACACGTGGTGCAGCCAGAATCCCTTTTTGTGGGTCCTCGATACCGAATTGAAAGCAAAATGTCTGTCCGTCTGTTTCTTTGTCCGTCCGTCTGTTTGTCTGTGAACACTAGTGAACGCTAGGCGACTAAACTATTCAGCCGATTTTCTCTAAAATTGATATTCCCCGATCGATCTGACTGATCTAGTGGCTCTTTGAAGTTGAAACCGATATTTTAATGTGGGGGTACTTAACATGAAGCCTCTGGGGAAATTTTCAAAATTTTCAAAAAAAATGGCGCCAAAAATTTTGACTATATTTTGTTGTTGGATAGGCTGAAAGGTCATTTAAGAGAATGACATAGGCCTCATGTTGATTGAAAACCTTGATTTTTCGAAATTTGAAGAAATTCACTTTTTTTCGGCGTCTTCCAAAAACTACAATTCTGAAGATATAATTTTTTTCTTAATGAAAAGTGTTTTAATTTTTCAAAAATATGAGTAGTTTTGCAAAATTTTGTGTCAAACATAAGCAATTTTATTGCCTTAAACCATTTTTCTTAAAACCGCACATTTTTATCAAATTGGGACCTTAGATGGCATAATGGAAGCTTAAGAGGATGGTGCAGGTTACATATACGTTAAACTGCTTGATTTTTGCAAAAATAAAAAAAAAAATAAAAAAGGTTCGGCCCTCTTCCTACAACTACAATTGTGAAGATAAAATTGTTTTTATTAATGAAATATGCCAATCAAAATATATCTTTACATAAAGTCATGTTGAATTTTTCCAAAATATTCGTATCTGTGGAGTAATTGGGCGTCAAAATTAGTGGTCAAATGTTATTCTTTATATTTAGGACGATTATAAAGCAAATAGGATTTGTAGAGATTAACACATCAAACAATAATAGAATTTTATAATAATTTATTTAAAAACTTGTTAAATTTACAATTTACAATTTGAATTCTCAATATATGATGTAGTTCTATCAAGCAATCGCAAAACTTTATTGAAATTTGCACAACAATGCCGCAAGCGATATTTGAAAAATACATTGTTGGTAAACTACGATATGGTGGCAGTGATAAGATAAAGATGTTTTATTTAGTAGAGTTTGTGTTTACAAATTAGACTTTTAGAAATCATTCAAAACCTATTTGATACTCATTATTTTTGTCCGTGTTTGCAAGTCATAGAACATACATATATTCACTCACGAAAGGTGACTTATTTATCCATATGTTAGTATTTCAACCTGCAAATTAAGAATACGTAAAAAAAAAATGTACTATGAGCGGCGATAGATGGCAGCTGGCAAGAGGATGTGGCATGTCCGAATAGGTAGCCGAGATCAAAGGAAATAGAAAACTAATACGGGAAAGTCTGTGCTATTCTGTAGCACCACTAGTTTTTAGTTTAGTTTTTCATTGTAGTATTTTATTAAAAACGCTTACTTTTTCACATCTACTCGTTCTCCTGGTTCCCTCAATAGTTAAATTGAAATATGGTTCCTTATATTCACACCATTGTGGCAGCTAAATATTACAACAATTCGTGGAATTATCTCTTTCGAGTATATTCAAATATTTTTTCTTGTTAAATGCTGTATTTCGGAATTATGGGAATCGTTTCTATGAATTTACTGGAAGACCACGAAGGTATTCTCACATCTTTCTCCAGAAGCTTGTTATAGTCATTGTCATTGTGCATACCTTTTCCAACGTGGAGAAAGTTATACGAAAGAAAAATTACAACTTTAAAAGCTCCTCATGTTTTACAAGGGGTGCTTTATTCTAGAAAGTGAAGCTCCATCAAATATTCCTTTCTAGAAAGTATTCTAGAAAGGAATATTTGATCGTAGAAACTCCAACAGAATCACGACAGTTATCACAGTGACAAGATATTTGTTGTTTTTCTTTGTTTCCAGGACATTTTTCCGACATTGGTTCTCGTGTTAATATTTCCGTTCATCCAACACGCCTCCAATACGCGACAAATGAAAATGATTAGTAAAGGATAGAGAAACTTCATTCCTTGCTCTCGATTGCAGAAGGTAGGATTACTCGTATTCAGAATTATTCCATGGTTGTTTGGGATTTGAAATTCGAATACAATGTACAACGAACTCAAGGATTCAAAACTCAGTGGAGTTTATGTCCCGAACCTTCCTCAATTTCGCGTGCCTATCTTTCTCCCAGTTCCGTCATATCTTGCCGACAAAACTTGCAACTGCAAGCTTCTCGCCTGTAACAAGCACGGGAACGGTCACGCAATCTGCTGTAGCACGGCGAATGCAGCGATGAGGTAAGCAGCAGCCCCTGAGCCCGTCAGGCTTCGCTGGTGCCCCGAGCTGCGATGCCACAGTGTTGCATTTTGGTTTGTGATAGATGAATATACTGCTTTTATTACTCTTCTTGTGCTTATGATATGTATCTTGAAAGAAGCTCGCTGTTAGCTGCTTTATTTTTCCAGAAGTTTATTTCATGTTGCCCCCGGGGCAGTAACTGTGGAGAATTCGCACGAGATAAATGGAAGATGTGGTGTGAAATATTTTATTCCTATCCGATAATGTAAGTAATTCATTTACAGCAAACAATTCTTTGCTGGAATACATAAATGTGGTGTAAGAAAACTGGTAAAATTCGACGAGTATATTCTTCTAATCGTTTACTATTTTATAATACCTTCTGCTGAATATTTTCTCTCACAAAGAAAATGATTCTAGGGTGTGAATCCGGTTATCAAGCGCATACAAAAACTTTTGGCGCTACCAATTGTGACGTATAACATTAATCATATCATCGATCGCGTAACATCAAAGAGAATGGGATATCTCTCTATATAAAAATGGATGTTGGTATATAAGAGGTAAACTTCGACACTGTGCGACCGATCTCCATGAAAGTTGGCACATGTACGTGTTTTTTAACCCAGAAGGTTTATGTGCTGTTAATTCTGTTGGAACTCCGCTACATGGTGCTGTAGAACAAAACTATATATTCACGTCAAAGCAACCTGCGACACTCGGTTGCATTTTGAATCTATATCGTTAAATAACTCCTAAACGAAGCGAACGTTCTAGGGCATTAAAAATTAAAATTTTAAGGCCATGGGCCTCAAAGTAACGTTTCTCAGACCGTAATCTACAGGATGAGACCTTCATGAACATTCTATTACATTTTTGCTGGTCCGGCGCTTCTCGATATTACCTCAACTGCTCAGAGACGTGCAGAATCTGCAACTAAATGTGAATGAGAGGGAGAGGGACAGGGAGAGGCAGAGACAGATACACGCAGAGACAGTCAGACAGGGACAGAGAGAAACGGAGAAACAGGCAGAGAGGGAGAGAGGGGGGAGAGGGAGAGACAGAGCGAAAGGGAGACGGAAGGGAAAGAGGGAGATGAAGGGCAGAACAACGTCTGCTGGGTTCCGCTAGTATACATAAAATTCATATATAAAATATTTTAAAGTGGTTTAGATTCCTTATACTTTTCAACAAAATTTATAATGACTCTGAAATTAAGCTGATAAAATTCGATGAATTAAACAGTTTTAGTGTAAGTTCACCATGTGAGTTCATAAACCACGTGCCAATGATATTATATTTCTAATTATCGTGATCACACACGATGATAACATCGACGCAGAGAATATCGAGTCGATCGAATATACGAATCATGTTTGACATCGAGGCAGAGGAATATCCATCGGACAAACGTTAAAAAATATCAATTCCCGGAGGTGCACAACAAAAAACCTTATGTAAATACTTGTTAAATATTTCATTTCTGTACTGAAATGGTCATTTTTAACACAGCACTACAAAAACACTAAACTTTGGTTTGAATGAATAGTTATAATGCAACGTTTGATCGGAGTTGAAAGTCCTTTGTCCATATTTTGGTTTCCTGGCGTTCATCAATGAAATGGTATGGTAAAATGATTATTTATGTAATGATTGCTGATGTAAATTTTACTCATTTCCTTCATCATTTTCCCAGCAGAATAAACTTGACAATGATGGACTAGCAACCATTACTTCCCGGAAGCGTAGATACGGCTACCAACTGGCTGTGCCACCACGGGAAGCATATATTTGCACAGGATGGTCGGAAATTATACACGCCTTTAGTATGATCACGCAATGCATCAAGGCATCAAAGTAAAGTATGTTCACTCTACCGGCTATACTTTTCACTTTAAACAATGTTTCAATTCCGCTTAACTACAACGAATCGTTTTGTCCTCCCCCATACCTTTGAGAAATTTTCCGAAAACGCGTAAAAAATGTGCATGACTGTTATAAAATTCATAGCACAACATATAATGAGTAGCTGCCAGAAGAAAAACTTTGATGAGGACTTAATTTATAAGTTCGTGAAAGTTTTATCTTAATAAAACAGAACAAAGATAAAACGCTGTTTCTTTCGTGCCCTGTGTCGAGTGATAGTGCTCCACGTGTACGAGATCGGGAGTAGTCTATGATGTTACGGCAATTGAATCTAGCTAATTCCTGAATTAACCGATTAATGTTCACATTCTACAAAATGGGTGAATAAAATCTCACATTATTCACAAAGCTTGAGTAAAACCCGGAACAGCAGACTTCGGACTTTACCAGGAATAAGTATTCATTACCCAACACAGGTTGTTAGAGTAGGTGGTGTTCGTGAGGGTGATGAGCAATAGCAATTGATATGTGGTCAGACTATTGGGAGAAAGTTTCTAAGGATAGTGAGAGACAAGGAGTATAGTTTCGAGTTCCACTGTGACAGTTGTAAATTTCTATTTACACGATACGACCTGGCATAACCTAACCTAACATCAATCTACACCTCAGTTAAATTTCGCTGCACATTTCGCAATTCGTAACGAGCCTCTACTCTTTGAACTTCGCGATTTACATAAAATAATCTTGAGTCTGCAACGCATTTTTATGCCAAATTACATATTGTGAAGACACAAGACGTCTCACTCGGACAAGCACCCTGTAGCTAACGCCAGCATTAGCCGGATTAAGTCCGACATGATCCGTTCGTCATTTACTCAGTTTTATTCAAACCGGCTGGCATGTGCAACTTAACCGGTAACTCCTAACATTAGCTTTTACTCGTAACATATATTCTTTCCTCAAATACTATAAATATTCCTTATTACTAAATGTCTAAAAAGTGAACTGTTTGTAAACTCCTGCAGCTGAGCGGCTGGCTCGTCATCTGGCGATATGGAAGCTTCAGGAGCCCTAGTGAACTAACCTCTAAACATCTGAAGAAAACACAAACCAGGTAAGCAAAACGTATTCCCTTCCAATACAAAATTAAATATATTGTAAATAAAAAAATAGAGGTGTTATAGAATGGCACAGACTTTCTTGTACTACATGATTTTCTAATTTCTTTGGTTTGGGCTAGCTTTACGGTCTTGCTTTATCCTTTTGATAGCTGCTATCTATGGCTGCTCAAAATGCATTTTTCTAATTATCTCAATTTTTCGGTTTTCTAATAGATTCAAAATATAACTTTTTGAATATCGAAGAAGAGTAAAACCTTGTTCTATATGGAAATTTTCATTGAACTAGTAGTGCTACAGAATGGTACAGAATTTCCCATATTAGTTTTCTTTCTCCTTGGGTCTCGGCCAGCTACTCATACTTGCCACATACTCTTGCCAGCTGCCATCTATCGCCGCCCAGACATTTTTTTTGACATTTTGTTAATTTTTCGCTTTCCTAGTGGTAGAACAAAATATTAATTTTATAATATTAAAGAACACTAAAACCTCGACCTAAATGGCAATTTTCTTTGACAAATTTTGAGCCGTTTTTTAGAAAATGGCGTTTAAGCGCAACTAAAAATGCGAAATTTCAAGCTCTCTTTCGCAGAAAATTTACGAGTTTTCGAAAAACTTGATTTGAAGTCACTTGAAGCATTTTAACTTACAAATACAACAGTGTACAATAGTGAAGTCTTGTGTCATTCTGTAGCACCACTAGTTTCATTAACATGAAGCTACCCTAGTAATCATATTTCTATTGCCCTGATAACGTTCTAAATCTATGTAAAACAAAGTGCATTTGGCATAAGCAAAATATACACAGAGAACCACTTACGTTGATGTCCAGAACGGAACTCACGGTTATTATCATTGCACTTTCACTCCTTTTTCTCCCAGTGTCAGTAGGGAATGACTAACACATCACCACTCTTTCCTAGAACTCACTTCAATAAAACAGCTTGTAATCATTTTAACGCAGAACACAACAAAAGCATAGCAATAATGTGTCGCTTCGCAACACCAATACATTATTACGGGCAAAGAGGTGAGAAAGAGCACTAAACAATGAAAATGGGAAAGTGGTTGACGCCGTAAAACACAAGAACTAGTGGTGCTACAGAATAGCACAGACATTTCCATATTAATTTGCTATTTCCTTTGGTCTCGGATAGTTATTCGGACATGCGACATACTCCATCTATCATCTATCTGCCATCTATCGCCGCCCGAAGTATTGCCATTTTATTAACTTTTCGGTTTCCTAACAGTAGAACAGAAATATTATTTTAAGAATATTAAAGAACAGTAAAATCTCGTCCTAAATGACAATTTTCTTTGAAAAATTGAGAGCCGTTTTTAAGAAAATGGCGTTTAAGTGGTACTAAAAATGCGAAATTTGAAGCTCTTTTTCACAGACAATTTTTATTTTCGAAAATCATCATTAGACGTCATTTGAAATGCATCAACTTACAAATACAATAGTGTTTAAAAATTGATGGAAATGAGGATAGATGTTTAAAAAATATATTTGTGTAATTTTTGAAAAAACAAAAACATACCCCCAAATGAACTGTACGTCATATTAAAGAGTGCAGTTAGCACAATCCGTTCGAAAAGTTTGAAAATATTTGGAGCCATTTTTGAGAAAATGGCTTTTGAGCGTTTCTGAAAATGCGGAATTTGAGCTATTTTCACAGAAAACGGTTTAGTTCTCGAGAAACGTTACTGGGCATTATTTAAATTACATGTACTCGTAAATATAATAATGTGAAAAAATCGCCGTTTATGTAAATTTTAACGACAAGATACAAGACAAGCAAATTTCATTTTTGTAATTTTTGAAAAAACAAAAGAATAGAGCAATATGGGGTTAATGTATTCTCATAGAGCACATTTACCACGACCTCTTCCAAAATTTAAAGGACATAATTTGTAGCTGTTTTTGAGAAAATCTGGTTTTGGTAATTTTTAAAATTGAAAATATTGCGTGCAATATTGCGCGAAAAATACTAAAATTTTCAAAAAAATATACATTACCTTAATGAAAGAACTCGCTTTGGACAACAAATTTGATTTGGAGGAAAAATTTTGAGAAGACGCCGAAAACAATTTCTAAACTTCAGAGTTAACCGTGAACATGGGACCTATGCCACTTTTATAAGTGTATTTTATTTTATCCTTACAAGAAATTTTAAGAAAAAATTTGGAGCCGTTTTTGAGAAAATTTTGAATATGTCCGGGGGTCTTCATGTAAAGTACCCCCAAATTTTGACTAATATTTTTCAATATCGCTGCACTTCGAGTGGAACCAGACCGGCCGGGGAATATTCATTTTGGAAGAAATTGTAGTTATGGTTTCGGCGCTACGGTTGTTCACAGACAGACCGGCAGGAAGACGGGCGGGAGGACCGACGGACGTTTAGAAGAGAAACACTTTTTCGGAATCAGGGGACCCCAAAACGTGTAGGGGAAGGTCGGGTGATATCGGGCAGCGAGTGGTATCGGACAAAAGTAGTTTAGGGAACTGGGCACTGGTGGTAGCGCGTGCCACGCTGTCAGTGTGTTCCTGGACACGAATTAGCTTTGCATACGCCGTATGAGGTGCTGAGTACATCAATAAGTTTGGTCATTGCGACACGCATTACGTTTTTCTTACGCAGTCCAGTGAACGAAGATAACTTTGGAGCTTTGAAACTTTTCTTAGGATAAGTTTAAATACATTCTACTGTGACTAGTGTGTTTACGTAGGTGTATTTGTTACGTTACAGCAGTACAAGGTTGTTTGTACAATTTATATCTGTGTTATATTCTTCTGAAGGATGAGAGTCGTTCGGGTGGTATCGGACAAAGTAGAATCGGATGGTACCGGACAGTTACTTCTTCGCCTTCTCTTAACTTTTCCGTATTTCGCAGGTTGTTAGGAGGTAGTAATATTCGAATACTAATGTGGATTTTGTCCGTGTTTCAGGAAACTGTAGGTAAAATTCGCGGGAAATGGGAAGAAATAATACGGAGAGAGCCATTATAAACATACTTTCAAACGAAAAATCCTTCAAAAATGATAGTTGTGAAGCTATAAATTGAACATAATAGTTTAGTTTTAGTGTTTTTAATTCAAGAACTGTTCTTTTCCCATGTAACCAAATACTCATTTTTCTTTGTATTAAGCAATGAAATATTTGTCTCAATAGTGAGCGTATCTTTGATGAATTGCTGTAAAGAAACTCCATTAAAATTATTTTACCCTTATTTACGTAGTTGTCCGATACCACCCTTCACTTTTCAGACATTTAAATTGTCAACGATTTTTACTATTCCCAAATAATCATATTATTTTACTTTCAAACCAAACGGCTTTGATAGAGTGTGTGAGTAAGAGATTGAAGTTTCATATTCTGTGTTTTAAGAAAAAAAAATACTTAACCTTAATTAAGAAATCATATTTAAAGCTAAGGTGGCCGATACCACCCGACCTTCCCCTATTTCTGTTGAAATCTCGAAATCGATTTTCCGCCAGCATTACATAACATTCACTATACTACGTATATACTCCGTATATACGTACCAATACGAGAATGTAAAAATGAAGAGAAAACAATACTTGTAGAAACTATCCCGAGGAAGCCCAAGAGAAAAGATGAGTAAAGCACGGAAAATACAACTGAGATGACAACGAAGTCGACAAACATATCGAAAGAGACGAAGAAAGAGGAAGATGACTTAGAACAATGCAGGCAATGAAAACCGTTTATCCTTGATCTATTAGTAAAAATTGTTTTAGCATTTGAATAGAAGAAATAAAAGATGGTCTTCAACAACATATATAACGTAAAAATCAAATGGTTGGTAGAAACAACTACTTTTATTTTTACTAGAAATGGAAAAAAAAAGTTCGCCCGAGTGAACGAATGGAGCAGACAGCCGTGCCGCAGCGTCAGTCATGAGGCGCCAGTGCGTCGCGGCGCGGCGAGCAGCGGAGAGGCCAACGGCGGAGTCCCCTTCAGCGCGTGTGCGGGCGGAGTTCGTCGCCCGCGAGCCGCAAATTGCAGGGAGACACATTTATTGTGTTCTTCTCTCGGCCCTTAATTACAAACAGCACGGACACCGGGGCAAAGAGCGGCGCGAGCAGCGCGCTTCGTTCCGAAGTGTGCGCGGGCGTGCAGCTTCTGGAATCATCGTCGAGATACAGACCACCGCGGTGGTGCACCGGGACGCCGAGCGCAGGGGGATGGAGAATGGAGCGGCCGTAGGCGCACAACGTACACTTTTTGGTATTAAATAAATATATAGAAACGTCAATGTCCTCCGAGTTAAATGTAGAAATAGTAGCTTATGAAACATTCTCTTTGAAACATTTTCTTCGACTTTCAAAACAACTATCTACCCCAACCAAAACATTATCGAAACCCCATCCTTAAAAGGTGTTAAGAAGATTTGGTGAACATCTGTCATTGCACTTAAAGAACAGATGACGGTGAAAGCTACAAACGGTAGGAGCCCCCCCCCCCCCCCCCGATTCACTTGAAAGTACTAGAACAATTTTTAAAACGCTGTTTATCACTTTTAACTTTGCTCGAATTAAAATCTTGTCTATTTATTGACGTTAGAAAATAATTAAATCTGATCCTATTACTATAATATCAACGTTCATGATCTACTACTGCACGTGTACTTCGAACTCCCGAGTATTTTATTTCGAAGATGAACCGAAATTCGCCTAATCACTTTAATAAAGCGTAGTTTCATCGATAACCCAATTGTATTAGTAAATAGCATTAATGAAGTGACAAGATTATCATTTACTTAACCAACAACAAAACAGACTACTAAATAAATCCATGAATTATTGAAATCAAGTACGACGGTAGTCTAAAGCAGAGGCAATTCGTGCAGGATTCTTCAAATACTATGACATTAAATTAAATATACAACAAATTAGACTACAAGCAGATGTAAAAGAATTCGTTACTTTGACGGGGAACATCGGTGGTAAAAGAACACTACTGGTATTTCGCTCAAGGCTATGTCAACGCGCTATTAGTTTTTATCGGAGTGTTAATTTTGACGAACAAGCAAGATGTCCCCGTGATTTTTCGTGCCTCGATTCCACGACCTAAATATTTAATATCTCTGAAACCAGTACATCACCAAACATCCCTCGAATTTGAAAATAGATCGCATGGAAAACTGAAGAATTTATCTTTTTTCGCAACCTACTCACCAGGACTCTTTTTCGTTCCACTTCGCAGAAAATATCAGATTCTCTGCCTTGCTATGCTGTATAAAAGCTTCAGTAATAGTGGAGCTGGGCGTCCTTTCTCCACCACAACAATCTGTTCTTGTAAATTGACTTTTCTAAATTGCCCAAAATATAAAAACACATCCATTTTTATACGACTAAAAAAATCGAACAGAAAACTAACAAATAAACAAACAAAGAAAACTTACTAAACAAGGATATCTCCCTCGCTCTATGATACAGCACAGATTACTCAATTATCTCACGAATCAGGTTGTGAAGGGAACGCAAGAAGGGTACATTTTATCTAGGCAAACTCTCTTCTCTGACTGAATATCAGATAACTTTGTTTAGTTATCGCACTGTTCGTCGCCTTGGAATCTGGGAAGGGAGAGACAGACGTATCGGTTCGATTTGCTCAATCGCTCAGGTTTCCATCATCCCACGGTGTGCCACGGGTGTGAGATATTACAACATGCCTCTCCCTATGCCCTGGCCCATGATCCATGCGCATATGGGCGCCCAGCAAGAGCCGCTCATTTAATTCCTATAGCTGACAATTTCTCCAGGAGAAACACTTACCCTCAAGCTATTTAGCTGCATTAAAGAACGCTTCCTCTTCTTTCCACCGTGCCCTGTTTACTGTGTACCTTACCACCGTGCACTTAATTTTTCAAGTTTTTCGCATCGTCTAAAGAGCGACAGCGCATTTAAAATTTAAATCAAAGGAAATATCCGATAACTATGAAACAAAACAAATATTCATTTTCCTCTGTTATATCAAATAAAATATTGTATTTAGAAATTACATTCAAAAGAAGAAAATGTGTGAGGGGAACATTCCTCCCTTCCCTCCCTTGAGAAACCGCCACTGGTATAAGGCATATGTGGTGTCCAGTTGTAGCTAATATGTAATGCGCCAGGCGTGGGATCAAGGACAATCCAATTATACCTCATTCATAAACATCAACGATCCATTTCAAAGTTGTGTTGGATGGTCATTCACCTTGAATAGTTTATCTAGTCAATGTTCACCATTTTGTTTTTAAGTAACTTTACACATACCACACAAGGGAACATTAGTTAATTATAAAGTAACCTGCATAAACACTCTCCAAATTCCTAGTTTTATTTCGTATGATCCTATTGTAGAGCGAGGATATCACATACGGAAGTTTACGTATGAAATTTCTGTATTTACATAAGAAATTATATTGATTCTTCCTTCTTCCCAGAATTCAATTACATGCAGTTGAAAATGTTTTTGAAATAAGACTCGAACATCTTACTACGCTTTGGAGAAACTATTCTGGGGAAGCTCATCCCATAGTACCCACACTGTTAAAGAGAGAAAATATTGTACAAATAATAAGCCAAATAAGCCAATAAGCCACGTTTTTCTTGCAAGACTCCCTTCACTGAGCTTGGAATCTTACCATTGCCTTGTCTACTTATTTATAGATCTAGTTTTTGTCTAAACTGATTTACTTAACGCTGGGAACATATTTTCATATAACAGTGATATTTTTAATTACAACACAAGTCGCAGAAATCACATTTATCAGGTCTCAACAGCTCGTTACAAGTATCAACAGCTCGTTACAAGAAATCCACAAATAGTATAACTCATTTTATTTTTCAACACATTGCCAGATGACATTAAACAATTAAAGTCGATACATAACTTTAAGTGCAAAGGAAAATCGTTTCTACTGCATTACTGTTTCTGTACAAATAGAGACTATACTAACCACAAAAAGAAAAATAATATTTATTTTAACAATAATATATATATGTAAAAAGAAATAATAGTATACTACCATGGACAATTCCTGAAATAGTAACAGATATAACACTAGACACTATTCAAATAAACAAAATGGCTGAAAACGATAGGAAAATAAAACTTAATGAAATAGAAAATAAATACCAAGACTCCTATAAAATCTATACTAAAGTTACCAATAAGAGAGATGGAAAAAATGCAACTACAATTACCAAAGATGTTAAAATTATAAACAGACTGCATTCCTACTCTAGTACTACTACAGCTGAAATATGCTCTATAATGACAGCCTTCAAAATGTCACAGAAACTCAGAAATAACAAGTTTGTCATATTCTCTACTTCTCTTGAAGCAATAAACAACATTCTCAATAACTATCCTGGCCTACCAATGATAAACATTATTCATGAAATATATCATGACATTATACAATCTAAAAGAAGTCTCATAATTGCCTTGATACCAGATTACAAAACAACCCCTGAACATAATACAATGAGTCTTGAAGAAGAAAATGTAAGCCCTGAAACAGGAAGTGTTTTAACAATATCACACACTTGCAAGGATTTATGGACCCACATCAAGAAAGCAATGGATGAAAAGTGGAGCAACCTCTGGAAAAACATGAAATCCAGCCCTCTACACAAACACGTTAACAATTTTTACTCCCTGAAAACCTCCAAAAAATTTTCAAGAAAAGATCAGGTGACAATAACAAGAATAAGAACCGGTCATTGCAAGTTCAGTCATCAACACTTGCTAACTGGAAATCCCCCACCTACCTGCCAGAACTGTGATACCATTCTTAACTTTGAACACATTTTAACTCAATGTCCTATGTTTCAGTACAGCAGACACACATACCTAGAAGATGAGCAAAACCCTGAACTGATGCTATCATCCATCGACTATCAAAATAAAATATTAAAATTCTGTAAAGACAGCAACATTCTTAAAGAAATCTAATTGTAATAGGTGTATTGGTATGGATACAAGAAACTAATTCTGTAACATCAAAATACCTGTAATGTATGTCTCTACATATTCACATATATTGTAATATTTGTAAATTTTCATATCTATTGTAAAGTTGCCATGTTAATATTGTAAAGTTGTACTTAAAGTAGTCACTAATGACCTCAGTTGTTGATGCGACTTTAATAATAAATTTAAAAAAAATATATATGTATTGTTGACATATGTATTGTATAATTTGAAAAATATTTAATATTCCTGTAACAAATAATTTACTTTAGCTTCTGGATCAATGACCTCATTTCAATCATGTTTTAGCCCAGATCCATTGAGCAAACGTTGAAATGGCCCTTTGTTTTGCTTTTGGACATAAATGTAGCTTCACTGTGCGCACGTTTTGTTGAGCTCTCCTTTTGCTAGTTAGGATAGGAGTAGAACCGGAGTCTGGGTTATTATTTTGTTAGCAAATTTAGAAAATAGTTTACCTATGCAAATCAATTTTGTACAGAATAAATCAGATCAAATCATTACTCTTCCACGCGGGTAAAAATAGGGAGGTATTTGAACAGTGGATATCATAACAAACAATTTATTTAAATCAAATATAATTTTACTAATATAATAGTTATTTTCCTTATAACTCATTATTTCACTTTTGAGTTCTATCCATCAACGCCATCCCAGTGTCGGAATTGTGTCCGAAACGGGGAGGAGGAAGGGAGACTAGAGAAATACGTGTTCTGGAAGCATGCATAAGTTCGTTTGGACATGTTGGATTGATGCCAGATCTAGATGATTTCCCTAGCTATCTACTCTGTGCTCTTACATGTCTACGCAAAGGGAACAGCAATGCTTGTTTTTGTTGGAACACATTCTAACAACAAACAACTTAATTAACTATGGTGTTACAACAGCTCATAATTTCTCCCATAATTTTTAACTGCTCCGCAATAGTATTCTATTATATTAACCTGCAGGTGTTCATAACCTGATCCAAAAATGTTTTCCGAACCGAGGCTGCAATTCAGGCCATTCCAGTTAACACGCCATAGATATTACCGCTAGACCACTAGGTAACTCACAATGCATTCACTTGGGACGACGCTTGAAAATATAATTACTTCTCCCATTATTCCCAACATTTAATTTTCCAAAATTCAGGAAGTTCAACGAAAATGAGACCTACTCCACTCTTTTTCCTGTTTCCTGTTTTACCCGTGAAAAATAAATTAAAAACTTGAAGTGGATTTTTAGAACATTTTGGTTTTTAAAGAAATAAAAATTGCCTATACTTCACACCAAGTTACGAGAAAACTACTCAATTTTAGAAAAAATGTCTATGACTTTATTTAAGATCTGCAGAACAGATTTCATTCAGGAAAAAATCTATCTTCAATACTGAAGTTGTAGGAAATCACAGAACAATTTTAAACTTTTGTAATTTTCCATAAATCAGGGATTCCAACGAAAATGAGACATATACCATTCTTTTGAGCTTTCTTTACGCTATTTGAGGACAACACTGGAAGATTTGAATCTTTTTGAAAAAACGTTGAAAATGTTTTTCAGACTTCATGAAAACTAACCTTCAAAATCAAAATCAAAATGGCCGTTTCAATCTTCCGCTCCTGTAAATTGACTGCTGAATACCAGTTTTGGAGAAAATTGTGTAAAATTCTCAGACGCTAGCGTTGACCACGGACGGACGGACAGACGTTTTGCCGTCAATCGAGTTTTCGGTGTCAAGAACCCATGAAATGCGAATTCTGACTACACAACGTGTTAGAAGAAGTAATTAACTACATACAGGAACAAGATTTCCACATTTTCGTCACCAGGGCCCGGTAATAAAGTTTTTCAGTCGAAAAAATCGCAGTTTTCCGCTACACAATTACAATATTTTCTCTTCTTACGAAGAAAGGCGGGAAAGAAAAAGAAAACTTCCAATTGTGCTTCAGGAAGTAGACAACACTTAGGTACGTTTTCAGTAACAGCATCAAAATAATGTGCGTCCTTGTCAAATTCGTTTTGTTTGTAAGTAGCAGTAAAACGTTAATTATGTTTATAATCCTCAAGGCGGAACTTTGAAATTTAAGAATAATTATATTCTTGAATCTACTTCTTGAGGCTGCCAGCAAGCGGTAGTTCCGAAGCGAAGCAGCAAAATCGCTTCTACAGACTGCAGTGAATTGAAAAGCTGTGTCATGCACTAACTGAAAATAAAGGATAAATTAGCATATGATCACGGAATTGAACAAAACTGCTGACTTTCTGACATAATTGGAGATTTGTTTACATGTTCATAAAAAGTATAAGTCTACACTCTAGTGTTCTCCTGGATTTATGGGAAAACCCCAACTAAACTTTTTTCGAAAATTCATCCTCAAAAGATGTTGAGAAGAGATGGTGAACACCTATTATTGAACTCAAAGAATAGGTGATGGTGAAAGATAAGGACGTTAGACGCTCCCCATTCCCTTAACAACGAACTAGGACATATTTTAACACGCTGTGTTTCACATTTAACTTTGCTAGAATGAAAATCTTGTCTATTTATAGAGAATAGAAAAAATAGGTATAATATGAAGAACGATCTTAAGAAACATCTAAAAGAGGACAAAATTATTTTAAAAAAATGGAAATTTACTTAAAATATCACAGTCCAATAAAAACTCAAGAATTTATTTCCCTAAACGAATATGTATTCGCTCAAACTTTTCCTAGCTCAGCATTTCAGTAAATCATCGAGGTGAAGAATAACGGATATTTGACATTGATTAGAAATACTAGATTCACGAATCGGTCATGGTAATCTTGAAAAAACCTTGACTGCGTTAGAATGACATTTCCTCCTGGCTTCCTACGCATTAAGACGTCTGATGATGACTGCGAAGTCATCCAAAACTGGTTTTCGCATTCTTGGCAAGCCGTCCGGTCCAGATAAACATTGGACTAGGATATCGTTAACTAACTCCATTTCATGTCGCATGTTAATTTTAATATGCAAGTACCTGAAGAGAATCCAAAAAGTTTAATCCCGACAAAAAAGTTTAATCCGGACAAAAAAGTTGCACATATTATGAATATTCAATACCATACTCTTTGAACAAATAATACACTAAACGCTTTATACATGATTTTACAATAAAATAAATGTTGAACTTTATATGTCGGTTTTGCCAACAATTTAAGAAGTTTCAACACATGAAATACTGCTTATTTTACAAGAACCCTGCTTTAATGAACAGTTCTCTATATTTCAACAGTTTCACCCAACGGAATGACAAAGACCTCCTTTGAGGGAGCATAAGTATCTCCACATGCAACAACATTTTCAAAACTAGAAGTACAAAAATCTGTCTCGAAACAAGAAAGCATACATCCTTCGGCGGAAAGTTTCATCTGTCTCGTTGAAATAATTTTAAAAACTTTCCTTGCGAGTGTTTCGTTTGATTGAAAGTGTTATGAGCAAAGAGAACACTACTGAGAACAAAAAAGAATACATTTCTATCAGCTAAGTGTTGCATTACGAGCATTTCGGAAAGAAGTGAATGTTGCAAACGCTATGCCGAAACGAATCCAGTGCCAATAGTAACTGGGATGTGCGAAAGCTAATCATCAACTCATACAAATATAATTCCCTCATCGACGCATAACTGTCACTCTAACAGCCCTCGAAGATAATCATAGATAGGCATAACGATTTTTTACGATTTCACTGTACGCTTATTTTTGGGTCGTAAACAAGACTTAATACAGGTTTGGTTAAAATTATGCGCAGTTGTCAATCACGCGCGCATGAATCAATGTGATCGTCGAAAGTATCAGCTTTTGTCTGGGAAAACTGCACTTCAATTGAAAGGGAAATATAAGAAATATTTTTTTAAATACACAGATTAGTTTATGAAGAACCAATCCCACGAGTCGAATATTTATGTAACGCTAAAAGTAAAATCTCTTCTGCTGCCAAACAGTTTCTATTCAATTAGAGACTATACTGATCGTCAAAAAGAAAAATAATGTGTATTTTAACAAAACAATGATATATAATGAATTAGTTTACGTTTGTATTGTATATATTTAAAAAAAATATTTAATACGCCTGTAACAAGTAATGTACTTCAGCTTCCGGGTCAATGACCCCATCTCGATCAGGCGTTTGTCCAGTTTCCCAGATCCATTGAGCAAATACTGAGATGGCCCCTTGTTTTGCTTCCGGACGTAAATGTTGCTTCACTGTGCGCACGTTTTGTTGAACACTCCTTTTGCTTGTAATAGTAGGAGTAGAGCTGATGTTAATTACTATTTTGTTAGCAATAAAAAAAATCAAATCAGCAGTTCATTTACCGTTGAAATTGATTTTCTATAACTCGGGAACAAACATTTTTCAAATTTTTATTTTTCTAAAATAATAATTATTTTCTAAATTCTTGTTTCTAGTTTTTAAAATGTTGCCTTTTTTAAATTCTGGCCCTCAAGAAAATGTGCGCAGATAATCTCTTTCCCCACACGTCATATACAGTTTTTACTGTTTTTTTGACCAAATAAATAAAAAACGCAAACGTTCTGAACCTATTCACTTGAATGTATCTTTCCGAGCTTCTCAACCACAGAACGGCAGTTCGCATTTCTGCAATCGCCAGTGTGGCACCTTTACGGCGGATCGCAAGTGCACTTCATTAATCTGAAAGGAAAACGCGTGACGCGCTTTATTGCTGAGATCGTTGCAGTGGTTGTTTAACCCCCTCCCAAATAGCCTGCCCCTCGTGGGCAATGTCCACCATTCCGCTCCGCCTCTCCTCTGGATGGCGGTCGCGGTCCGCTTTTCAAACACTTCTTATAAAAGACCTTTCCAGAAGGCCTTTTCCTATAGTTATCCACCAAAAACAGTCTTCTGAACAAACAATCTGAGTTTTCCGGTGTTGGTTTCCTAAGTGATTGGAATAATTTACTCGAAGTCTCTGGAGAGGAGTGAAATCGTCATACAAGTTACCTCCTCTCCGAATAAAAATATTACGCATCGCAAATATGATTAAAAAGAATTAATGGTTCACGCCAAACCAGATAAATGTGTGAAACTATTCCAACTATCTTCTTTATTAAGTTCTCGTTAATTGTGTTAATTGCAATTTCACGGGTTTCGGAATATTCATAGCTGACAAATTGCAATAGGAAATATTTTTCATTTTTATGTCTGTTATCTTACTGATCCTGGTGTTTATATTTGTAGAAAAATACTATATTGCGATATACTATTCCCCAAATGTGAATATACGAAGTCAATTTATCAAGAATAGAATATTTTCTGAAAAAACCTTCTCCTAATACAAACGAAGCAAATCCTTTTCAAAGAACATGTTCATATTTGGCAGTAAAAATGTTCATAGGTAGTAACTCCACACACGCAAATATCATGCACCTTTGTAATTGCGTAACTTTACATCTCCCCAGTCCGACACGCCTTCGAGAAGTGCTGCGAGAAAGGATATAACTTATACCGAGAGCCGTTTACAATGTTTGTCATAAACCAACCACTAGTAATTGATTGCGGTATCGCCTGTACAATTTAAAACTTCACACGCACGGTTAGTGGAGCACGCGAGGCGCGAGGCGGCAAAGAAGATCCCCAGCGGCGGTTTAGCGGCAGCTCCCCGCCGACCTAGACGCAGTAGAAAGCCCTGCCCTGCATCGCGCCGCACCGCGTCGCGCCGCGGCAGGGGCTTCGCGCCGTAAAAGCTCAATGGGGTCGTTCTCGCAGCGACAACGGCTGTCCGCCTGCCGGCGCTCCGTGCGAAGATGTTAAGCGCGCACCGAGATAGACCGCACCCCACTACAACGAGCGCCGGTGGGGAAAAAACGGCCCCTTCCTACCGTGAAAGATGCACATTAGAGCATTCGATGTAATGGGCATGGCTGAAGATCGCCACGCGCAAGCTGATAGATACGTCACTTCGCACGCACGTTCTGTATTCGGATTCGTATGCACAGATACATGATCTTACGAGATATTGCATCTATCTTACGAGATACATGCAACATTCACGAAATGCATACACTGCGTACCCAATTTAAATTCGATTACGTATTCAATATTTCAACGTTTGGTAGACCCCTCCCAAGTACGGTCATGCTTAGAACAACTTAAATTATAAACTCGACCCTGCTCTTAACGTGTACTACATTTCCGACATTTCACATAGTGCTGAAACTAGAGGTACAACAACAGGATACACTTTCTAGCATTATTTGTAACTACATAATAGTATTATACTACATGAACCTGCAAGTGTTTCCAAAGGGCAAACATTTTTTCTCCACGCTGCGATTCGAACTCAGTTCGTAGCACGTCATTCACGTTACCTCACACACCACCAGCCCAACAGATACTCACAACCTTCCCGATTAATTGAAAAAGTTGGGATCGGATCCACGGAATTTTTAAGCGTTCTTTACTCCATCCATGGAAAGAAATAAAGAAAAAGTTAGGCGACTTTTTTAATAATATAATTATCTAAAATTTGGTTATTATTTAAGACAATATAAGCGAAAATAACTCATATTACCGAACAATTGTACATGACATTATTTCAAGATCTAGTTTTGAAGAACAGATTTCATTATGGAAAAAAATTATCTCCAGAATTGTAGTTGTAGGATAATAAAAAGTAGTTGTAGGTTGAAGAAAAATAACTTTTGCATTTTTCGAAAATTCAAAGATTTGAACGTTAGGAAATGCGCCATTTTAAGCTTTCTCTCTCTTTCCAAGAGCAATATTTAATGAAGATAAATGGTGCTACAACAGCACATACTTTATCGCTATTTTAATTGCTAAATTTCTAATTGCTCCGCTATATTATACCACTAAATAAACATGCGAAAATGTTTTAAGTCAGCAAAATTATTTTCCGCACAGAGACTCCAACTCAGGTCCTCCGAGTTGACTCGCCATCAGCCGCTGCAGAAGAACAGTAAGCCATACCACTATGCTACAGCAGAACCTTGAAATGTGAAAAGAAACCTTATTTGTCACATTTCGGTGAATGTTTGAATTCATTAGTCATGTAATGTCATTTCCTGTTTTTTATTAACACCGAACCAAATTTTAGCAAATTTTGCAACTAACATGGCTATTTCTTAGTTAACACATATAGAAGAGTGCATTTTAACCGTTACAGAACTTTGAAGAGTTTGTTTTTCTCGTGAGAACTAATAGTTGAATAGCTGATAATAATAAAACAATAGTTGATTTACTGATTCACATGCACTGGTGAACTCGTTACATCTACAGCCGCGTCTCAAAAGATCTTTTCCATGCCTCTGCACTCTTCGACAATTCCAATTCCAAATGTTGAATATTTTATTTACTAGGAATGTATTTTAAGATGCCAACACCGATTTACTTAAAAACGAGTCTTCATGGCAGTTTTACTTTCTTGTACACTGCTTACCCAGTGTAGAGAAAGTATTATAATGCTCCGAGGGGAAAAACTATTTTTCAACAGAAATTCTTTACTACCCGGCTCTGGTAACGAAAAAGAGGATAAATATTCTATCTAAACGTATATGTACTGTTGCATGGCAACAATGCGAACTCTGCGACCCTGCAGTTTGAAATTCTCAGAATAACCTGTAATTGTTGGTTGTTTTTTTTGAGTGAATAGAACGGTGGTTTGGATTGTCGAATTTGTTTTGATGTATTAGCTTAAAGTTTTCGGGCTAATGCGTTTCGATTGGTAATGAGTTTTACAAGTGATAGCTGAAATGTGTTAATATGGAAGGAAATTGCGGAGTTATAATTTTACGTATGGCTAACCGTTAAAGAGGCAAGAAAGTATATACCTTCAGTTTTTATAGCTTATTAATGAATTCAAATCGATATCTGTGCAAAATTTGTTTTCACAAACTAACAAAGCATTAAAAGTAGAAAAGTAAGCAATGAATACACCGGAAATCGCGCCCTCCGCTAAACAAGTAATCTGGGGTCGGGAAACAATGGATCGCTACACGACAAAAAGTAGTATTTGAAGTTGTTTGCGTTGGAACTTGTCGTTAGTTTGTCCTTACACAATAAAAATATTAAGACTATTCAAATATTATGATAAATAATTTACAATAAATATTAATACAGGAACACGTTTAAATGTTTCACGGCTTTGCTACTACACGCTTATTTTCAACAAACAATACAGCAGTAATATTTAAGCAAATTAGAAATCGGGTTTCCGCTACTTTACAATTCAATTCTTAAAAATGCTTATAAATCAAGTTCCAATAAAACACATCATTCAGTTGGTTTGTAATAATTACAGAGTCGGTGTTTTCAATTCGCAAACTGAACTGAAAATTGCAAATAAATACAATTTATATCTACTGGGAATTAAAAATCTTTATTATTTATTTTTAAAATTTATTTGTTATCCCTTAATTGGTTCGTTTTTACTCTCTAATTCATCGTCGATAAACGAAGTGTAGAATGCCTACGTTTTCCGTTGACATCAATAAATACTTTCTAATTATGTAGTTTTGTGGTTGCCATTTCTTCTAAAACGTGGCGCCCTTATCAAAATATATTGATTTCAAAACCTTCTTTTCGCAAGGTCGTATCAAAGGAGACGAAGATCCTACATTTTTTCGCCTCAGCTTCGACGTATATATGGGAAGTACAGAGAAAGCTATGTAATGTTGAGGTCCCTATTACGAAATGTTTTTTTAAAAAATATTTTGAAGGCGGTCTTTGAGTACGCCTGTCCCATCTGCGAACAATACTAGCGTCTACACCATGGACAAAATTTCCTCCAAAATAGATAACCCCCAGATGATGTGTCTGTTAAGGTCATGCGAATTTTAAATGGATGTTCACTTTTTGTACTTTGTGGTGCTAGTAGCACAGTTTGAAACTCTTTTCAAAAATATTTTTCTCTAAATTCAATTATACAATTTTTTGCCCAAACAGAGCAAAAAGCGCTTACAAAAATAGTATAACTGCAATTTTCATTAAAATCTCTCAAATTTGGAGAAATGCAAAAGTACAGCTTTTTGTAACGTCCTTTACCTTAATTATAAAACCTAGAATTTTATTTTCTAATGTAATAATTCTCTTAAACATTTCATATTCAAACGTTAAAAGTTTTTGCGTATGTGTGAGTACACAAATGCTTCAAATCATCTCACCGTTTCTCGAAATTTTGGTAGTTTTTGAGACAATACTATTTTTTGTACATATTAGAGGACTATTTCATGTTTCGATAGCGTTCGCAAAACATCGTGAACTGCTAATCGGTCAGCTTCTCCTTCAGATTCTGGGTTTTCAAACTCCCAATTTTTCTTTATAAAATGCTGAAATGTTCCCTCCTACTTCTAGGTATATCTACTTCTAGGTATACTTCCATATAGTAGGTATGTACCTACTATATGGAAATATTTTCAGACTGTATTCACCCCCACAAACCTTACATACAACTTTCATTCTTTTTGACGGTAAATAAATAAAACAAAAAATAAATTAAATGTCAGCAGCAATTTCGCCAGAGACCATGTGCGCCAATAATTTTTTTCAAGTGGCTTACAAATCTTCAGAGAAAGGCTTTACCATGAACTATTAAAACATTTCATCGAGGTGCGTAGAATATGCTACATAATTAGAAATTCGAAATTGAAGAGAAAACGTAAGATATTTTACATCGATCTATCGTATTTTTATATTCCTGCATCTTGATTTATCAGCCATCAATGAAAAAAAAGTTACAATGATTCTCCCGAAATCTGTTCTGGAGAATTTGCACTAACAGAATGTGACGAGAATACATCATTCATAGAATGAAATTTAACTAGTCTTCTCATTTATTTAAATTATTATATTTATTTAAGGTCAAAATCATTTAAAAACGTAATAATTAATAATCACATAAATCACGTAATAAGAGGAGAAGTGTATTCCGTGTTTTCTAAAATTCTGAGATCCCTAGCCTAACTCATACACTAGTTGAATTCTAAATACAAATCATAGAAACAAAATAGAATACAGGTCTCACAAACAAACTATAAAAGATAAAGAAGGATTTCAAAAGTGGCTGCATCAGGTATGTTAGAAGTTATGGGAAGAGATTTTCAGATACCGTAGTTTCACATAAAAAATAATAACGGTTGTATAACTGATATTAATTAATCAGAAATTTTAATATTAGAATAGTAAATTTAATTAGCATTTGAACAACGCATGTAGTACAGAATATATACATCGCTAATTTAAAATCTTGCAATGTAAGTAGTGCAAAAGACAAACACTTCATGAAATGTCATATGCTAACTATGAAATACATGTATTATGATGTAATGTTTGAATTGTTTTATTTGCTTCGTTTTAGACTAAATTCTAGTCTCGTAAGACTGTCTGTCTCGTCGTCTAACTCACTCAGTCTGTCTCGTCGTCTGACTCAGTCTGTCTCGTCGTCTGACACAGTCTGTCTCGTCGTCTGACACAGTCTGTCTCGTCGTCTGACACAGTCTGTCTCGTCGTCTGACACAGTCTGTCTCGTCGTCTGACACAGTCTGTCTCGTCGTCTGACACAGTCTGTCTCGTCGTCTGACACAGTCTGTCTCGTCGTCTGACACAGTCTGTCTCGTCGTCTGACACAGTCTGTCTCGTCGTCTGACACAGTCTGTCTCGTCGTCTGACAACAGTCTGTCTCGTCGTCTGACACAGTCTGTCTCGTCGTCTGACACAGTCTGTCTCGTCGTCTGACACAGTCTGTCTCGTCGTCTGACACAGTCTGTCTCGTCGTCTGACACAGTCTGTCTCGTCGTCTGACACAGTCTGTCTCGTCGTCTGACACAGTCTGTCTCGTCGTCTGACACAGTCTGTCTCGTCGTCTGACACAGTCTGTCTCGTCGTCTGACACAGTCTGTCTCGTCGTCTGACACAGTCTGTCTCGTCGTCTGACACAGTCTGTCTCGTCGTCTGACACAGTCTGTCTCGTCCGTCTGACACAGTCTGTCTCGTCGTCTGACACAGTCTGTCTCGTCGTCTGACACAGTCTGTCTCGTCGTCTGACACAGTCTGTCTCGTCGTCTGACACAGTCTGTCTCGTCGTCTGACACAGTCTGTCTCGTCGTCTGACACAGTCTGTCTCGTCGTCTGACACAGTCTGTCTCGTCGTCTGACACAGTCTGTCTCGTCGTCTGACACAGTCTGTCTCGTCGTCTGACTCAGTCTGTCTCGTCGTCTGACTCAGTCTGTCTCGTCGTCTGACTCAGTCTGTCTCGTCGTCTGACTCAGTCTGTCTCGTCGTCTGACTCAGTCTGTCTCGTCCTCTGACTCAGTCTGTCTCGTCGTCTGACTCAGTCTGTCTCGTCGTCTGACTCAGTCTGTCTCGTCGTCTGACTCAGTCTGTCTCGTCGTCTGACTCAGTCTGTCTCGTCGTCTGACTCAGTCTGTCTCGTCGTCTGACTCAGTCTGTCTCGTCGTCTGACTCAGGTCTGTCTCGTTCGTCTGACTCAGTCTGTCTCGTCGTCTGACTCAGTCTGTCTCGTCGTCTGACTCAGTCTGTCTCGTCGTCTGACTCAGTCTGTCTCGTCGTCTGACTCAGTCTGTCTCGTCGTCTGACTCAGTCTGTCTCGTCGTCTGACTCAGTCTGTCTCGTCGTCTGACTCAGTCTGTCTCGTCGTCTGACTCAGTCTGTCTCGTCGTCTGACTCAGTCTGTCTCGTCGTCTGACTCAGTCTGTCTCGTCGTCTGACTCAGTCTGTCTCGTCGTCTGACTCAGTCTGTCTCGTCGTCTGACTCAGTCTGTCTCGTCGTCTGACTCAGTCTGTCTCGTCGTCTGACTCAGTCTGTCTCGTCGTCTGACTCAGTCTGTCTCGTCGTCTGACTCAGTCTGTCTCGTCGTCTGACTCAGTCTGTCTCGTCGTCTGACTCAGTCTGTCTCGTCGTCTGACTCAGTCTGTCTCGTCGTCTGACTCAGTCTGTCTCGTCGTCTGACTCAGTCTGTCTCGTCGTCTGACCCAGTCTGTCTCGTCGTCTGACCCAGTCTGTCTCGTCGTCTGACCCAGTCTGTCTCGTCGTCTGACCCAGTCTGTCTCGTCGCCTGACCCAGTCTGTCTCGTCGTCTGACTCAGTCTGTCTCGTCGTCTGACCCAGTCTGTCTCGTCGTCTGACCCAGTCTTCAATTTTTCAATATTTTGTGATGAAATATATGATTATTTTTCAGCTTCTGATACATAAAACCATTAACAAACAACATGCAATTGCATGAACTTCCCAGCTTTCGTCACACAAGCTGTGCGCGGCTTCAAACTGGAAGGCGGCGGCTGGCTTACCTGGCGGTGACGCGCTACAAGGTGGTGGTGCTGCTGGTGGCGTCGTCGGGCTGCTGGGGCCGCGGGGGCGAGGGCGGCGCGCCGTGCACGCCCAGGGCGTAGGGCGCGGCGGCCGCGGGGGCCCGGCGCCAGCGCGTGCGGCGGAGGCGGCGCCGTCGGCGGAAACAGCTGCGGCAGGAACAGCTGGGAATCGTGCGTCGCCGCCGCCGCTGCCGTCGGGTAGGTGGGCAGGTACGTAGGCGCCGACGAGAAGTAGTTGCTGTTGTAGGGGCTCGGGTAGTACATGTGGTAGGCTGCGTCCCGCCACCCCAGCGCGCGCAGTTCGTCCTGGGCTGCGGGCAAGGAGACGGTCAGACTCTCTCCCATGGCACACCCTTCATCACGGGGGAGGGGGGACGTAACGGCGACCGAAGGCTCCTATGAAACTTGTGCCATTTACCAGTAATGAGGCACGAACATTTGGTAAGAGGTTGGCGAAAAAAAGTCTGTATTTTTATTGATTATCGTTGGCGTTCTTTCGGAGGGTGTACTTGACCATTACTTACTACTATTTACTAAGATATATCCCTCTCAAATTATCGAGTTCGTCAACGCTGTGGTAACATTCTCGTTTCATACATATGCATGCTAATCTGAATAATAGTATAATTCTGTTTCCTAAATCTCAATATTGTGACCACGATTTATACAGGGTGTCCGGGGAGGAAACGTCGAAACTTCGAAAATAAGCTCTTAAGACAATTCTAAGCATATTTTGTCTAATAAACTACATGGATATTCCCAATGGTTGAGCCGCAATAAGCACTCAAACGTTGGTTTAAAAAATTGATTTCTACACAAAAATTTGCATTATAGAAGCATAGAAACACTCCAGAAACATATAAGTTGTTTATTATTTACAAAGAAATGAATATGTTTGTTCAGAGAGAAAAATTAAGCGAGAAATAAAAAAAGCACCCAATGTACACAATTCGACACCTTTTTTATTTCTCGCTTAACTTTTCTGTCTGAGCGAATATATTAATTTCTTGTGTAAATAATAAACAATTTACACGTTTCTGGACTGTTTCTACGCTTCTACAGAAATTTAATTTTTTAAGGAATCATTTTTTCAAACCAAATTTTGAGTGCTCATTGTGGCCCAACCATTCGGTATATCCATGTAGTTTATTAGACAAAATATGCTTAGAATACTCTTAAGAGCTTATTTTCGAAGTTTCGACGTTTCCTCCCCGGACATTCTGTATATTCTCTCAGAGGAAAAAATAATTAACATATTGTTTATTGCCATATATTATTTATACACCGGAAACAAAACATTGTCAATTACGAGAAAATGCATCTGAAAATAAAAAAAAATATTTTATTACGAATAATTTGGAGCATAACGTATGGGAGTCAATGCACCTATGACAAAAGTACGGTGATTTGAAAAGTTATTATTAGATTAAATTAATAATGACTCTTGAGTTATGGCGAATTATCTATAAACTACGATAATTATTAAGGTAATTTATTTCTACAGTTGGCGATGTATTTACCTTTTCACTTCCTAAAAAGTTACACTATCACTGAGTGTATACGTTTTGTTTTTTGCTAACATTACACAGTTTCAGAATGTACCAGTGTTGACCTCCACCTACTTGCACACCTTCCTTTGGCTCCATTTAATCCAAAGCAGTTTACACTAATGTAGAAATGTTAGCCAACATAGCACTCTGCCAACTAGTTGTATACACAAACGCGTTCCTACGACACGTAAAGGTGCTCACAATTAAAGCAGCTCGCTTGCCCAAGCCAATTACTCAAACGAGTGCACCGAGGCAGATATCTACAATGCGATGACTGAGTTATTTTAACCAAGTTACTCGGTTTATTTGAATGCACAAAAGACAGATGTTCATCGTTTTCTGTACTCTCACAGTATTGTGAGTAGACAAAGATTTTTGTTTATAGTCACATAATATCCACGTGTAATAAATAACCGTTCTTTCCTCTCTTCTGATGGTCATAACTTAATATCGCACTTGTTATTCTAGTATCATGTTCCCTCCTAACATTCTTATTTGTATGGATAAAAGTTTACATTTAATGTTCATAGTATATTAATTACATGAATATAAACCCAACAAATGTTCTTTTCAGGATTCTCCGACTACATTATCTACAATTTTAATGCTCATAAATAATGCATTTTATTTCAGTTGTGTGATATATTGTTTCATATTAAGACCTTAAATCCGTTAAAGAAGTTCCACAACGTAGGTAATCAGTGTTACTTCTAGCTAAGATAGGCTGCCTTCAATAAATTCCTTCTAGCTAAGAATATCACGAGTATCACTAATTTGTAGCTCGGGAACAGAGGAACAACTTATGAAAATGCTTCTTTTCAACAATATATTTGTAACACATAAGAAACTCACGGAGTTTCAAAAAAAAAAAAGAAACAACTTATAGCAGCTTTTATTAAATGCAATTTTCATCATTAGAAGAAGTTTGTATTTGGTCTAGGTGTCTCAAATGAGAATGGAAATCTTTTTGGCAAGAGAAGTCATATAAAATACTATTTCAATCATGACTAAAACATATTAAGTTAACTGACGCCACAACATGAGTAGACTGAATGGTGAACTGAGTACATCACATTCTCAAGGAAGTTCCGCACAATTTTTGCTTTATATTGATTTAATCATGAGAGAACGTTTACAGTATTTGAAATTCCTCTTATTAGAATTTCAAAACTCTTTTGTTTCTTCGAATATACAGAATAATTCATGTGAATTCACCACTTTGTTTCTACCACATTGTAGAATTTTGAGACGAAGAGCTATTGAGAATGCATCAGGAAAGGATGTTACAAAACACGAGAAGACAATTTCTTAAAAGTCCCCCGTCTTTTGTAGAATTTTATGAAGGATCGTTTGGACTTTCCATCACCATCTTAGTTTTGTATGAAATAGACTAACCTGATGAAAACTTGCACAGTTTTCAAGGTTTTGTAATAAATGAAAAAAAATTAATTCGGGATCAGTTTAGAAGATATTCCGTTTCCAATGATTTTTCGT
This sequence comes from Acheta domesticus, assembly GCA_031308135.1. NCBI lineage: Eukaryota > Metazoa > Arthropoda > Insecta > Orthoptera > Gryllidae > Acheta > Acheta domesticus. The sequence goes on from JAHLJT010008446.1 coordinate 53,941,130, forward strand.
AACAAGGCTGATAAACCCAAGGGATTCAAACAAAACAAAGTGAAAAATTAACAAGCTCAGAAGAAAGGAAGAGAAGCTTAGCAAAAGAATGAAGAAGTTATGTGAGAAGAAGAAAGGGAAGACGAAAAACTGTCGCCCCAACTGACCATTTGCTATTCACTATTTTATTATTCATTTTCTTCATTTATATATTTTATTATTCAATTTATTTCATTATTCACGTTTTTTTATTCAATTGCAATACTTGTCTTCAAATAACAATAAGCATTGTAATAATTTGGTTTCAAAACCAAAATGTAAATTGCGTACTCTTTCATAACCTGAATAAGAAAGTGCATCGAGTTTGCTAACTTTTCACATGCATTATTTATTAAAAATAAGGAACTGAAACAATAGCACGAGAATTACTGGCAAGTACGCAAATACGTCACAAGTAATAGAAAAGTACACAAGTGTCAATAGCAATAGAGATGGTTTTAAGTCTCAGCTGTTAAAATTCAACAATCTGATAGTTTATAACTGATATATTTTAGAGGAGATGCATTCCATAGAATTCTAGTATTAACTTCTGTGATTTTATAAGATTGTGATTTTTGCACGTTTTTCTGTGAAACTCTCTTATCTTTACTCGCATTATTCTCTTTATTTTGCAAACGATTAATTGTTGATAATCCCAGCATTTACTGTACTTACTGATCAGGATAAATTTATTTCTGAAAATGAAACCACATTGTGCAATTCCCACACAAAGATGTCTCAGATTGAACTTCCAGGGCATGCAGAAGGTTCGAAACTCATCACTTTTTGCAAATGATACATAGTGGGCAATTCATATTATTGAGTTACACATGCTATATAGGCCTCATACTGTTAACCAGCCGCGTATGCAGAGGTGTTCGGAAAGTAGATTAATCTCCTTACTGCTTACAAACTTTTTCGTTTCACCGTAACCACATAGTGAATTTGACAAAGAAATAAAAAGACATAAGTTTACTCTCAAAAGTTGTTCCTCACTCACCATGCGCTACAATTTCTGAAGGAGGGCTATAGATTGCGTGTGCTCAACACCGATATGCTACCAGCTACTTCAAGGTAACTAGTGGTGGATTCCTGTGTGAAGTCGGAACTGCAGCGGTTACGTTCATCCATCTGTCACGCCACAGTGCACTTTCAAACTATCATCAGGTTTTGTTTTTAATTGCGACCTCTTCTTTCAACAAAGTCCTCGACGTGCAGACTAGACTAATTAAAGGCAAGAGGATGTTTAAATATGTTATTATGAGCACTAACATTATTTAACAGACCTCTTGTTCAAAAGAAAAGTTTTAACTCCTCCGATTAACCAATTAGACAAAGTTAGGAATAATGAAACGTCGTTAGCCACTGAAAACCATTAGAGACCATTATTTCTTTAGATTTCGTAATTCTTTGACAAACTGATAGAAGAGAAATAAACTCTGTAATTTTTACAACTAATTCTACTAACATTTACGTTACGAAAGATATATCCATGATGTATATGTTAAACACACAAATGCATGAACTCGAAACAGGTTTTATGTATCAGGATATATAATAGAATTTTTAAATACCCACAAAATAAGGCACTAATAAAGAAAATAGAAGACGCGAACATCGACGTTCAACGTACGTCAACATCCCACGTCATCCAAAACTTGACAAGTAGTCTGAATACCCATTTTTAAGCAATAAAAGACTGTGCTTTTGTTTCGTTAATTAATATGCCTCAAGAATATTTCTCTGTAAAAACACGTAATTCTTTTTTATGAATAAACCCTTCTGTCAAGTTTCTGTAAAATTCACTAGTAATTAGGGTGATAAAATGTCATTTGAGCACATAGGAATATAAAGTGATAATGCGTGGCGAAACTGAAAGTAAAAATCAGCAAAAATGAAAAAACACCCTCAAATATCGACAAAAGGGAAAAAAAGGGGAAAAAATTGTGTTCGTGAACGAGAGGTATTCCAAGGATGTACCATGTGAGCTTAATTGAGATCACTCATGCTGATTACTCTCAATCAAGTCAACCACAATGGTCCCATTGATTTCTCCTTGGGGTGGAAACCTGTCATTATTGTATCAATGAATCTAACCAAACTATTTATTATCAAGGTAAATAAGTTTCATAACAAAACTGGATATTATAATTTATTTCACAACTACTTTGAGATTTTTTTCGACGTTCATACCGGGTCGCATAGAGGCTCGCGGCAAACTCACCGTTCAAAAACTGGTCGCAGTCGCCACCGCCGTCGCCACCCACCGACGTCTTCCCCAGCGCCCCCGCCTCCGCCTCCACTTCCATCTCCAGTCTTCCATTTTTCAATGAAAAGCATTTCCACTGCTGATGGGATGGCCTGGCCAGTAGTGACCCAGTTTCCGCCTTAGTTGCGCCATGCAATGCAGCGGGCAATCTCCACCTACCTGACAACTGCTCCGTCTGAACTTTCCCATAGCCGATATTAAAAAAGAAGAGGTTTGGAAGACAATATAATTATTTCGTAATTTAAAAATGTATATTTCTCAAATGACTGCATTCCTGTCTTGCAGTTGTCAAGTAGCTTGAAATCACGGTAAATAACAATTTAACTTACATTTTAGACTTGAAACATAATACACGTGTTTCATGAATTGAATATCATTTTTTTATTCGTTGAAAATATTTTGAACTCCTTTGACTTTCTTCCAACCTCTTCTTCTTGTTAGCCTATTTATGGCATATAACTTAAACCTTTGGAGACTGTATTATACAAAATCATAACAGACATTTAACATTATCCTAATCAGGTAACACAAATATATCAGTCTAATTTTCACCTTCAATCACATGGTAAGTTAAACAAGATTTAGTATTCAACTACTAGACATCTTGTCAAATGTGTACTTGAGTAACAAAACTTTCGCACATTATGTAAGACAGCAATTGTAAAACCAAAAATGTTTAAATCAAAAATGTTTAAATTATTTATTATTTCTGTATTTATTTCAACACTAAAAATATTTAATTTCATTAGGAATGGAGTCGTTATATTAATCAGCTGTTCAAGTTAGTAAAAATATTAAATTCAAGAAAGGTATTTTTTAGTAATGTTTTTATTGCACTGACTATTCGAATTCTCGTCTTCTAGATAGTAGCCGAGAGAAAGTCTGCAAATATGATAATGATGATGATGATGATGATGATGATGAAGATAGAAAGATTCTGATCAATTAAATAAAATTATAAAATACATCAACTTGAATGATTAACCTTACCAACAAATAAATAATCAAATATTTTATTTAATGGAAATTTTATTATCAAAAGGACAGAGATTTTTTATTACACATACATGAATGCGCTGACAACTTTCTCGCATTCTACGATACAGAAGAGAAAATACTGTAATGATGCAGCGAAAAACGGTGATTTGTTTTGATAGAAAGCTCATTTTGTTGGTCCCTGGTACTTATCCTATCGATCTAGTGGTCCTTCTAATTTGAAACGCATACTTCAGTTATATAGTGACAGTAGTCTGTATGAAGCCCTATTGACGTTTTTGAAAATTTCGGAAATATGTTTCCAAATTTCCCCTTCAAATGTTTTCCTCGAATATAGCAATGAACGCTCATAAAGATGCCCATATTTCGTTCAACACTTTTTCTCTAAATTGTAAAATTGTATCATTTACGCCAATTGATTGACTCCACCTTTGGTGATT
>JAHLJT010008446.1:53944952-53972924 GCA_031308135.1 Acheta domesticus
TTAGCTCAATAGGTTAAGAAGCTGGTGAAACTTAGTACATAGGTCGAAGCTTTGGCAATTTCGTTTTTGCGAGTTGAAGACAACTATTCGGGTTCAACTACTATTATTATATAACATAGCAATTACAAATAATGAGTAAGTACGTGCTGTTTAAGTATCACTAATTTTTACTTTCCCGTATACGTACGTATGTATATACGGAAAATTATGTAATGCTGCGCGAAAAAAACGGCGGATTTTCGGCAGAAAAAAATTCATTGCCGGGCCCAGATAATGAAAAAGTGGATAAATCCAGTGGCTAAACCAAGAAAAAAAATTCCCTAACCCGTGCTACACCCAGAATTCCTATTTTGTGGGTCCTTGATACCGAAAAACTAATTAAAAGCAAAACTTATGTCCGTCCGTGAACAACGCTAGCGACTAAACCGTTCGTCCGAATTTCTCCAAAATAGATATTCCCCAATCGATCTGACAGATGTCGTGGCCCCTTGAATTTGAAACCGATAATTTAATTTTGGGGGGGAACTTTACATGAAGCCCCTGGGACATTTTCAAAAAACGGCGCCAAAAATTTTGACTAAATTTTGTTGTTGGATAGTCTGAAGGTCGTTTAAGAGAATGGTGCAGGTCTCATGTTGGTTGAAAACACTGATTCTTCGAAATTCGAAAAAATTCAAACATTTTTGGCGTCTTCCTACAACTACAATTATGAAGATGCATTTTTTTTCTGTATGATATTTGTTCATAAAAAACAGATCTTCCAATAAGATCATGTAGAATATTTCAAAAACATGTGTATTTTTTGCGAAATTTTGTGTCAAACGTAGGCAATTTTTATTTTCTTTAAACCAGTTTTTCTTAAAAGCCGCACAACATTTTTTTATTAAATTGAGACCTTAGCACAAAGGAAGCTTCGGAGAATGGTGCAGGTTTCATGCTCGTTAAAATGCCTGATTTTGCAAAAATTAAAAAAAATTAAAAAATTCAGTATCTTCCTACAACTACAATTTTCCGAAACAATTTTCAATTTCCGGGCCTCGGCACATGACGTGTAGCGTGGTCGTAAATGGCCTATACGCAAATAATAATAAGTCATAGGATATAGTCATCTGGGATTTGGAGAACAAATCGTGTCTACTTGTCGATGTTGCTGTACCTTGCGATCAAAACGTCGTTACCAAGGAGGCAGAGAAACGTCTTAAATACAAGAGTTTGGAAATCGAAATCAGCCGAATGTGGGGTGTAAAAGCACAGGTCGTCCCGATAGTTATCGGAGCTCTGGGATTTGTTCCGCAAAATTTGTGTAAGAACTTGTCTAAACTCCCAGGTAATTCAAAAGACTGGGAAGTGCAAGAAATTGCTTTATTTGGAACAGCCCACATTTTGCGCAAAGTATTGTAGAGGCACCGACAGTCCCTAGATCTACTCCCTTAGGTAGCTGGTTGCAACCTGGAGTAGATTTTATATTCACCCGACATATAACATCTTTAGTCGTGATTTAGAGGAATAATAACAATAATAATAATAATAATAATAATAATAATAATAAATTGAATACATAATGGCTGGGTGCAGTACTTTGTCAGAGAGTGCCTATTCAGGCAGATATAATCAAGTGGCAAAACTCATTCACCGAGAAGTAGGAATGAAACTTGGAATGTTGGGGAATAATGCTCCAGCATTTTACAAGTATGAACCAGATGCTGTGCTCGAGACGAAGACGCACGTCTTGTATTGGGATCGGCCTATTATGACGGATAAAACAGTTGATCATAACCGCCCTGATATCCTCATAATAGACAAAGAAAAGAAAACAGCTTTTATAATCGATGTCGCAATCCCTTTGACTTGCAACTTGCGGAAGTCCGAAGCGGAAAAATTAAGAAAATATGAGAACTTGGCAATTGAATTGAAAAACATTTGGAAGTTGCACGAGGTCTCCCATTTCCCCATGGTTATATCAGCTGAAGGAGTTGTCACCAGGAACTTTAAAAGAAATCTGGAGAAATTTGATATCAAAAATATCTTTGACGAAACCCAGAAATCCACCCTCCTTCAAATATGTAATATTGTCATAAAATTTTTAAATGAGTTAAATATAGGTCAGGATGAATTTCTTCCCTGCGCAGTCCGAGCCTAGTCCTATAACATCAATTGGACAGGTGAAAGTTTTCCTTGCTAAAGCAGAGAAAGTGTGAAAAATCGGAAATAATAATAATAACTCCACCTAGGGAGTACACGACGTTGCATTTGGTGGTGGAGCTTGAGTACCCCCATGAGCTTTAGAGCTATGTCAGTGGTAGACTAGCTACTGGTTGGGCCTCCCTTGCTGAATAGGTTGAAGGTGAGGAGTCCGACGAAGAAGTACTCCATTTTGAGGAGAGTGGGAAGTAAGTAGAGAGGGAAGAGTCATGAACCTTTGGACTTCCTGTTATCGGCCCATGGAGGGTACAGGAGAGAAACTGGGTTGGCACACCAAGCCACTGATTAGAGTGGCGGCCCGAACCTTGCATTAGCCAGCGAAGGAGGCTGCCTTCAGCAGTCAGTTTAGTAATGCCGACTGGCGATCGGAGGGACGCCTTGCTGCACCCTGCGGGGGGATGCCCGAGGCCACTTTGGGTCGCAGTAACGGATCGCAGGAAATAACCCAAAGGTTCAGTGTGATCTGTGAACTCGAACTTGCTACCTGCGAATCTTCACTTGAAACCAATGAGCAAAATGAATAGAACAAGCAATGTAATGAACCTTAACGTGCCTTGTTCTACCAATGTCCTATACCTGCTCAGAAACCAAGCGAATGTCACCTTGTCGCCATCTGACCATCCCACGGATATTAGTCCCAGGGACCCAGAGCCGGCAGTAGCTCGAACCCATCGTTAGAGATGGACACGTGATGAATTAAAGGAGGTGATGTGGTGCTTTTACTATGCTATATATCTAACTGACTTACAAACATCAATTGCCCAACTGGCTTTCTCACTGCATCCTCATTCCCTTACGCAAAATTTGTGTAAGAACTTGTCTAAATTCCCAGGTAATTCAAAAGACTGGGAAGTGCAAGAAATCGCTTTATTTGGAACAGCCCACATTTTGCGCAAAGTATTGTAGAGTCACCGACAGTCCCTAGATCTACTCCTTAGGTAGCTGGTTGCAACCTGGAGTAGATTTTATATTCAGCCGACACATAACATCTTTAGTCGTGATTTAGAGGAATAATAATAATAAAAAGATAATTATATTCCAAGCACATGCTCCAAGTGGTACGAACACTCACCAAAACCAGTGACCTCTGTTGGATTGTGTACGATATTTTACGACCAACAAATTCAAACTGATCGCACGATAGCGGCCAACAAACCGAACATTCTTATCCGGGATTTGGAGACAAAATTGTGTCTACTTGTAGATGTTGCTGTGCCTTGTGATCAAAATGTCGTAACCAAGGGGGCAGAGAAACGTCTTAAATACAAGGGTTTGGAAATCGAGGTCAGCCGAATGTGGGGCGTAAAAGCACAGGTCGTACCGATAGTTATCGAAGCTCTGGGATTTGTTCCGCAAAATTTGTGTAAAAACTTGGCTAAACTTCCAGGTCATTCAAAGGACTGGGAAGTGCATGTAATTGCTTTATTTGGAACAGCCCACATTTTGCGCAAAGTATTGTAGAGGCACCGACAGTCCCTAGATCTGCTCCTTAGCTGATTGCAACCTGGAGTAGATTTTATATTCAGCCGACTCATAACATCATTAGTCGTGATATGGAGGAATAATAATAATATAATACAATAATAATATAATACCATAATAATAATATAATACAATAATTATAATATAATACAATAATAATAAGGATATGTCGCATGTCATTTTATAGTTCATTTTATGTCATTTTAGAGTTCTTTAGCGTGTATTCGCCATACAATAGATACCAGTCTCAAGAAATGAAAAATTAAAGAGCGGTGATAAATGAATTGTGAGACAGGTGGAGTTGTGTATTCTGGTATCTACACATTAAGGCAGAAAGTGAAGAAGCCACGAACGCGTTTCAAGTTCTGCCTTGATGATATCGTTGTGTCTGTGCTGAACTTTCAGTTTTTGTCTTGCTTGAAGAGTTGTGGAACGCCGGTTACATCATAATTATGTCACGATTCTCTTATTCAAGAGGACATTCATTGAAAAGCTCTGCTTTGTAGTTCAATGAAAGGACAATAAAAGTCATGTGTTACAGCTAATCGTTTTATATGTAACCTTCATATGACTTCGAAACGTGGACGTTCTAAAAGACACAGCAATAACTGACAACTCTAAAGGAATCGTACATCCTAACTATTTGTCCATTATTTATTATTCAATTGATGACATTTTACTCTCCAGAAATGATGAAATGATATACAGATGAATGAGAAAGCGATCAACTTGAGGCATGAGACACAATTAAATTAGACTCACTGCTTCTGCATACAATGCTCCTTGCGAATAATATGACGCTCTCTTCCTAAGACCATTTGATGGCATGAACATCATTGAGAGCGAAGCGTATAATCTTGCGCATCTCATCACACCGTTTAGGAACTGCAGCGACCACGCAACACGAAGACTCAATTATTCTATTGTTCTATTATTATGCAAGACTATGGGATACTGTATCTCAACATAATGATGTGTCTACCTGTGGTGGTGCTTGTGATGATTATTTAGATATTACGAGAATATTTAATGAACTCTACGGTAGTCTACGAAGTGAAGGATAATAAAAGATGATTTAATTGAAGCGTTACATTCACACATACGCCATTACTACAACATTCACTTTCTGTGTGAGGCAGGGGCCAGATTTAAGTGAGTGATCATCAAATCGTAATCTGTTTTTCCAAATTCATGCAAATACTTTATTTCGTTCTGCACATTATCTGCTGTCCAAATGATAGTTGTTAGGAAATGAAAACTGACAATTTGCCTCTCCATGAATATTTTACAAAGGTGTGTGTGGGGCCTCGAAATGGCAAACTCATAATAACCATTTTGTGTTTGTCTAAACAATGCATCTTGATTAAGAAGAAAATAATTAGCGTCTATCTCTTAATCTTAAAAATCTCATTTGTGCACTGTTACGACAGCAGTCAGGAAATTTTTCATCTTTCATTACGTCGAAATGTCACTAAAATATTATTTTCACTGATGACAATGCGCTGGAGTAACAAACAATACCACAGGAAAGAAGATTTTTTCACAACTCGATTAAAGCAGTCATCAACCTACATATCTTAACTGACTTACCAACATCAATTGACCAACTGGCTTTCTCACTGCATCCTCATTCCCTTACGACGCGATAAAATTTTGTTGAACTGTTTATAATACGGTTTTAAAAGGTAATGGTGCCATCACAGTGCCATCGCCTTGTAACAACGCTGCTATTATTCTATTCCTTTTTTTCTATTTCAGCACCTGGAGCGATTTTTTTAAAAATACTCTGCAAGAATCTTAAAGAGCTTTGGAGGAGCGCTTTGACGAAGTCGCGACGAATTTCTGAGCTTGCACGCGAGCGGTATCTGCTATAGATATTAGGGAGCTTTTGGGGAGCATATCCTAAAATGGTATGCCCTACGTTATAAGCGCCCATGTGAACTGTATCATTTCAAGTTCTAACACAATTTGCACAAGTCCATCGTTTTGTCCTAAGGATTCTAAGTTTTCGCTCTTCTGGGTCAATTATCACTTGTCGATCAGGTTTGTCGTCCATTTGTCCATGATAAATATAGAAAATGTCGAGATTGTCCCTTTTGGACGTTAACGAACCTTCACTACGCTCACGTTTGCTGTAATCTCTTTTGGCAAGTTTCACGAGGAGAATGGTCAGTGTGGAGAGCTGTTATTTTCTCAACAATACTATAAATTCAAATATGAAGTTAGTTTGTCGATGCAAATAGGTCTATCAAACTGACCTAGCTACTGCAATCAAATAAGGTTGGTGCTATAACTATGAACTATGTAATTGCTAATTAATTATCACAAAATCTATTTCTTGGCTTTCAATTTAAGAGAATCGGGTTTTATCCAGTTTGATAAAAAGTCACCGTTATCTAATGAAATAAAACTAGTGTCGAAATGTTTAACTACATAATTACTAATTAATAACTTAAATAAGTTTAAGCCGTTTTATCTGTATAACAGTTATTGGAGATCCAAAAAAATTCTTCCTACTCTTGCTCTTAATATCAGGCTGGTTTAATCACCTTATAGACTCTAGTAGAACTCGTCACAGAATTTTTAATCATTTAATTTCTAATTATAAGTCGCAAAACCATTTTTATATTTTTTTTCAAAACAAAGGGTTATTTTCCTGCATGATATCAAGGTGATGGCGTCGACATAAATTATTGCAAATTCAAAAAATCTTATTGTACCTTCTACCTTTTTGTAATTTTAAGTGTAAGTTTTTTGTATTACAATTTATACCTGATGATGAGGCCACAATGTGCCCCGAAACGTTGTAAATGAAGTTATGTACTTGTTACCAATTTTAAATGTCTGTCTAAAATATTGAAGTATATTACGTAATTCTCGTGATTATACTCGATAATTCAAGTGGAGAGTCGTTTCCCGATATAATTCTAATGTTCCAAAAATCTAACGCTAGATTTCGCGCAAAAGCTCAAGTTGGGTTCGTATCGTAAACGATTTAGTGCATCGCGCTATGCAAAACCTCTGTATTGAGACAGTGTACAAGCTGGGCGCAGGCGCCAAGGGGTAGGTACCCCACAAAAATAGTGCAGTTGGCGCGAAGCCAGGACGAGACGTACGCTGGCGGGTACCCGCAAGAGAGCGAAGAGCTGGCAAAAAAAAAAAAAAAAAAAAAAAAAAGAAGAAGAAAGAAAGTGGCCGGGTTTACGGTGGCAGCGCAACCCCAGAGCGTGGGCAACGTTGCGCTTGGCTGCACTCGCTGCGGCACGTGGCGCCCGCCCACGCGCCCACTGCCACGCACACGCCTCACCCCCCCTACCGAAATTCTATTTTTCGACTCGCCATTTTAAATACTCCTCCGAGAACGTATTCTCGAGAAGCGGGCATGCCCCGCGGCACGCGTGCGGGCGAGTCGAACGCACGCGCCGACGGCGGGCGAGCCCGCTGGGCGGTCGGGGAGCTGCGGTCTGCGAACGGCTCAGCACGAGTGGTAACGATAAAGGAAGAGGAGCTATTCTAATAAGGCGAGCGCGTTTTCACCTGGTCCGCGCAGATGCGAATACATGAGTAAAATGGTCGCTAGATCTGAACGTAACTTCGGTGAAAGACAACTAAGTGAGAGTGGTCGTTAAATGAGATAAGGGTGAACAGCGTAGAAACAAAACTTCTAAAAATAATATTTCAAGAATTAATAATATGAAAAGCACGTTTGTGTATGAATATTAATTATTTGATAAAGAAAGTCCAACGGTCGTCGAAGGTAAGCGAGCGGTCCACAATCACCGAAATCAAAGATCCCACTCTTTTCAATTTCTTCACATTTTCAACTACACTCATTATATACAGATTCCTACCAAAGGATATCCATGTCAGTAATATTCTTTAAATAGGTGTTTGAAGTGTAATTTTCTTCAAATCCAGCAACATAAATGATTTCATGCAAACATTCTCCAGTTGGCTGCATGGCAAAAATAATGTTGTACCACAGCCCTTACACATTTTATTCGACGTTTGTACTGAGAATCGGAATTTCTACATGTTACTCATCCCCAACTTATGAATGAATGAAAATTTAATAGGCTCCATGACTGAAGCAGCTATAGCAGCCGTGTCCTCCATAGCCATCGTTTCCAACATAGTGATGTCGTCCCTTCTTGCGTCACACTATCAAGCTCCAGTGACTTGGACTTTGTTGCATAGCTCCAAAAAGGCACGCTCGGAAGTAGCCATGCCCAGAGAACCCGGAATAAAGCACTCCTATGCCTTGAGAGACAGCCCTGCTCTCGAGCTTGTTTCCTACGCAGTACAACTATACAATGGGCCATATAATTAACCATAAGTCCATGAAAACCCACGTATTATTACTAGAACATAAACAAATATACAGGTGGACCACCTAAGTTGGCCACAGCAAATGTTTTGAAAACTGTTTGAGGTATCGATACACTATTTGCGCCATGTTGTTGCTGATGATGGGGCAAATAACATATTTCGTTTCCTTGTTAGTACCGTATGTAATTTTTGAGATATTGACACAACTTTGTTTTTTTAAATGGAAGTATATATTTTTTCTCCAGCATTCTAAAGTTCTTTAAAAATGCAATGTAATAATATAAATATTGTTAATATTCGAAAAGTATATTTTGCAAAAACAGTGCAATTAGAACTTGGATCCTGATAGATCCAATTAGATCCTGATACATTACTGCTCCCTGTGCTGCGAGAAGCACAATAATGCATCTTTGCCCTTGCATAATAGTTCCCACACCATCCAAACTACTTGGAAAATCCTTTTTTGTCCCTCTTCTCAGCATCCTGGGCATCAGACTGTGCGGGCATGCAGCCTGGGCATCACACAACTAGTCGCCAGAGTAGTATAGTAGGATTATATTAAATCAATTGAATATGTCAAATCTCTTAGTTGTGTATCAAAATAGTTTGAATCTGCCATCAGCTGACAGTAATAATTGAAATTATCTGTATGAAAGGGTGAAAAGAAACAATATGTGTATACTAGTTTTCTTACTCTTCAGTTCTATTTACCAATGTTATGATTTTAATAAAAATAATTTGAAATTTTTGAAATTCAAAATTTTATTGTGTCGGACAAAGTTCGAAGTTTTATTTTTTAATTGTTTATATGTAAATGAATAGTCAATCTTCAGCTCTCACATTCTGCTCAAAAAGTTATCAATTTTGTTCAACATTTACATTAGAACGTAATGTTCGGTATCCTCCAAGATAGAGTTACACAGGTTTCTTGCCATTTTCTCAATAATGTTAATGTATTTTACTCCCATGTACGTAAAATTTAATACAATGTTAAGCCATTGCTCTTTCTGTCTTTAAATATATGTTTTCAACTTTGGATATTGAAAAATAACGTTCTATTTTGAGCAGAGTTCCGCAACAGTGCGATGTATTACAAATCACTATTTTTGTTGATATTAAAAAAATATTTGGGAAAGAAATAAGTTAATAGTTAATGATATTTTAGTTTCCAAATGTGCTTTTTGAATGTTGCTGAACAAAAGTTAGGAATTTTTCAAAATTTACATTTACTTCTTCAAAATAAAAGTTTGAATTCAATTCTAATGACTTCCTATTCAAAGACACGTGTAGTATTTTCAACTTACTAAATGCAGCTTCATTCTCTGTGCACGTTTTCTTGAGCTCATTAGGGCATATGGTTATTGAAATAATCGTTCTCCATGTCCTGGCAGCAGAACGTCGATTCCGTCACAATGTGTACGATAAGGGATAATACCAACTAGTGGTGCTACAGAATGGCGCATACTTTCCCGTATAACTTTACTATTTCGTTGGGACTAGGCCAGCTATTCGGAATTGCTCGTGCCAGCTGCCATCTATCGCCGCCCAAAGTGCATTTTTGGACATTTCTTAATTTTTCGGTTTCCTAATGGTAGAATGGAAATATTAATTTTAGAATATTAAAGAATAATAAAACCTCGTCCTAAATGACAATTTTCTTTGAAAAATGTGGAGCCGTTTTTAAGAAAATGGCGTTTAAGCGTTACTAAAAATGCGAAATTTAAAGATCTTTTTCATAAAAAAGTTTTGAGTTTTCGCAAAACTTCATTGAAGTCATTTGAAGTACTTACACTCACAAATACAAAAGTGTTTACAAATTGCTGGTAATGTGCATTTTAACGGTGAGAGAGAACTTTCAAAAAACTTACATTTGTGTAATTTTTGAAAAAAATGCACCAAAATGAACTTCACATCACGTTAAAGGGTGCAATTTGCACTATCCGTTCGAAAAGTTTGAACACAAAATTTGGAGCCATTTTTGGGAAAATGGCGTTTGAGCGTTTCTGAAAATGCGGAATTTTGAGCTAGTTTTCACAGAAAACTATTCAATTTTCGAGAAACTTTACTTGATATTATTTAAAGCACATGTACTCATAAATATAATAATGTGAACTATCTGCCACTAATGTAAATATTAACGACGTGAGAGACAAGTAAAAAAATTAATTTTTGTAATTTTTGAAAAAAAAAAGAATAGAGCAATATAGCAATGATGTCATCTCTTAGAGCACATTTAGCACTATCCCTACAAAATGTTTAAAGAAAAAATTTGGAGCCGTTTTTGAGAAAACCTGGTTTTTGTAATTTTTTAAAATTGCAAATATTGCTTGCAATATTGCACAAAAACTACTAAAATTTTCAAAAAAATATACATGACCTTAATGAAAGAACTCACTTTGGACAACGAATTTTATTTCAAGGAAAAATCTCTATCTTCAATTTTGTAGTTCTAGGAATACACCAAAAAAATTTCAAACTTTTGCAATTTTCGAAAATTCAGAGTTTACCTGGAAATATCCATTTTCGAAGAAATCGCACGTATGGTTTAAACGCTACAGTTTTTCACAGACGGACGGACGGACAGACAGAGCTTTTTAAAAATACACTTTTTCGGTCTCAAGGTACTCCAAAACGTGTATTTCTGTTAAAATCTCGAATTCGATTTTCCGCAACATTACATTACTTTCTCTATACTACGTATATTACTCCGTATATATATACGGGAGAGTAAAAATCTGTAGCAGATTTACCTTTGCAAATAGTTTTATTACACGGAGGCGAATATTTTCTTGTCAATTCTTGCCCAAAACACTCCTTGCTACCTGTATTCTTAATTAAACTCAAGGCGTATGCGAGTCTGAGTCCCCAGGAGTAGCTCACTGGCCAGCGTGCTCGCTTTCAATGACGCGACCCCGGGTTGATTCCTGTTCGGAGCAGATTATAGTGTGCGCTTTTCTTGAAATGACTCTGTATCTGTTGCTGCGTGACGATGGGAAAGCACTCAACATCCCTTCATACTCTTTGGAAACGTTTTAAATCTTTTTGCGCGTAAATTGTACCTCCTGAGACATGTTTTTTCTAAAAGGACTTTGCAAGATTTATATTTACAGCCAGCATTAAATAAGATTTAATTTTTGGTTTCGGTGTGGATGAACGAGTTAGAAATACCCGAGAATGAGCTTCACATTTTACCTTCTTCCTTACGTGGGAAGACGTTAGGGCACAGGGGACAATAGCTTCATGTACTGAATGAGAGATGTGATAAATGAAAATTATATTGTTTTTTTATTTACACATTTCATGATATATTACGTGCCAGAGACGAGGTTTTATCTGTTTGAGTAATAACATGATGAAAACTCTAATCAAAAATTCTCTCACACCAAAAAATTTTTAAAACGCTTAGCTCCCAGGAAGTCAATGATTACAATATCATATTTCCGGCATTTAATATTTTATTTAGTACGTTTTAGAAATAGATTGTTTCGCTTGTTTGAAAAGACACATTCCTAACCTTTATTCCTTCTCCTTAGAGAACAAAATGGGAAGATTTCTGCGACAACTGGTGACAAGATCTAACCGTGATTGTTCAGTTAATTATGATTTAACAAAAGTAGTTGGTAAGTATTTTATTCTAGATGCAATTTAAAATAAATGAGTTGTATTAATATCAGATAACTAATAAAAGAAAGAATGAAATAAATGAAGCTTTTGGCAAGACTTTTTCTAAGAAAATTATATATATATATATATATATATATATATATATATATATATATATAATTAGCTATCAAGAAGTAATGAAGATATTTTATGTTCATTAATATGAATACTTTCCTTATTTTCAACAAGAAAGTATAATGATCTCGGAACATATTTAATAAAATAGTTCAACCCATATGACCTCCGTTTAAGTTCTCGGTGTATTTGTCCAGCCAGGGCGGTCGAATCCCGCACTGTGCGTTAGGTGGCTAGCGGCAGTCAACAGCCGCCTGCCAAGGTCATTGAAGTGAGAATCGCTGGGCATTCCTGTCGTAAACACTACTCTAACTGCGAGGTGTTTCCACTGCACATACCTAGTGCGCCAGATGCTGATGAACTTTGCGGGCGTTTTGATCTTACTACACTTTTGCTATTACGATGTATGGCACAACATGCTCATATACACAACTCTTTAAGCGCACATAAAATCTAGTATTTTTTAATAATACTCCATATTTTTGCTGCTTAAAATATCTATTAACTAAAAATGCACTATGACGACACTAATAAGTCATTAAAAAGATAGTGAGCACTCTTAGTGAACTCGCAGTTGATACGGATGTACTAGTTGAATCACACAATAATATTTAATGAGCGCATGAGCGATAGCAATCCACTCTGACAACGCCCCTGGTTTGTATTCCCTTGTAACATGCCATACATATTCATGCGCCACGCGGGATGGGTCTAGAGAACACTCGTCGTTAGAAGTGCCACCAGCAGAGAACACATTAAATGAGAGTACATTGTGGAAGTTTTCTGAATAATAGCATTATGTTCCACTCCTGTAAACCCACGGACTGAAGGAGCTTGGACTTAAACAAGAAGTTACGTGACGGGTAATAAGCCATTTTGCTTTGTTCATATGCATCCTATATACAGAAACTGCTGTATTAAATCTAATGGAACATTTCTTTCGAAGAACATACGAATGTGTAATTTTTATTAAATGAAATACAAATCACAATACGTTAGACTGAGGAAAGATTTATGGATCTGATCATTTTCATATTTTCAATAATGATGACGTTTATAAACAGGAACATTTGCATTGAGCCTGATTCATAAAAGCATGTGTAGCAGGATATTATATTAACACAAATAAAAAGTTACATATAATATAAATCCACTCATAATATGTGATTATCACCCTATAATGTGCCAGTTGCCTCCACATTAGTGTGCTGCGAGGTATTTCACTTGCTCTCCCGTATTCGCTCGAGTGTTTCATCCTCGAGCGCCGTTAGTGCGAGTGTGCTGCGCTCGCGGTGGGATGATTCGCAGCTTAGACAATTGGCCCTTCTAGAAGGGATTGATGACATGCCATATGCGACAGTGGTGTGGAACTACGAAAGCAATAAACCCTGAGAACTTTTCAGACTGATATTCCAAGTATTATAGCTACATTTACTGCGCATAATGGAACTGAATATGTACAGAAATGTTATTAATTAATAAATGTTATAATTAGATATCTGTTCGAAACTAGAACAAAAGAATGTCATTGATTTTTTCGATCGGTTTCAAATTCAAGGGACCGCGACATCAGCCAGATCGATAGGGGAATATCAATTTTGGAGAAAATCGGCTGAACGGTTTAACCGCTACCTTTGTTAACAGACGGATTGACGGACAGACTGACGTTTTGCCGTCATTCGATTTTTCGCAATCAACGGCCCATCAAATCTGGATTCTGGCAACACCTCGTATTAGAGGAATTTTTTCTAAATTTTACAACTGAATTTATCCACTTTTTCTTAATCAGGGCCCTGTAATAAGAGTTTTTTTGCCGAAAATTCGCCGCTTTTTCGCGCAGCATTCTACTCCGTAGCAAGAAAATAAACGGAAAACAGAGAAATACTGTATGTGACGTATAAAGGAGAAGTATACATCTACTCACGCTTTCTTTCCTTGTGTTTCACAATCTCTTCCCCACCCTTCTTTGTGCATAGTTCAGTGATGAATAAATTGTCGCTCTCCGGTAATAGAAAACTTATCTGCATCAGTAAACGAACTACAGATTTGATTTTATTGTAATGTTAACCAAGTATTAACCTACACCTCAGCTCTATTACAATCTGCGATCTTTTTCTGCAATCTTAAATCTGGGTACTATGGACTGTGTCTCTCCAGAATGTTATTCCATATCTCTGGCGGGAATGTGTATTTGCAAAATACAGGCAACAAGCTTCATGAAGGCTGACAAAATTTGAATGAATTCTGAATGTGTAACATAACACTGATTTAGTGTTCGATTAATTTATATGGATATTCCATTTGAGATTTGAGTCTAGCAGTGCCAGGATTAACGCGCGTTAGAAGCTAGTTTTCCTTGGACCAGCACTTTTTAGCTCGTAATGTTGAAGTGAGCGAAAACAAGTCATTCTTGTCAGTCATTTAGCGGATTTTGTTGTCACTCGTTATGCTCGAGCGAAGTTGTCTCGAGCGGATTCCTGATCATACACCAAATTATTTAACTGTTCGAATACACGCAACTGGACAGTTAGCCAGTCTGCAAAATAAATATCATACTAACAGCTATTCACATTGTTTGACCTTGAAATGAAGCTTGAGGGATGTTTGTAATAGTTGGAGATTACATCAGCAATTCGTGCCAACCCGATTGTTGAAATATGCTACCGTCACTGACATTCAAGTTTACCATTTATTTTGACTGCCTGACGAAAAGTTAAGAAAAGACAATATATAAAGAAATTTTAAAACATTGACGAACGAAGGCAATATTCCAACTTCTTATCGCTCTCGACCTCGAGAAGCGTCCACCGCCTTGAAGTCCGAATGTAGGTAGGGAGCAAGATATGTTTACTAATTAAACCACGGACAAATGTAAGGGTATGATACTTTAGAATTGAGCTATCGTCACATTTTCAGTTATTATGCCAAGTCAATTTTTTAGTTCAATTTTTTTAGTTCAATTGGCTCTTCCGTCAGTCTAATATTCGAAACTCACTCGTAACTAGTGTAATAACATAGTATAACTCTAGGCTAGTCGCAGAATGAGACGCAGATGACTCATGGTGAGTTTCCGATAACCACTGATTATTAAGACCTGCGTCTCATTTTGCGACTAACCTAAAAGAGAAAAAGGAACTCAGTTAATGTGTTATACGCATATACAAGGTGTGAGTGCAACTTTGTTTGACATTAATTTTCTCCATGAGTAAGGGTGAGAAAACATAAAAAGATGCCTTAGTTTACGGCGAAATGTTTTTTTTTTGTATTTCTTGAACATGTGCCGCAAACCTGTGTCTCTAATTCTGCTCCCGAATTATTCCAGATGAACACTCTGGTCGCTACGGCACTGTGTTTTATTAGTCAATCTAAGAAACTGAAAAATTCTAAAAATCGAGTTCATTATTCCAAAGAGGAATATTTAAAAGAGTTGTAGTTAATTTATCGCATGCATTTTTCCTTTTCAAGAACGCAGAGTTTCCTATCCAAATACAGAAATCGTTGATGAAACAAATTACACTGCCGACAAAGGTGCTCTAAAGGAACATGCAAAAAGTAGATACGCAAAAGTGAAATGTTACGCTTCAAGAGAACGCCTAGAAATTACTCAGAGCAATTCCAGCACCATTAATTCCGCCGCAACCGAGACTATAAGAAGTGAAACACATTCTCAATACACGTAAAAATCCGAAAGATAAGAAGGTAAATGTATCACTAATGCAGTTAACGAGTCAGTCGAAATAGTAGAGCAAAAAGAAAACGGGAAACGAAATAAATTAGCTACAATACAAAATTGTAATAAATAGCTTGCAATGTTCGCAGTTCGTGTAGAAGCAAAGCATGCCAACTGCTCATTTCGATTTGATAAGATGTTTCAGCCAATTCCGAAACATAAAAAAGCAATGTTGCTATCTGTGCATGTATAATTGTCAGTCCACTTTTCACCCTAAATGAGCGTTATTATTGCCTAATCTTCATAAAAGACAATTTAATGACCGTGCTATGAATAACACTAAGTGCACTTTCGCTTCTTCCAAGTTCCCCGGGTATTTTTCTCTGTCGTCGGTCAGAACTTGCTCCGACTCGGTGATAAAACACGAAGAGAGGATTTTAAATAACATCTCATTTACGAGTTGACCTGCAGCCCTCCATTAATCTTGGCGACCACACAACCGCGGCTCCACTGTTGCAGCGTGTACCCTATAACAGCAAATACTGTAGTCTTGGGATAAGAATGTTTCCTAATTCATATGGTACATAAAGAAAGCTGAAGACAGCAGCTACAAAGGACTCACAATGAGAGAAATTGGAGTAGGTTTAAAAACATAGTAGTTTTCCTTCCAAACTAATAAAATATCTATCAATTAGTAATGACGTAGACATATTTCTGGAGCCGTTTCTGCAAGCAATTATACGCAGAAATCTATAACTATGGTTATAACAAATTGCAGAAATTGGAGGATTGTCAAAAAAAATCGAACAGCATTTTAACCACATTGCTAGTAATGAAAGTACTCCACAGAACGTTACTTGAACTGAATGATGCTGTTATTTTTTTTACACCCCATTTGACGTTTAGAATTTTTGTAATGGAGAATAAATATAAATAAGATCGTGAACGAATCGTTATAAAGTAAAATCTGTCTGACGACGTAATTTTGAGGAACAAGCACCTGTGCCTCTACGAGTGAAGCTCTAGACAACCCCCTAATAGATGCGGTACCACGGTAAATTTGAATTGTCATACACGGCCAGGATCCTCTGAATTTAGGCCATTAAGAACTCGTGCTAATCGTGGATTGACGCAGATGTCTGCTCTAAGTAGACAACGACTTAGCTGATAGTAAAGATGCGGGTTACATTTCGTTCATCCCTTAGGCACTGCCCACAGCCTCCGCCGTCGTCTTAGTGCCAGCCACCCCATTCGCCAACCTCGCCATCTCGCAAAGACGCATCTACTCGCTTCTAATACATTATGTATTTATGTATATACAAGCGAGGCTCGACGCCCGTTTCAACGATGACGAGGCGAAGCTAGAGTGCGGTGGTGGTCGCGGCGGCGGCGGTGGCAGACGTGGAAGAGGCTGATAGAGGCCACAGGTAGAGGCAATGGCAATTGCCGACGGCCGCAGAAGCAAAATGCCGTGACGGTGGGTATGATGTTAAATTTTACCAAGATTGTAAAAGACGACATTAGCTCATTTAGTCGTCTCAAACAAAAAGAACGAGGTAGCGATAATTCAGCGGTTGCAGTGAAAGTACAATTGTCAGGAAACCAAAAATGAGTGACCGTAACAGTGTGGTGGAAAGGGGAACCGCGAAGATAGAAACAAGGTCAGCAAGAACAGGACGCGATTATGAAGGAAAAGAAAAAGCAGAAAGTGACAGAAGGTGTTAACAAGTTAGGAAGCGGGAACAATGGCAATTTACAAATAGAATGGATTAATGGGGGTGATAAGATTATGCAATTAAACGAGGAGGAAGAAGAGGTAGATGAAGGAGAATAAGAGGAAAAAGGAAAGAATGTGAAGAGAAATAACCAAAAAAGATAGGCAGTGGAGGTGGATTGAAAGAAGAGACGAAGAGAGAAATATAAGAAAGAGGACAAAAAGGAAAAGTTCGGCAAGGAAGATAAAGCAGGACGTTTCAAATTATCAGAAGTATGGTGGCAGTACCGTTTCGGTAGACAGAATTAGCGCATCGCGGTTCGGTGCAGTTTTTTGCACAGCACTTCGCAAGAAGCGGTGGCAGCGGTTGTGGCAACGTCAGCTGCTACATTTTAACTCAAGGGCGAAACGAATTTCGCGAGCACCGACGGGGGCAGCAGTGCCGTCTGCGGTGGGCGGAGCAGCGGCTGTGGAAGTGGCAGCGGCAGCGGCAGCGCGTTTGCTCCGCGTGACGCGCGCGCCCCCGGGCGAGCGGCCTCGGCAGCGGCCAATGCGCCGTCGCTGCCGGGGCCGCCTCTACCGCCGCCGCCGCCGCCACCGCCGTCGCCGCTGCCGCCGCCGCCGCGGCGCCCAATGCTGCGATGTGGGGTCACTGGCCGTGCAGGCGGCGGCGCGCAACGGACGCTGCCTTGCGCTAGGTCAGGGCTTCCCGCCCGGCCGCCCGCCCGGCCGCCCGCCCTCCGCGCCGCCGCCGCGCCGGTCCCGCGGCCCGACGGCTGTCGGCGCCCGCCAGCGCCGCCCGGATGCGCCACCGGCGGCGGCCGCTCCGCCCGCCGTCCGAGTCCCGCCCTCCCCCCGCAGGGCGTCGGCGGCGGGATTGCTGCGGACCCGTTTTCCTCATACACGCACCATTCAAGGAGTTCCCAGACTCCTTTACCCTTTTCCACCTCATTCACGTGCACTGGCTCTAAATATTCGGAGAGGCGAGCAGGCTCTCCCGCCTCCTTTGCAATATGAGCGAAGATGGTAGGATGTCGACCTTGTCTATTTTGAGAGACGTTTCCAGAAATACCTCGCAGAAACTAGCTCGACCCGAAGTGACCATCAAGTGTATTTTTAACGCGTGAGAAACGCGCCTACTGATCCACAGAGGAATCTCAAGAACAGCCATTCCGGGCAATTCATGTGTTTTTGAGGGGAGTCATACTTATGCGGGGACTACCCCATAGGACACGCGAGTGAGTGAGGGGACGGGGGTAGAGGGTCTGGTGATGTCGAAATGATTCCAAACATCAACTGAAATACGGAGATGGGCGCGGACGCTTGTGTGGGGCCGGCGGGTTGCGAAGGGGCGCGAAGGGGCACGCCAGAGAACGGAGCGACGTGTGGGTCGTCGCACGCATGGCGATGGCGATGGCATGTCGGCGCTGCACGAGGCCAGCAAGGGGCCCGTGGCAAGCGGTGACCGCATCAGGGAGGGGAGGGGAGTGGGGGGCTGAGGCAGTGTCGTCGTCGCGGTGGGGCCGAGGGCGAAGCGGCGCCGGGCAGTGAGGGGGAGCAGCGGGGCCGGGAGTGACGACGACGGCGGCGGCGGCGGCGGCGCAGGTGAACGACCGGAGGCGTGGCCTTGGCGGCCGCCGATAACACGCCGAGCTCCGCGCCGAAACTCAACGCTTTTTTTCTGAAGGCAGGTCAAGAGAGCGCATGCTGTGCTGCGCCGTGCTGCCGCGCGCCGCGCTACTCGCCGGTCGTCACGCGGCTAGCCGCAGCCCTGCGCGACGCGGCGTGGTTCGGCGCGCTCCAAACTCTCGGCGCTATCTGCCGCCACATTATTCACTATTCCTCCTAGGCTACGCTCAGGAACATGAGAAAGGGAGAGTAGGGCGTAGACGTGTAAATCCTGGCCATCGCCAAGGGACTCGTCTGGGACATCGATACGCTTGCTCGCCAGAAAGTTTGGCATGGTAAAATTGGAAACGAGCCCTCTCCGACGTCCAAACACGTGCGCCTCCAACAATCTTTTCCCCAGTCAGTCAACGCTCTGGCATTAGCACTATGCTACTTTAAAGTCTTTGCAGTGAAGACAACTGATTCGTAAATCTAATAATAACTAAATCCGGGACCTCACTAATTCAAAATCGGGGGGTTTACCAGATCTCAAATAACAATGAACATATGGACACCTTTGGCACAAACCAATCTTATCCTTATTAAACTTTATTGCATGAAGTTATTATCAGTCGTGTTTAGACATGTCTCCGATTGCAGCTTAGGTAAGAGCTGGGTTTAAGAGTTAATTTAACTTAGAAGTCCCGATAATTTAGTAAAAATAATTTATCCATCGTATTTTATTTACATCGAGGGGAATTGGTCATATCCTGTGTGCTTTACTATTGGTTAAAAAATTCTTAACAAATGATGTAATGTGATTCCGTATGTCTGACAAACACTGACTTCACTTGGTAGTGAAATAGCCAGTAGTAAAAAGCTTCAATGTTCATGTTCGAGGTTGTGATACAGAATAAAGTAATTTATTACATATGCAAAGAATTCTGTAATTCATTACAACAGACGTATCTGTGATTGCAGCTTAGATAAGAGCTGTGTTTACGAATTATATTTAACTTATTGTTAGTCCCAACTAATTAAGTAAATATAATTTATCCACCGTATTTTCTTTCCGTAGAGGAGAATTTTTCCTATCCTGTTACGCCTTTTATTACTGGTTAAAAATGATTTAAAAATGATGCATGGTGGATCTCCAAAATTTAGATCTCCTGACAATCACTTAGTAGTGTAGAAGCCAGAAGTAAAAAACGTCAATATTAATGTTTGCGGTTTTGACACGGAACACTGTAATTCATTACATAAACAAAGAATTCTGTAAACTGTCAACTTGATAAGTTTTTAATCACGAAGACAACATATTGTAATAGACAACAAAATGTACAACGTATTTTATGTCTTTGAACCTGAAGACGGCACAACCGTCATCGAAATGTTGTACAATAAACAAGAAGACAAAGGTGTTAAAAAAAGTGTAATATCTGTTCGAGATAACTTGTTTTAAAAGATTAAACAATTTTAAAATATACAAATAAAATTGTCTTAAAAATTGGGATCAGTTATTATTATTATTATTATTATTATTATTATTATTATTATTATTATTACCCACACCCCTTTGCTCTAATCCTATTCAACGAAAATGCTGATCAAGTTGGAAATCATTGCCCTAGAAACTCAAGTTATAAAACCAGCTATACTTGTTACAGGCATATTTTAGGGTTTAGGTTTTAGAATCATGCAGTTAAAATTGCAATTAACGCGCTACATATCATTACTAAAACAAATATTTTTTCATTTATTTATTAATTTAACGTCAAAAACAGTTAATAACTGTGTGTAACGTATCATTAAGAGAAGTGCAATCTGTGCAACATTCTAGAGCTCTGAGATCCGTACATCAACTCATGTAGTACACGATTACGTTCAATTAGGAATAAGGTAGCAACGAGCGTTTTTGGCAACAGCTGAAAAATAAAATATTTGCTCCCAGGTATACTAGTTGAAAAATGGTAAATCAGGTACAGATTTTGGTTATTACACCGTATTGTGACCTTTGTATAGCAATATACTTAGAACTACGAGAACATGGTAACAATTATTTTAGTAACTATATTCCCCACAGAGCTCAAGAAAACGTGCCCATATTGTTAAGATGAATTGGGTAGCAGTGTGTGCAAGCTTATATTATTTATTTTGTGATGTAACTGCCTACATTTATTATGTATTATTTATATATTATATTATTATTTGCTTTTTGACAACAGTAACCTCTAATCGTATTGAAACATTTATGCAACAGAAAACATTTTTCGTAACACTTTTGTGTACTGATTTTAATTGTTTAATACCATTGGCAATGCGATGTAAAGTAATGCACATGTATTATATGTGGAAATCTTGTAGTGAATTCTTGATACTGACACTGATTAATACGATTCCTACGACGTGTGTTGTAATTAGTATATCTGTATTGCAAGAAAATATGTTCCCACTGATTCGTAATTAAATAGACAAGGGCCTGGTAATATCCCAGGTGTTTTACGAAGCATACAGGAATCACGCGAATGGAATTTATAATTCGTAAAATATTTCTGCAACTCTGCTTTCCAGAATGTTTCCTCATAATATTACGTCACATCTGACACAAAAATGTAAATAGACAATATACATGCAACAATATATTTTTATTGATTAATTTAACGTCATTAAACAGTTAAAAACTGTGTGTGACGGGCTATGGAGAGAAGTGTATTCTATGCACGTTTTCATAAAGTTTGGGATATCCACTGTAACACATTAAACAAGTTGAATGTTGATTACAGACGGAAATGAGTGTTTCTGGAAGAAGCTGTATGAAAGCCTACTGAATTTGATAGAATTCTGAATAACTTAATTCTGAATAACTGAATTCTGAATAATAGTCTTTAGTTTATTTATATGGATTTTCCATTTGAGGTTTGACATAACTAAGAGACAGAAATTTTGTTACATTAAAATCAGGAAAATGCATATTATTCATTTCAATGAGCCTTGCAATCGTTTGAAATGCAAAACTGCATTGAAACAGTTTTACCTTCGTTTACTATTAATTTATTATTTCGTAACCAATTTGACGTAACTGAATTAAAACCCGGAATTTACCATATATGAGCTCAATTTGATCTATTTGAGCAGGAATTTAAAAAAATCGGGAACAGTTTTTTGATAATTCAAAACCTTCCGGAAAAAACGTTGTAACCCTCAATTTTCTGGAATGCTGAGTTCCCTCGCATTGAGGTCGTATATGGCCTGAGTAACGCATATATGAAACTATGTTGGCCAACATGAAGCGCCTTCTTTCTTCTTTTTTAATTTCGCCACGAGTTGTACGTGTACATAAACGTTGCAATAATGGAGGAAGAAAGTCGTGTGTCGCTAAATTTGTATTTTGAGAGTTACAACGTTTTTTCCGGCAGTTATTCAATTCAGGAAATCTAGTAAGATTTACATAAAGTACCCAAGAAATTTATGCATAGTTTCAAATTCGCAGGGTCTAAATGTAATTTAAATATATCGGAGGATATCTATTTGAGAAAAAATCCTTCCCACAATTTAGGCACCAGTGTGTGCAAAGTTGAATTTTTGTACCAATTCATTAGTTAGCGTATTCTTAGAACACATGAGAATATCATTAAATTACACCTTTTAAGGCAAACAAAAATCATTTAAATCGGGGAACATTTGCAAAAGTTAGACCTTTAAAACAATCAACGATCTTCTCAAAGAATTTAACGTTCAACACTCAACACGGAAAGACGGTCTCTACAAAACCAAACTATAGTTGTTACTAAAATTCAATTCCATCTTTAATATTGTATGAATTGCTCTCTCTCAGGTAGTTATGCAAGTCACGACCCTAGGTTTAGTATGATTTAATACTAATTTTCTATAACATTGTAAACAGTTTACTGTGAATTACCAACTCTTGTGTAGTATGTTCAATTGATGTAAAATATTGAATAGTTTCTTCGAAGCTTGTCTTAACTTTAATCAATAAAAAGTAACTCGCTTGAGAACATTATGACTTCAGTTTTGAAACGAGTACGTGCGATTTTGCAAAACTTTCGTCCATCGGCAAAACAAGTGTTTTTGTTCTTCAATTTCTATTTATAAAAAGAAAAAATGTGGAAATTATAAAGGTCACTTGGCATTATGCCGATGTCGTGTGACACGTTTCTACACGTCTACAGTAGTTTATGCCAACATATTCACCACTTACTGTCATTCTCTTTGAGACTCACAAGGAAAGAAAATCTTTCGTAGATATTTTCGAAACGTTGGTGCAATATGCTGCTTTTTATAACCCTATGGCTTGAAGGAAAAGATACTCTAAATTGATGTGAAATTATTATCATCAAGTTAAGGCTAGGAAACATTTCCCTAAGGGAGATGTGAACATTAAATTACCTTTGCCAGGAGATCTGAAGAGCCGGCATCTTGAATATGTAAAAAATTTAGATCCCTGGGTAAAAAAATCATGCTTCTTTATACACTGTCGAAGCCAAACATACTTTTCTTTAGTTTGGTATCACCCTAAAAATCACATCAAAAAAGGAAGAAGATTTACAGTAACAAATGAGAGATGAACTAGAATACTCCACTACTATA
Source organism: Acheta domesticus (assembly GCA_031308135.1). Classification (NCBI taxonomy): domain Eukaryota; kingdom Metazoa; phylum Arthropoda; class Insecta; order Orthoptera; family Gryllidae; genus Acheta; species Acheta domesticus. The sequence goes on from JAHLJT010008446.1 coordinate 53,968,304, forward strand.
AAAAAACAATTATTTCAGACATTTTTTCTGTATACTTTTCCTTGACTGAATCTCTACCGTCTCTCTTTGACTAGACGTAGTTGAATTATAACTAATGGTAGCCACAAGCATTGTTCGCAACATTTGTTAACAAGAACTGTTCACTAATATGTAAAAAAAATATTTGCATAAAAAATGCAACAGATTTGATTTGATAGAACCCCCAACGAAATAACTGAACCCTCCTCATTCCTTACTCGTTTAACAAAATGAGAGCTAAAGAAAACGTGCACACATAGAAAAGTTGAATTTTCTGTAAAAGCAAAGCAAGATCTCAGCATTTATGGATTTAAAGCAAGAGGCCAGCTCAATGGGTCAAGCGAAACTAGACGCAAACCTGACCGAGAGGGGAGTCACTGAAACAGAATCTGATTACAATATTTGTAACAGGCATGTGCATTATTTTCGAATTACGCATGATATTTCAGAAAAAAAGACAACCGCCAGGGAAACAGCTTTTGTCAGTGAACCCTGGGTCGAAAACGCCAGGGGTCGACGTTAGGCAGACCCTAAAAAAGTCCCCTACAATATCTGCATACGAAAATCGGACTCGAGTCGTGATTTGCACTCGGGATAGAACACTCATACAAATCACTCCATCCGATCGTTTCTCAGCCTCCCTGTTTCAGTCTTCATCTTCTGCGGACATTCAAAAAACTTTATCTTCCCTATCCAATCCACGCCGTCTTCAATTCGCCAAAAGACGAGACTTCGATAAAGGTAACAAGTGGTGCTATCATTTTATGTAAGGTTTACGTACTATTATAACACTACTTAATCCCACAAAAGAGTTTTCGTCCTGAGTAAATGTTTTTTCTACCTTGTGATTCCAACATCCGTAATTAGGTTTAGTACACTAGAGCACAAACACTACACCGATTACCTGAGGCGGCTTAACAACCTTCCTTAAAATTTAAAAAAAGTTAAAAAACATCCTATTTTCTTCGCTTTACAAAAAGAGTTGAACATGGCAAACAAGAAAACAATGATTTTAGTAAAAAAAATTGACGAATATGAGTACCGATAATTAAGAATAATTAGCAGATTTAAGAAAACTTTTTACGAAATTTCTAAAAGTTATCTGTATTTCATTACAATTACACGAAAGTAACTCCATACATATTTTAATAAATCACACGAAAGGAGTATTCAATATAACATTAAAAGTTAAAACTTTTTTGCCATATTAAATTTTGTAATGTGTAATATTTTCAAGGTAAAAGTAGTTTAAATATAGTTCAGATGATCAACTTGCTATATTATGACAAAGACCCTCAAACCATGTTTGCTGACTAGAGGTGTGAGGGAAATTTACCACATATGGTGGTAAAAGTAATTTACCGCATACAGAGTCAATACGAGTTTTTCTGGCCAAAAATGGCCACTTTGTGCTGCAGTATTACAATACATTCTTTTTATTTCATAAGTAAATTGTAGGAGAGAAAGTGAAAAATATCCTTCACCCAAGATCGTGTCTATGACTTTCAGTTCAGAATATTTCAATACCGTTAGAGCCGAGCATGACTATTAAAATCAGTATGAATAAAGAAAATAAAGTCGGAAGGACGTAGTGTATTAACTTTAATTAAAATATTACAAAGTTATTGACTTCAAGGATTTCTTGCATAAGTTGTGAAGTAGTGAAGTAGTCAATATGAAACAAACTAGTGGTGCTAAACCAGCATATTTCTTTCAATACTTGTAAAGGCTACGCAGAAATACATGAACTTTCAAAACAGTTCCAACAAGCATTTTTTCCCTCCGCGCTGTGATTCGAATTCATGTTTTAGAGTTCGTACGCCATTCACCCTATACCACCATGTCACAGCTAATTTCAAACTTAACAACGCTCTAAAATAAATGATGAACATTTGATTTTGCAATTTTTAAACAATTAGCGATTTTCGTTTGCATTATTTCAGGTCTACTTTTAGAGATCATGTAGCATTGAGAAAAAAACAACTCATTATTGTAGTTATGCAACGTTAATTTTCATTTGTATTTTTACTTTTCTCGTATACGTGCCTATACACAAAGTATATACGTAGTATAGGGAAAGTTATGCATTGCTGCGGAAAACGTCTGTGCGTCTGTCTGTGTCTGTCTGTCTGTCTGTCCCAGATCTGTCGCAATATATGCAATTTTAAAAAATTTCAAAAAACAGTTTTTCTCAAAAACGGATCCAAATTTTTTCTTTAAAGTTTTGGCATGGATGGTTCCTAATTCTCTCTAAGAGATGACATTAACGTCATATTATCTATTCTTTTGTTTTTTCAAAAATTACAAAAATGTAATTTTTTTGACTTGTCTCTCAAGTCGTTAATATTTACATTAGTGTCGATTTGCTAACATTATTACATTTATGAGTGTGCTTTACATGTGCTTTAAATAATGTCATATAAATTTTCTCGAGAACTCAACCGTTTTCTGTGAAAACTAGCTCAATATTCCGCATTTTCAGAAACGCACAAACGCCATTTTCTCATAGGTACGTTTGGCAGGGAGAAAAAAACCCTGCATCTATTTTCCAGAAGCTACGCAAAAGACACTCAACAATTGATCAAAAGATCATAGAAACCTGAGTGAGTCGAGGGTTACTTGTTTTATGGACAACACACGGATAACATCATTACACCAAACATAATAGTAATAATTTAAAATGAACAATTATTCAAATATTATGCACATTGTAGTGTATTTCTGCTACACATAAACAGGTTTAAATTAAGGCTAAAAACAGACGTAAAGGAAAACGTTTTACGTAAGAAATGAGCTTCCCTTTGGCAAGCGCGAAAAAAGAGCTTAGCGTTGCACCAGTCAAACGTCACTCCTCCATGCACGCAGAGCTTCTTGCTCACAAGAAGTTAGATGGCCGTCGTCCTAATAACATTGCGCGCCAGAAGACTCCTGACATTCCCCTCCCCTCCCCTCCCTCCCTACCTCCGCTGCTTACGACATGCAATCGAGCATTAAGTATTCGATAAATAGTACTTCTGTGTTATACATTGAAATGAGGAGAGCAGCTGACATCTCTGAGAGGGCAGCCGCTGGCAAACCTGTTGCGCTCTAGACGGCAGTGGCGGCGATGGCGCTGGGAGTGATGGTGGCTATGTTAGCGACGGTGACAGTGGTGGTAGTGGTGGTGGTGCTCGCGGCGGAGGCGGCGGTGGCGGCGGTCGCACCGCACGTTTCTCCCGCTTCTTTCCATCTGGACGGCTGTAGCCAACGTCATTTCCATCACCTTCCCTAGGAGCGTTCACCGCTGCCGTCGCCGTCGCCGCTGCCGCTGCCGTCAGGTTTGCCTTAATTGGGCTCATTAGGTGACGGCAGGTGCGAGGTGCGCAGCCGCAATGTGGTGCGGCGCGCGAGGGGCCGCCGTGGACTGACTTCTTGGGAATGGCGGGCAGGTGAGGGGAGGGGGCGGCGACCACAAAGTAGTAGGCGAGATAGTGCTCGCTAAAAGGAAGTACACAAAAAGGGCCAGCAGGACGGTAGGCACATGTCCTTGCGATTGTCTTGCGGGACTGGAGAATGTGTCGGCAAAAGGTGCAAATCGTCGGCACGAAATTAAAAGAGACATAAAGAGAGAATCAAATGTGGTATTTTTATAGAATTAGTTGAGTAAGTAACTTAGGAAATAATTAATGAGCAAAAATAGCATGCGTTTTCCAGTCGGAAAACTCACATTTCACGTCACTTTCCTATTATGTGATTCATAAAGTTTACGGAACGGGTCTGAAACAGTATTTTGGTATGGGGGTTCTCTGATCTCAAAAGTCACGTCCTCAGCTCAACAATTACTATTACAGCAAAAAATCATTATTCCAAATTCCACTGAACAGGGCAACATGAATCATTCATTTACATGACAGTTTAAATGCGATCAAATGAAAATTATGGTATTACGATAACTTAAAAGATTTAATATTTAAGTATTATTAGAACTTTAAATTATTACACGTACAATGAAAAAATATGAAGCAATTTTTGAGAATATCTTGAAAATGTCCAAGACATTCTCTATGTCGTAGTGCTTCTAACACCTAAAATGAAACCTATCTCATATTTTACTAAAAATTATAAAAAAATGTTCAATATTTTCAAAAAAGTATACATGATTTTTTACACACTTCTGAGGCTTTATTGAAAATTAGGCTTGTACCACATTTGTACTATTAGTGGACAAAACTATAGAAAACTATTACAATATTTTTTTAGAAAATTTTGAAAATATTCTAGGGGCTTCATGAAAATTATTTCCCACAATTAAAAAGATCCGTTCCAAATACACAGAACCTCGAGTTCTGGTAGACGTTTGGAGAACATCAATTTTGGGAAAACTTTTTGTGTAGCTTCGGCTTTTGCTCACAGACGGAAGGACAGGCTTAGAAAAAGACAGAAAAAAATCGCCAATGTCCTTTGAAATATCGACATCGCCGCCCGGCTTATAATTATTTTTTTAAAATTAGGAATCATTGGTTTATAAATTTTTACTTATTTTATTAATTCATAAATATTATTGATACTTAAAATTTCAGTTTTGTTTTAACACTAGGTCAAAAACCCACTTACTACGCCAAAT
>JAHLJT010008446.1:53973924-54016424 GCA_031308135.1 Acheta domesticus
AAAGATATCCCTGTGCAATTTCACACAGGCCGATGTGGCCTACAGGGGAGGTGAAAGTAGGGCTCCATCTATTGGTCGCCGTCGGCACAAGGAGGAGGTTGTGTGGCGAGCAAAACACTCCGGCCGCCTTTATCCCCAGGAAAGATCCTGATCATCACTTGCAAAGGAGGCTGAGTCGACCCCAGAACCGCCCTGAATATGTACTATTCAATTAAAATATTTTAAAACCTCAAATAAAAAAATGTTCAAACTGCGCGCCCAGAAATAATTAATGAACTGAAAATTTACTTAAACGAACGTTTTAGCTCCAAAACCCTTAGCATGTATGATGATATTAAGGGAAGAAACAACCGTACGTCTAAAGCACAAGGCATTAGTTCACACCGAAGAGATGCAAAAAACAATTCGACGCATTCCAGGAATTTTGTTAATTAACATAAGACTTCGTGTTCAATGTTACTTCGGCTTCAACATTACTTCGGCTTCAACGTTCATTGTTACGTCGCTGCATATCGTGATTACAACATACAGCAAAAATGAATTTTAATAGATTTTATAGATTAACTTAATAGTACAAATAAAACACTAGATGTTATTAAAGTACCCTAGTACGCGGCAATTGGTTTATGCCTGAATAGACAGTTTCACCGAAAAATGAAAGAAACGACGCGAAGCCCAGCCCCGTTGGCAGTCGCCGCACCGGAGACGCGGTAGCCGCTTTGAATTTGGCGCCCGGAAGTAACATTTAAACTCAAATTTTTGAAAACATTCTTTTTTTTCGGAAAAAATGGATCTGCCATTCTTCATGAATATCAACATAGATTCAGGGGTATTTTTCGTAATGGGAGCTTCTGTCTGACACTATATATATCACATACATACATACAATATTAGAGCAGAAGTCATGGAAACAACTTTTTACATTCTCGCCCTTAAGGTATTTCTTGAGAAGAGAAAGTTACGTAATGATGAGGGAAAAGCGGGAAAGATAAAGCAGAAAAACCCCTATAGCCGGGTCCTAGCAACGAAAAAGAAAATAAATAAATCCAGTTGCTACTCGTACATTTAGAAAAACATCCTCTAACACGTGGTGTAGCCGGAATCTATGCTTTGTGGGTCCTTTATATCGAAAATTGCTTGACGGCAAAACGTCCGTCCATCCGTCCGCCTGTGAACAACGCTAGCGACTAAACCGTTCAACCTATATTCTCCAAAATGACATTCCCCAATCGATCTGGCTGATGTCGCTGTCTCTTGAATTTCAAACCGAAATTTTAATTTTGGTGGTAATTTACATACTGGAACATTTCCAAATTTTCAAACAAATGGATCCAACGATTTTTGATTAAACTTTGTCATTGGATAATGTGAAGAACGTTAATGAGGTCTCATGTTTGTTGAAAACCCCGAATTTTCGAAAATCGCAAAAGCTCAAATTTTTTCCTGCGTCATCCTACAACTAAAATATTAAAGATGGGGATTATTTCCCCATCCCATATTATATCCCTTAATGAAATCTAGTCCTTAAAGACAGATTTTGAAATAACGTCATGTTGTCGCCAATTTGTCGAAAATTTTGGTACTTTTCCGGTAATTGTGCGTAAAATATAGGCAACTATTAAATTTGTTTAAACAATGTTTTCTCAAAAACGGCACCAAGAATTTTGATTAAATTTTAACTCCAATAGAGTATAAGATACTTAATAGAATGGTGCAGACCTCATTTTCTTTGAAAATTCTGGTTTTTGAAAATTACAAAAAAAAATGTTTCGGCGTCTTCCTACAATCACAATTATGAAGAGAAACATTTTTTTCTTTCTTCATGAAATGTGTTCATCAGAAACAGATCTTCAAATAAGGCTCAATTGCTCAATTTTTCGAAAATATGAGTTTTTTTCGTAAAGTGGAAACGTATTTGAAATGTAAATTCGAATTTCCAACGCTTCGTTTGAGGCAATGTTAATCTGTAAAGGTAATTTGAGAGGCGGTTCGAGACTGTTGGATATTCTGAAAGTCTCTTCTCATTGTTTAACTTAATATTATTGAACGTAATATTACAACTGGTATGAAAACTTATCTATATTAAGTTGCGATGCATATTACGTAAACGTAACAAATATTGCGAGGAAGAACGTGATTCTTGGAAACATTTTCTCAAAGAGCAAATTAATATTCAGGTGATTAATAGGTGGAATATTTATTGCTCTGAGCGTTTTATTTAGGGCCTAGAGACCATTCTAATTTCTAAGATTTACAAGATATATCTTGATGAAAACGTACGTGGTGTTGCCGAATTTTATTATAATTATAATTTACTTAATTATAGCGTCTAATTATAATTTACTGTTTAAAATAATTTTGTATGATTTTTTTAATGTACGCTAATTTAAGAATTACTTTTTCCACTCTCTGGCCACTCTGGATATGAAGTTGCAATTTAACAACAGAAAGGATGCGATACGGCGTGAAGTTTACAGAATAATCTCTTATTGCCAGGCGGTGTGTCTAGAAGACTGTAACAGAAGGGCGATAATAACGGCCGCTGTTAATATAAACTAATAATTTTATTTACAGATAAAATACGCATCGTGCATATTTGATACATATAAGTAGAATGTGAATACACTGAATTCAGTGGCAGAGAACTGTTTTAGTTTAAACATTTGAATTAAAAAAATGAATTTTTCGCGCATCGTTTCTTCAAGAAGTTTTCGAATTATAGTTGAAGTGTAAAACCGAAATTGTCATATTATTATATTATTTAACCACTAACAATATCGTGAGAAAGTGTGTGCTCTTGCAACACCACTAGTTTTTCTAAAAGATGGTGTTGGATCACACTATTTTATTTGTAGCGTGAAAGAAATGCTATGAGTTCACTACAACTAATGTGAGTTGATTACAACTGACGGCTCTGTGAGTGTCGGCGTGCTAGATGAATGTAACACATTTCAAGCAGCGCTCATACTCCCAAGATAGCCGATCTCCATGGAATAAATGGCCAACTATGTCACAGGGAATTGGTGGCTCTTGGGAATAATGCCCTTCCATACCGGATAGTCGCGAGATGGGCAGGAGAGTTCCTACGAGGACAGGTAGCAACTCGATCAGCAACGCACGCGACGACCTGTGAGTGTGCAGACCGATCGCGATGTGATACGTGCGGTAATCGAGCATCTGCTCAATCGCGCCGTTAGAGCGGGTATGTATTGCTGCCGGAATGTTGTGAACTCGTATTTGCTAAAATGCTTTGGAACATGAAACCAGTACTGTTAGTTCAAATACCTTAATGAATATGAGAAACGCAATTTTGGCACATCGATAAATATCCCTGCACTTCGATTCATATCTTGTCCTTTCATGTGTATATTTCACTATTTCCACCAGTGCTCGAATTCTTACAAAAAATAGTTGCTATGACTCGTACGTATATAATACAAGAGCTTTCTTTCATCACACCTCTATAGAAACATGATTTGTATTAGAGAGCTACAGCTTCATTTTTTCCAGATCGGGAATCGAACACACTGCTTTTTATATCGCTGAAAAATATCAATCATGATACTTTCACATATGTACAAGATTTCTTCGCAATTTGATACGTTCTTCCTCGTAGTAGTGTCCCAAGTTCAAAGATTCATGCATTCCTTTTTCTTGTTAAGTCATTAAGGGATATTTTTTTAAATTCTGATACTTGCGTAACAACATTCCAAGCCTTTCTGACATGGAACATGGAGTAATTCTCCTTGAACTTAGTCAGTCATATGTCAAGCCAAGTCGTAAGTCATTGCCTTTTATCCCTATTGGACAGGGACTCAGCGCCCGTTAGAATCTGGGGTTTCCATACGGTCGCTCATCCACGGATCAGCGGGATCTCAAACTACTTAACTTTCGTGACTTCACGGAGTTTGATTAAGAAGTTTGGCTACAGACGCAGGCGATTAAGATACGGTAATATTTTAATCGAACATTATAGAATAAAAACGGACAATTGTATATCTTTTGTAAGACACACCCACACAGAGCTTTTATGATAAGTCAATCATTATCAATCTTCATTGTGTTTCGACTTTTAAAATCACGTTGAAAACTTTATGTAAATGCATTACGTTTTCATGTTTAATCTTGTGCTCTTGTTATTGCGCAAATTGCTTCTCATGCCAATGCCTTGCGATGAAAGGCAGGATAACCATGACAAATAACTGATCGAGCCATTGACCAGATGAACTTAGCATTTAAGTTATTACTGAATTAACAAACTTCCCTTTCTCTTTCCACACATCTTCTCTGACTATTCATCTCTAATATTTCTGCCAGACATTCTAGTTTCTACGATCGATACAAATTTTGTTTTCCTTCTTGTGATGCGTCATACAATTATATAAAATCATTCTGGCACGGACTTTTTCAAAAACACATTCAAGTGTTTGACGTTTCGACATCCATCGCAAGTAATTGTGCTAAGAACATTTCAAGGTATTAAAAGAATGAAAAATAACCTGGAAATTGAGCAAACGTGTTTCATAATCGAGTGATAATAGAGATTACGTTTTCAAAAATTTAAATTTTTTGAACGTAGTTTAGAATAGTTCAGTTCGACTGCAATGAATTCCATGAATTAAAGAATCAAAGCATTGCCCAACAAGAGGACAGATAAAACGCAGACGGTAATGAACACGGTGAGTGCTGCAACCAGGATTTTTCTTCGGGGGAGGGCTATAAGTGTTTCAGCAGAGCACTACAGCTAACATAAAAAACCGCTAGATCGCAGACCAGGATGGCGAGTTTTCGCTCGTCTCCACCGTCACGAGCAATAAAACATGAAAAACACGTTTCTTATTGCATCTCCGCAACCGATTGCCCTAGGAGGTTGATATTTTGGGAATCTACGGAATTTTCATTCTCCTTCATATGAGTATCTCGATTATCGATTTGGTTTGGGATCACTTTTCACTTTCTTATTCGTATACATTCTTTAGCCAAAAAGAAAACAGTAAGAAAAGCTAATACAGTACATCTTATTTTAGATTCGAAGAGCAATGTATATTCGGAAATCATTGAAGATATTCTTCTGGTTCAGAGTTTTAAAAAGAAATATGTATAACATTTTCTAATTAATTACTTTCCATACACATTCAGTTCGCTAACATGTAAATGTAGCTATGATACAAGGAATATTAACTTGAATTGTTTCTCATGTTTTTTGCTAACGTAGTTTGCAACGTAATCAGACATGACATGTCACCTATTCTTTATTTGAGCGCTTCATCCACAAAAGGAGAAGCGATGCCGTTCTGATTTGACCTGTGAATTATCAGCTCACCGCCAGAGGAAGACGTTCGAACTTACAGAACGAGGACATTCTCTCCTCCACCACGGTACAGTGCAGTTCGCCCTACTTATTGCAGTCGATATTGCTCCGCACCGGCCACGCTACCAAGTCCTGGTACGGTCTTCTACCAGTGAACTGTTCATCTACTGTATGTGTCTGTGTGAAACTAATAATAAGTGTTTTTTTTGTTTCGTCAATCAAAGTTAAGTGGGAAATAATTGACACTTACATCACAATACGGGAAAACATCAACCGTTCAATCGCAGAAGTCGGCGAGAGCATTCGGGTTGTTCACGGCCTCGACGACGTCGCAATGGAGGACGCTCAACCTCAAAACAACTCTCAATTCTACTCTGATTTTGGAAACCACAAACACAAGACACAGTGAGTAAGAGCTGGCACCTCTTTCAATACATCCAACAATCAGCGCGATACATTTAATGTAAGCACCAGCAATAGATTTAATGAATTTTCCAACCTCTAAAAGTCCGACACTTTCGTTGCATAAATAGTAAATATCCCATCTAACTACGTCTAACACATTGATAATCATCCAAAATTCGTTTTTTTACACTCAGTGTGTCGGTGCCACACATAGGTGAATTAAATGATAAAATGCACGTCTTGGGGCTGTAACATGTCGAACCCAGAATGGGTCTTCCAATTATTCTTTTAAAGTAAAGTAATTGATCACTTTGAACCCACGTACTTCCCCTGCGATCCAAGAAAAGGACAGGTATCTTGTATAATCTAACGTACCTTCATTGTTCAATGTATTGTAACGTTATTCACGAATTTAATTCCAACCACAATCCAATGATCATATCTTTTCAGTACCACCCACGATCACATCCAAGGCCCCTTCTCCAGGCAAAAGAACTAGTTGGTTCAAAGGTCGCACCATTGATCTCCGGTATTATCAAAACTAATCCCTCGACGAAAAATCGGTAATTGCAGATAATCGCTTCTACCATCTCAACACTCACCCTCTCAATCTTGATTTGTTTTTCACAAAAACAAATCAAGATTTTCCTTTAAACGTTTTACTAAAATAGAGTAAACTCTCTTAATAGTATGGCACAGGTCCTATTTTCATTCAAAACTCTGGAATTTTCGAAAGTGCTCTAATTCATTTAAAAAATATTTTTATACGATTAAATCTTTGTGAAGGGAAAGTTTTTTTTCAATATCAAAAATTTTAAAACTCATGCACAGGTTTTTGAAAATATACATAGTTTTCACGAAATTTCAATTTGAAAAGTTGAGTATCACAGGAATGTTGAGAATATATTACGGCGCAGTAAACGATAGCCCATTATAGAATGCATAGTAAGCTCCGTAACACCTACGTTTCTCACCTTTAAAGCCCGAAAAATCTTTCCTCCAAATCAGCCCCAAAAATCATCACAAATATTTTCGTTTTTCTTCTTTGAACTTTGGGTGCGAATAAAACACAATGTGCTGAATTTAATGTCATCAACGCACTTTAATTTTTTAAATAAAAACATCAATTTTGTAATTAAAAAGATTTTTTAACTGTGTTTGGTAAGAAATTTTTCAAGTAATAACTAAAAGGTTAGTGGGTTAGAAGTCGCAATATCATTTTACGTAACCGTTACCAATAATTCGAAAAAGTATGTGCTGTTGGAGTACCACTTCTTAAATCAGAGTAAATTGTGAATTTATGTCATCAGATTCTGGGAGAGAGGGTGAACCCCGCTGAGCCTGCCTCCGTCGTGAGCCATTCTACAAGATACATATTCCGCGTTTGAAGGCAATCATACTTGCAACATAGAATGATGAAAATAAGATGTGCGCGTCTATTCCTAACGTCTCATTTTAACTCCACTTTGAGAAAGATGGCGAAACCGCGTCACTAACAAAGACCGCTAACACACAACGCCGTTGCGGCATTAATTTGCACATTCGTATACACAGTGTGCAGCATGCCGGTCGGGCCTCGGCGACTACTATAACGAAGGCAGTTCGTTCTAACATACAAGTTAGCAAGCGTGTCATTATTTTCTGCACGCGTGAGGGGAGCGGGACCCTCCGCGCCGCCGCGGCCGCCTTGACTCTCCCGTAATTTAGAGTAATGTTCCGTGCTCGCTGTTTAACTCCGTTGAAGGATGGGCAGCCACCGCTGCTTCACGCTGTTCATCACTTCCGCAGAGGCCGCGCCGCCAAGCACGCCCAAAAGGAAAGACCTGGCCGGCGTGCCACGCGCTACGAATCCCGAATCTTGTACTCCTTTCGCTTGTTCGCGTTCAAATTCAGTGGTGCACGGACCTCCCCGACGATTACGTTCACTTCCTTCACAAATAGCCTCTCATGCCGTGCCAAGTTGGACTTCCTCCACGTCTTTCATTAGTTCTTAGCTTCTGTATTTACACTTGTTTCTGTTTGAACTTACTTTTATTTATTAATCGCGATATTTATTACTCTTTCGTGTTGCTGTCCACAGAAACGCGCTAATAGCAAAGATAATTAACTTTTTTGAAGAATTAATTAACCTCCTTTTGTCGCGGGATGTACCTTTAAACGAATCAAGTAGCGAAATAAATATAATGAAGGTTTTATGAGCATGCTAATGTGCAAGTAAATTTAATAATTCTAGAGCCTATTATTTATTTTAAAAATAAGACGCCGTAATTATGAAAGTATAGACAATCCAAGAACTTTAAACTGCTCATTATGAAACACCATCGTCAGCTAACATGAGTAAGCATATACTACGTATCGTTGAGAAAACTAGGTGTTGTACTGTTGTAGAACAGTACATACTTTCTCGCGTTATTGAAAACGGCTACGGAATATTGAAATATTGCATTTTCTGCGCGACTAACACCTGAGCTATTATTTGAAAACGTCTAATTCAAACAAATCGCCCGTGACGTATATCTACATTCATTTCCATAGTCACGAGCAGCAATAATTTCTTACATTGACAAATGAAAAAACAGGGAAACATTTGACAGATACAGTATTCACAGCAAATTATACAAAAGCACTATTGCTAGCGCAGTGCTGTCAGAAGTATGTGCATTCGCTTGGCGAGTAATATCAATTCTTTGCAAAAATGCTTATTTCCATCTGTATTCAGATTTCAACTTGTTTTTCGGTTAGTCACAGTACATCATACATAGTTGATAAAAGAACTCTTATACTAATAAACTAATTAAATCACTAGTATTCTACGATTTGTAATATTAAGTTAATTTTTTACTTTGTTTTGTATATATACTGACACCGCCTCAAACGAAGCGTAGGAAAATAAAACAAAGGTAGTATGTTCGTTAGATCGACCACGGTGAAATACCTCCACAAAATACTTTAAAAGAAAGTAAAATCTTTGTTCTTCAAGACGGCAGGAAACAATTTGGCCCTTACGGGCTTAATGTTTTAATAAAAGAAATTTAAATTAGTACAGGCTCTTATGGAAAAACTTTCCCGGACATGTTTTTCTTTAAGTTACTGAAGAACCTATACGGTTTAATGTACTTTTTTCTTTTATTCAATACGTAGTAACTTTTTTTTTGGATCAGATTATATTCAATGGTACATCCTACCTCACCGGGCATTCTGAGGAGTAATTTATAAAAAAATACTGCTGCGAAATTCATCGCAAACGAAGTACCGACTCTCGGCCTTGGAGTTACGGTGTACAAATCATGGTATGTTATCTATGCTATCAGCACTGTTTCTCTTAGGGTGCAGGGGAAAACCTCGAAAAAAATATGGATTATCAAATATGTTTGGAATAAATTCTGAAAGGTTTATTTGGAAACACCAGCTCTACTAAATAAAACCGCTGTATCTTATCACCGCCATCTTGACGTTCAACAACAATGAGCTTCCCAAATATCGATAGGGCATTGTTGAGGAAATTCAATGAAGCTTTGCGGATTGTTTGAAAGAAAAATATTACCTACATCAATACACTGAGAATACAAATTGTGGAAAAGTGAATGTGCGAGAAAGTAAAAATAGAATTAATAATGGCATTATTAATAGTATATTATAATTAAAATTAAATTAATTATTTTTCACTGCATTCATTCAATTTTTCTCGTGACGCGTAGTCGTGAAACCTGTATATATTTCATTAATTTCAAGCGCACATTACGCAATAACTACTAGTTTGTGTGTTGTTCTTTTCAAACAATTGTACGTGACTTTTTTAAAGAGCTAATTTTGTAGAACAGACTTTGTCCAGGGCAAAAATCTCTACTTTCAATTTTGTAGTTTTAATTTTTTAACCAAGTGTTTTGCAATTTTCGAAAAATATGGGATTTCAACGAAAATGAGACCTACACTATTTTCTCTTCAACTTCCTTCGTATTATTCAACAACAAAAGTTCATAAACAAAATTGGAGCCATTTCTTTTTAAATTTTGAAAAATATCCGAGAGGCTGCATGGAAAATACCTCCTCAAAAAATCAATTAAAATATCGGTTTCAAATTCCAGGGGCCGCGACATCATCCAAAACTATTGGGGAACATCAAAATCTGCAGAACGTTTTAGGCACTAGCGTTGACCACAGACGGATCTTTTGCCGTCAATCGAGTTTACGGTATCAAGAATCAACTAAACAAGGATTCTGGCTACTACATCACGTGCTAGAGGATTTTTTTTCTACATTTAACAGCTGGATTTATCCATTTTTTGTTACCAGGGGCCGCCTATGAGAGTTTTCGGGCGAAAATTCGCCGTTACCAGGCGCCCGATTATCGAACTTTATCTTAAGAAGTTCCTTCTTATGGGCGAGAGTAAACATTTTTATCCCAATCCAGTCATCCAACTCGTAACTCCCGTACGTGTTTGCTGGCTGGCGATTTGTAGGTCCGGGTAAAAACGTTATTGGGATGTACTGAGAATGGCGGATAAAATAAATAAGCTTTTTTCCATCAGTCAAAACCACTTTTATTTCGATAAATTAATACCGGCCGGAGTCCGCCGTCCACAGCCTGGTCGAACAATGGGGATTTTGGTAGACAATGCGGGATCGCCGCAGGTTATTTTGTGGTTCCCCGTGTCCCATATTTCATTCTACCAGCGCTCCATTATACATATCATACCATCATTACAAAACCATCAAAGACATTCGTTTATTTCAGGTTTGACTGTATGGCTTAGGATCATAACCAACATGTGTTAATGCTGAAGTAATTTTTCATTGAGTTTTGATCAAATTTTATGCGCATTTCCCTCGATATTCAAGCCAAAATACAGTAAAAAAATTGGGTCGCTCTCTACAAAATTGTTTTCATAATAATCGCGTTTGATCGTAGTTATAATGTGGTTATTAACACCAAGTAAGGCTGATCGTCTAATATTTTCACTTCCCCGTGCACTAGTATATAATTAGTTTATTGTTAAGAAATGTAGATATAATGTATCATACAAATACATGTCGAAATTTTTTGGAGTAATTTTTATATTTTTTAAACTATCATTTAATGGATATTTTAAATGTAACAAACCACCACCCGAGGTCATGCAGGTCTCTCCCCGCTAACGCGCGCTCGGGGCGTTACAATATCCGTTAAGCACGTCGCAAAAAATCAAAATTACTAAACAATGCTTATCTAACATGACAATATGCATATGATGAATTCGTCTTTTTACGCTCGTCCTGATAGATTAAACGAGTGGTGCTACAGAATGGCTAGTTAGTTCGTACTAGTACTAGTCAGTTCTAGTTTCATTTCTTTGGCTGGGTCTAGCTTTTCGGTCTTGGCCCATTCTTTTGCCCGCTGCCATTTATCGCCACCCAAACATCATTTTTTCACATTTGCTCAATTTTCTGTTTCCTAATAGTAGAAGCGAAATGTTACTTTAAGAACATAATAGAAGAGTAATCCAATATGGAAATTTTCGTTGAAAATTTGGAGCTGATTTTACGAAAATGGTGTTTAAGCTTTACTGCAAATGAGAAATTCGAAGATTTTTATCACAGAAAACTATTGAGGTTTCGAAAAAATGTATTGCAAGTTATTTGAAGCGCTTCTACTCACATATGCAATAAAGTATACAAGTTGCCAGAAATGTGAGTATTAAAGGCATGAGAAATATTAAAAAAAACATTTGTGTAATTTAAAAAAAAAAAAAAAAAAGGATACAGCAAAATTAATTTTAGAACATCTTCAACAATGCATTTGGCACTATCTGTACTAAAAGTTTGAAGAACAAATTTGGAGCCGTTTATGAGAAAACAGCATTTGAGCGTTTCTGAAAATGTGGAATTTTGAGCTCGTTTTCACAGAAAAGTTGAGAGTTCTCGAGAAATTTAATGACATTATTTAATACACATGTACTATTAAATGCTACAATGTAAACTAATCGCCGTAATGTAAATATTAACGTAATGAGAGACAAGTAAAAATATACATTTTTGTAATTTTTCAAAAACCAAAGAATAGAGCAAAATGGCGTTTAAGTCATATAATATAGTATATTTATTACAATCCATACAAAAAGTTTAAAGGAACAATTTGGGGCCGTTTTCGAGAAAAGGTATTTGTGTCATTTTTTAAAATTCAATATTGTATTTGTATATTGAAATATTGCTCACAATATTGGAAGAAAATTTTCAAAAAATGTACATAACCTTAATGAAAGAACTAATTAAGGACAACAAATTTCAGCTGAAGAAAAAATATCTTATCTTCAATTTTGGAGTTGAAGGAAGACGCCAGAAAAATTGAAACGTTACAAAAAGTTTTTAAAAACATTGGAGCGATTTTTGAAAAAAACTGAAAATGTCCTTGGGACTTCAGGTAAAGTACCTCAAATTTTGAAGCAAGATTTTCAAAATCGCAGCGCCTCGAGTCATGTCATATCGACCGAGGAATATTCATTTTGCAACAAATCGTACGTATGGTTTAGGCCAGAGCTTTCCCACTGGCGGCCCGCCGGATCTTTTTGTGCGGGCCGCGACTTCTTTGAAAAATGTTATTATTTCAACAAAATACAATACAAATGCACAATTCATCTTATTTTTATTTAATGATATATTATTTTTCTCGTTGTTTGAACATTAATCATTAAGTATGTTGAATCAAAGTAGTATCTAATATATGTTTTAGTATAATCTCAGTAGTTGGGGTAAAAACCATCTTACATTACGGTGCGGCCCGCGGCTTAACTAGAATTTGATATGTTCCCCATAAGCCCTTCTAAGTTGGACAGCCCTCTTTTAGTCGCTAGTGGTGTTCACAGGCGCACGGACGGGCGTTTTGAAAAAAGTCTCTTTCACGATCAGGGGGCCCCAAAATATGTATTTCTGTTGTAATCTCGAAATCTATTTTCTGCAGCATTAGTTAACTTTCTCTATACTACATATGTTACTCCGTATATACGTACGTATATGAGCAGTGGCGGATCCAGGGAGGGGGTATCATGGGCCCCTCCCCAAAAGGCCTAGAGTTTTCGTTATTACCTTCCTTTAAATGACACAACTTATTTAAATATAGAGGACAATTAAGAGAACTCAATATTCCTTGGAAATCCTGATATTTCGAAAATTGCACATGTTCAAATATTTTTCGGAGTCTACAAATACAATATTGAAAGATATTTTGTTCTCAATGAAATCTGTTTCGAAAGATAAATCTGGAAATGACATCAAGAACAATTTTTCGAAAATGTGAATAATTTTCGCATAATTTTGCGTGAAATATTGGCAATTTTTTAAATACAGCGTTTGGTGAAAAACGGCTTCAAAGTTTATCTTTAAAACTTCTTCACGTATGTGTGAAAGGAGACTAAAAAATTCGTGTCTTTTCCGCCGAATACACTATTTTAGAAAATTACAAAACTTCAACATTTGAAAACTACAAAATTGAAAATAGATTTTTCCTTAAACAAAATCTGTTCTAAAAATTCAGCTCTATCAAAAAGGTTATGTAATGTATTTTGAAAAAGGATACTTTTTGGATAATTTGTGCTTAAAATTACTGCAATTTATAAAAATCATTTTCTGAAAACCGCTCCACATTTTTTCTTTAAATGTTTTTCACGGACTGAAAAAATAACGCTTAAAAGAATGGAGCAGGTCTCATATTCGTTGAACTTTATGGATTTTTGAAAATGCAAATTTAGAAATAATGTATGTGTACGTGCTTTTGTTGCATCACTAGTTTTTTAATGAACTCTATTCTTCAAAATTAATTCTCTGAATTATTACATGTAGAATTATTAAAATGAGCGGAATCCAGAAATTTTCCACAAATAGGTAAGATTTTCTCAAACAAATGTGCCAATTTTTTGTCCTTAAATTTTTGTTAATGATAATACAGGGAATTATTTGAGTTGAAGGTAATTTTCATTGCCATTTTTGAATTTTCTAAAATTAAAAAGATGTGTTTTATGGATGAGAACTTGACTAGTAGTGACCCGTGGAGAAATATCCAGAGGGTTGAACAGAAAAACCAAGGTTGTCGTTTTCAAATCCAATCTCAGGTAAAAATTTTGAGGGTCTGGGAACCTAATAAATTAAGAGACATATCTTATGTCATGAAGATGAAGGGAAATAATCGGTAGTTGACTGCGAAAACATGCGACTGAGATCAAATGAGGGCTTAAGCTAATGGAGTACATGGTGTATGCTAATATCGTAATCGTTTCAAATATTACAAGATCGTATGTGCTGTTGTAGCACCACTATTTGGAACTAAAAGATTTTGCAAAGAGTTTGTAGCAAGCTACTCTTGCACTTAACGAGTGGGTTATGAGATTTTTTTGATGTACCGTTTACATCACATCGTTCACTTTTTGACAATCGCAACCCGCTCATGAAGGCATGAAATCACACACTAATCTAAATATAAATCATAATTCCGTGAATTTAATTCTGCGATACATATTCCCTGCAAACAGTTCAGTTTTCAAAGAAAGCCATACGAAAATAATTCACCATCCGAAATAGTGTTATTCAGGTTCATTAAAAAAAGGTTATCCTTGTATGTCGCGTACGAGTATTTTAAATGAAGAGCATATAAAGCGGGGCTCTGGGAGCCAGCCATAAACCTGGATGAGCGTGGACGCAACACTGCTCTGAGCGAGGGGGAGGCCAGGACGAAACCGGGGAGACGAGTAGCCCTGCGGATGCGTCCATTACGGACCAATGCGCGCGGGGGTCGTATATTCCTCTTATCGGGCAGCGGGGAGGGCGGGGACGGGGACGGTGTCAGGGAGGGGTGAGCAGAAGAGAGGGAGGCGGGGGTACCACATCGTGACAGAGCCGCGAGGCGCGGAGGGTGCTGCTCAGCCACCACCTCCTCCGGCAAACCCCCTCTGAGGCGGCCACCCCGGCTCATTCCCCTCCCTCCTAGCGGCCACACAGCTTCCTTCATTTGTCCTTTATGCAGACTCCGGTTGACGGTATCTTGGGCAAGTCCGTCCAATTAAATATTCCTAGAGAAAATCTTAACAATTTATTACATCGGCATCTTACTGTAGAATACAGTGCTTGACACAACGATGTAATGTTCGCTTCCAAATAAAAAGGAATCATTTTGATAAGTATTGTATTTCTCAGATGTTATTTATTTCTTCAGTATTCTGTTTCTTGTATTATTTCTTGCATTATTTATAAATTTGCAATTTACGAAAATTCAAAGTTATTCAATTAAAAGTTCTTATTCTCTTTCTTATCTTCAAACGGATCTATAATTTTGGCACTTTTTTATCCACTTTTCATTACAGAGTTACAGTCGTATATTGACAATTTAGAGTATATGTCAGGAACGCGTCCACCCGCCTTATCGTTCCAGTTTACTAGCGGAGAAACAATAGCAAAGCCGGTTTATAAGTACTTTGACTTGAGGTTATCACTGCAGGAAGGCTGCGATGAACGTCACGATGATGAACGGCAGCAATTCACATTGCATTAATGCGAACATGATCTTTCCAAGTGCACTTATTTAAATAGTGTATTTCAAATGTGATCTAATGAAGTGCCCATACTGTATGATAGAAAATTATAAATTATACAACAACTATAATGGTTCTTTAAAATTTAATAAATAACGTTTCCTATGATAAAAAATTGTAAGTAAATAACTAACGATTCATTTTCATTACCTCGTATTTCCCAGTATATCTTCTACAGATAATCATTTATTAAGAAACTCGCATACATCCATAGGTTGCCGACCTGTTTTAGAGAATATCTTGAGTTCCTTCACAGTCCCTGTGCGTCGCAGCAAACGATTTTGCTGCTGCCTTAACTGTTCGTCGCATCTTGCAGCAATTATTGTCACACAAAAGGCAGTTGCAAGCACACTGTATCTTACACGTCATTATTCTTCTTGTACGTCTACGAATCAAACTTAAAGGGAAGTCGCGTTGAAAACTTGCGCTGCACACGACGCCATCCACATTCTTCTCTACAGTAGGCCACATTTGGACAGCATTGAAGCCAACTTCCCAGAACAGGTTTTGGGAGCGTACGACTACATTCGCTACCAGTATAATACACTGGCAGCCATTGTAGTCGTATTATGTAGCACATATTTTGTTGTGCAGTCATGCGCAGCATTATGCAGCACATTGCATTTCTGTGACCCAGTTGTATAGACAGGAATGGAGAGAGAATCTTTTCCCTAAAAAATTAACTAACATGTTTTAAATTTCAATCAGAGAAATACAGAATGCTACCTTTGTACTAGCGAGAAGGGAGGACAAAAGAGTAATAAAAACTTAAAATGTCAAACACTATAAGGGAGATGTAATGAATGAGAAGAAATAATCCAAGGTAAATGAAAGTGATTAATCGTTCAACTCATTTCTAACCCTGCCGCGTCGTTCAGTTTTCATGCACATATGAGACGTTTGGGTCGAAAAGAACCCTTTAAGTTTTAATTACGTATTAACATTTGGAAAGATAAATTAAATTGAAACTAAATCCGTCGTATACCCATATAGAGCCTCATATTTAGAAATAATGTTTTATAATTGTTTGGCCAAATAAAGAAATGAAAGTGATCGTAGTGATACAATTAAAATAGAGATTTCAAATCAACTACCGACAATCAATAAAACAGGAAAGTTCTCAGCATGTCATAGATTTATTTTACATATTAAACTAGGGGAGCCACAACACATACTTTCTCGCAATATAACAATGTTATTGTTATATATGACTGGATGCCTATTTGTTTCATTAATTACAAACAGAAATTACGAGAAAACGACTAACTATTGCAAAAAAGTGCACATGACCTTTTTTTAAAGAGCAAATTTTGTACAACAGACTTTGTGTGAGGCAAAAGCCTCTATCTTCAATTTTGTAGTTTTGAAATTGTTTTTTGTAATTTTCAAAAATTCGGAGATTTCAATGAAAATCAGATCTGCACCATTCTCTTAAACGTCTTTCGCACTATTCAACAACAATATTTAATCAGAAAATTTGGGGCCATTTTTTTATTTTGAATATGTCCGAGAGGCTGCATGTAAAGTACCCCCCAAAATTAAAATATCGGTTTCAAATTCCAGGAGGATGATTTTTCGGTATCAAGAAATAACAAAACATGGATTCTGGCTACACCGTGTTAAGAGGAATTTCTTTTATATATTTAGCAACTGGATTTATCCACTTTTTCGTTACCAAGGCCCGGCATTAAGAGTTTTTGTATCGCCGTTTTCTGGCGCAGGATTGCAATACTTTCTCTTCTTACGTTAGTAAGTGCGAGAGAGTAAAAACAAGCAGAACGTCAGCATAACTACATCGACAGGCGGAGGTTTGTAGGTTTTCATTAATGCTGTTTTGGAAATGTATATACAAAATGAAAATTAGTAAAAAATTTTTTTCAGTACGGAATTGAGATAACATACTAAAGTCATAATGAAAACTTGAGAAGGATGAAATTTTCATTACACATGTTCTATCCTACTAATAGTATCTGGAGATATCTTTATAAAAGTAAAAACAAGGACGAGACAAGAGGAGTTTTCTAAACATTTGCTATAAAATTTGTTTAAGTGTTGGATAACACAAAGTATGTTAAATATTATCGTAAAATAAATAATTGGTTCACATTGTTAATGATAAATCATATTGTATTTAAGATTACCAACCGACATTTATGATGTTTAAGTACAATTTCTTTAGCCAGTATATTTGCACAGAAATCCCTACACTTTACATGAAAAGAAAAGGCACAATGATGTAAAAATCTAAAGGAAAATAAACACTCAACTTCAAATTCAAAATCATAGTCACACATAATTCTAACCTATTTACCTCTACAATACATTTATTCCTTTTACGTTCTTGCCTCAACATCGTCAAGTGAAAATATTCAAATGAAGCAGAAAGGGGATTTGTTCGTCAGAAAACTCGTGTTGTGGGGCCCTGATATCGAAGCAGTAGATAAAACTATTCCTATGTGTAGTAAATTACTCTAAACGTTGTTTAGTCAGAATTTACGTTTTGTCGTTTTCCGATTCTGAAAAATCGGTTTCTCGCAAAACTCTCTGTCCATCCTTCCGTGACCAACATTAGCGGCTAAATCGTTTCGACTATTTTCTCCACAACTGACATTCTCTGTTTGATCTCGCCGAACTCGAGGCCAGAGGAAAACATTTTCGGCGACGAAACGAAATTTTACGGCGTCTTCCTACAACTAAAATACTGGAGATAGAGATTTTTTTCTTAAAGATGTTTTCTTTTTTACAAGCTAGATTTTTAAATAAAGTCATGTATTTTTTCAAAAAACAGAGAAGTTTTCGAGGATGTTTTCCAATAAATACAAACGATTTTTAAAATATTCTCAAGAACAACTGCAAATTGTCTTTTTTTATTAGAGCAAATTATGTTTACAATAATGGCATTTTCGTTGTATTTTCTGTGTTTTGGAAAATTGCAATTTTTTCAATTTTTTCTGCATCTTTCTACTACTACTACAATACTAACAATAGATTTTTCCTTCATGAAATCTGTTCATTCAAACTAGATCTTGAAACAATGCCAATGAATATCTCCAAATTTAGAAAATTGCAAATGCAAAAGTCCAAATTAGTTTACGAAGCTTCCGGAAGTTTGAAAGACGCTGGGAGACTGGTAGGGCAACGGGAATGGAGTTCTAAACCTAAGAACTTCTATTCGAATCCCAGTGGGGAAAAATATTTACTGGTTGGAAACACTTTTGCACGTTCATGTAGTATTATAATCTATACTTTCATACTATCTCCATTTAAAATGTATACTTTTTCCAGATATGTTTGTAAGTTTTGGTCATTTATTAGAAACATCATGCATATTGCATATTTATAATGTTCCCTATATTTTATATTTCGACCTTTATCCAAACATATTAAGTACTTTTTATTGTTGTGCATACGTTATGCTAACATT
The DNA here is from genome assembly GCA_031308135.1 of Acheta domesticus. NCBI lineage: Eukaryota > Metazoa > Arthropoda > Insecta > Orthoptera > Gryllidae > Acheta > Acheta domesticus. The sequence goes on from JAHLJT010008446.1 coordinate 53,992,619, forward strand.
AAAATGAAAGCGTATTTTGCAAAAATATTCCTAGAATCTGACATTAGACACACGTCGTTGTCATTTCTTATATTTTTAATCTGCATATTTAATTTTGTTAAGTTCGGAAGGAAAGTTACTCCCTCCCTACCAGGTGACTACCTTTTCGTAACACACACACACACACACACACACACACATGTTATTCTGTAGACCGGATGCTGCTCTGGAGATAAATATCTAAGAGAAATACATTTTTTCTCAAAATACCGGCGCACATAATTTAATGTTGCTCAGTAAAATGTTATTGAATAATAACAATGCCTACGAGATCACCGCAAAATAAATTACAGCCTTAGGAAACGAATACTTTTATTCAGGAACACACTCCGGATTCTTCGGGGCGGGATCTATAGGTATAGGTGTCCAGCTATTTTCTTATAAAGCATACTTCATTTAAGCTGAATATACAATGTATTTTTATTTGTTAAATTGCAGTTAACACATTAATTTTGGGGAGGTGATGAATGTTGATTTTAATTATAATATTTTAAAATGAAACTAACTCATAGATTTAGATATGGACAAAAAAATTGATAAATATGTTGCCACAGTAATAAAAAAACAAGTAGATTTTCAAAGGGAAATACTTAAGTTCAAGGCTGGAACGTAATTCTCTCACCAAATTTCGATTCTGTGCGCATAACAACACTGAAAGAATTAACCGATGTCCTAAAAGAGATTGTTCAAAATTCACCATTTACGACAATTATTTGATCTTTCTTGTTGCTTAGTAACTTTTAGTTCAGAAATCCTAAATCGTTTTCGAAAGACAGAAAACTTTTCGGAATAATCTCTTTTGGATTCTCACTAGCACATACAAAATTGTTTCGTTCGGCAATGGAATTTCCGTAAATCATCTTAATTCGTTCAATACTTTAGTTTGTTATATTGCCAGTAAATGCACCTTCAAAAATATAAGAGTTTTCTGCATTCTTATGCGTCAGGGAAATCAATTTTGTTGTTGATTTCTTATGTGTAATATGTACATATAAGAGAAAGCATTTTCTTTCGACAATCGGAAAATATATCATTTTGTAATAATTTGGATGAAATTTGTACTGACAACACTAGAAAAATAAATTTTCCAAATGTTTTAGGGAAACAGTCAAGAATATAGAGAAATAGCACAAACCCACGATGTTAAAGATTAGCTAATGGAAACTTCTACATGTAATTACGCGAGGAAAATATTCATTACATTTTACAAGAGATGAATTTTGGGAAATTGTTCTTCCGGTTGGTGATTTTGGTTCAGGATTGGGATTTGGTTCAGAAATGGCTTTTGTTTTATACCACATGTCAGCTTTTAAGTGATTTTTAACCTATTCACAATAGTAATATAGACTTATATTCTTTGATATTGCACCTCTATCACATGAAATTTGCGCTCACTACACATTGCAATCGGTAATGGCTTCATTCTTGCATCATATTACTAAAATGAGACTAAATTTAAGACGTTATGGCAACAGCAAACTAACGGCACACTGAACATACCAAACTGACGGCAGCAATTATCTGAATATACATTAATTGATGGTCTCAGAAATAGATGCTTCTTAAGACGAAAAATGAGTTGTAATGGAAAAAGTGTCACCCCCCTTTCTATAATTACAATAAACTTCACTATATAATTTTGTCATTGGTTGTCAAAATAAAATAATCCTTTCTGCTTTTGGTAATATCTTAATTTCTGCCCAAATGTGGAATGGAACTATCTGATTCCAATCCTTCCAATATATTTGTGGTATCATTAAACAGAATTATTAAGCACTTAACATTTCATGCAGGATGATACAAGTGTATTTGCTCTTTAGAAAATACGACAGACGGAATAGCAAGTGTATTGTTTCGACTGTTGGAGACCAGACCATATTTTTGTTCAATTTGAGAATTCATTCCAATATTTCGTCATCTCAGGTACATCGAGCAATTGACGCTGATCATTGGGCGACGGATTTCGATTGACCATTAAAGATTCGGGCATTGCACAGTTAAAATGATTTTTTATATATCAATTAAATGATCGTAAATGTTTCAATAAGTATACAAGAACATATATTACACTGTCGATATAGCCTGCGAGTAATTTCGTCATTGAAGAAAATGAAGGCACGTCGCGCATTAATATCCTCAGAGAGACCAATATAAGATGACATGATTAACTTGGAATATCTGCACAGATGGCAAAAACTTCTTTTACCGAACTACAAGACATTCCGTTCGATAGTTATCATGGGCAAACAAGCGCGGAAAGCGCAGCAATCGCCTTGCAATTCCAGCAAGTGCAGCGCGGCGGGCAGCGGGCGGCGGGCGGCGGGCGGCGGGCGGCGGGCGGCGGGCGGCGGGCGGCGGGCGGCGGGCGGCGGGCGGCGGGCGGCGGGCGGCGGGCGGCGGGCGGCGGGCGGCGGGCGGCGGGCGGCGGGCGGCGGGCGGCGGGCGGCGGGCGGCGGCCGGCCGGCAGCGGCAGCCGGCGGCGGGTGGGTGGGGGAGGGCGGGGACCGGCGGAAGGCCGCACGTGGTGCCGTGGCGGGGCTGCGGGGTTGGGCGGGGCCGCGACGTGGAGGGGCCACGCGGCGGTCGCAAGCGGTGAGGTCCCCGCGCACTTTGTACACCGAGGCGCGGAGGTTCGCGGATCGTTCTTCAGACAGCGCGGCAGCGGCCGCGGCGGAACGGTGACGGTGGCGGCGACGATGGATCGCTCTATCGAGCGACCGTCCAGCGGCAATGGCGTATCGGGAGACATGGAGGCGCGGGCGGAGGCTGGGGTTGAGGACGATCCACTCGGCCCGCGTTTGTCCGTCAAACCGCCCGTGACACTTTTTCCCAGTCGCGCGCGGTCAGCCGCCGGACAAAGCTGCGTCCACGGGCCGCCAGGCACTTCGCGAACGTCGTTGCCACCGCCACCACCGCCGCCGCCGCCGCCGCCAGAGCCTCCGCCTCCGGCGCCGCCGCCGTCGTCGCCGCCGCCAACCGCTCGGGTCTCGGCGCTCGCCAAGGCTTGCGGGTTTTTACTGGGACTCGCCACGGCCTCGGCCCGGAAAGGCTGCGACGCAGGGCTGTGTCAGCGCCGCGCGACGGCCACGCGCGGCTTCGCGGCACACCGGGCGTGGCCACCTCCCCACGAGCCGCCGCTAGGCGATCGGAGCGGCGCCTTTGGCCAGCCCTGCTTGAAATATCGCGGTCCCCACAGAGATATTTCTTCTGGTGACAGTGCCTTGGTACAATGTAAAATGTATTATAATTATCTACCGAAATGCGACCAGTCCGCCAGGCGCGGGGCTGGCTGCGCGTCTTGGACACAAGAAGGGAAGGGCGGAGGAGCGAAGACGCGATCGGGGCGGGAAGACGAAGACGGAGAGGCAGAGGAGGATATAATGAAACGATGAGGCGGAGAGAAGCGGTGGTATGGGCCAAGGTGGAGTGGAGGGGGCAGGGCCGGGGGGGCAAGGAGATCGGGAGTGGAGGGGGCGGGGCCGGGGGCAAGGCGGGCGGGAGGGCCCGTCCCGGGGCTGGATCTCGGGGCTCTGGGCCCCTGCCAGGCGCAATCGCACGACTCGTCTGGCGGCGCGCGTGCAAGCGCGCCGTGTCGATAGCCGGACGGCGGGGAGCGGTGCGGCTTTTGTAGGCGAGGAACGCGCCGGGTCGGGGCGGGGAGAGGCGGAGCGGGGCGGGGAGAGGCGGAGCGGGTCGACGGAGGCGAGCGGACCGGGGCGTGCCGCAGACGCCTGCGAGCGGCGGTTGGCGGTTTGCGGTTGGCAACCGAGAAGACCTTCCCTCTGGCGCCATCGATTAGCAGAGCCGCACCGAGTCGTCACAAGATTTCATACTTGTATTTAAGCTCAATTGTTCCGAGTCAACGGATTTACTCATCCGTGGCTGAGACCTAAATATTTAATGCTAGCCTAGTATAAAAGAGTCAATACACTCAAGTAAGATAATAATGGTTCGCGTGCTATCAGAATCATTTGGATGTAGAAAACAATTTGCTGATTAGAAAGTACTTGATGATCTCTGAAATAAATGTTAGATGCATCGATCTGAAAATGACATTCTCGCTTAGCACAAGCCCTCCAGATGCAGAGGAAACGTTTTCCCAACTCAATTTTGGATGACGGATTTTCATGTACTTTGCAGAGGAAATCTTTATTCCTCACAGGACGTATGAGTTTTGAGAGACCGTGTTAAAATGTAAGGTGGAAATAAAGTAACTGAGGAAAGAAACTCTAATATCGGCTTCTCATATTTTGAGTCAAGTGATGACTGAAGAAAATTTTGAAACAATGTACACATATTATATCAATTTCGAGAATGTAACGATTATTCTTTGTTAAGAATTCTACCGACCTTTCTTGCGATGATTAACCTCCCTCAAAACGGAAGAAATTCCCAGTACTACATTGCAATTTCGTGGAACAAGAAACAGCGATATATCCTAAGCTCTCTGGTGGGAACAAAAAGCAACCCAAACAGATACAAAAGAGCCACAAAAAGGACAGCACGCCAAGAACGGCTCGGATACACTGCTCAACAGAGAAACCCACAAATTAAATTAGTTTTCGGCAGCAGCGCAACGGAGGTGGCGTGGGCGCGGAACGTCATCCTTTCCCGAGCCGCCGCCTTGGGCCTTCATTGTGTGACGAACTGTATTTACAAATTTTTCAAATCAACTCGGAGCGCTCGTAAATGTCCAGTGTTGGTCGCGCGGCCCACGGCCCCAATCAGAGGGCGCACACGTGCGAGGGGGAGGGGCAGGGGCGGTGGCGGCGGCGGCGGCGGTCGCGGAGAAGGCCGCCTCTACGCGCAGCACTAAAACCATATTACCATTCCTCCGCCCGGGGCCGTAAATTATATTTTAATAGCACGCCGGTCGGCCTGAGTGGGAACAGCGGCGACTTACGCCGCTGAGAAACACGAGAAGGAACCAGGGACAGGGCACGGCAGGGGCGGGGGAGGCCAGACCGCCGAAACGAGCGTCAAATCGGCGGTAATTTCATTTCCGCCCGTTCCGACTCGGCGCCGAAAGCTCCCCACGGCGCGACTCGCCCCACCGCTCCCCCCTCGCCCCTGCCGCGCCCTCGCCAGCCACGCCCCCCACGTCCGGGAGCGCTGGCGGACCCCGGCCTCTCGGAGACTGCCCTCTGTTCGCAGCTCAGGAGGAAACGAGTACATGTCGTACATGTCGTAAGCTTCTGCCCTACTGCCCTACAAAGTTTGAAAGACATGTCGATAGGCAGTTAAAGATATTTATGCTATGTGCACATCTATTAGTTTGAACAAAAGAGGAAAATATAGGGAAATTCCCAAAGTGTATTAATATTTAATATATAATTGCACGGATTGTTAATTTGTAACAATCAAATAATTGTACAGATTGTTACTTTGTAAGTATGGTTCCATCATAAAATTAAAATAACGTGGAGAGAGATGATACATACCCTTGTTTATGATGCAGTTAGTGTACAAACACGACAGTGTAAAAACTATATCAGTAGCACATGTATTTTAAGAGACTACTTGAAATATTACAATTATCTTAGAACACACGGGCCTTGCAACCCATACTTAATGCGACCCACATTTTACATTTAAATCTAATACAGGTTAAGGCATGCTTATAAAGAGAAGGTAAAGAGTAAATGAAAGGGAGATAATGAGAACGTTTGGCAGATTATCTTACATAATTATTAATGTGTAATATTCAAAATTCAGTGCTTTGGAACTGTCATATAAGCTACGAGTAGTAGGAACACCACTGAACTTGAAAATTTGCACTTTGAATCAATAAAATGCACGCTCACAGTCTCCTTCCGGGTTTTAGCGTAAACTTCACTTACTATAACTACTGCATTCCAATGTCAAGTAAACATTAAAACTAATATTATAGGGAGTAATGAATTTATTTGTTTAGAGAGTACGTGAGTCAGTATTTGCCTGAACCTTACATTAGCTGTACAGCATGCTGCAGACTTGGAATATTTAAATGAAATGTTTAATGTACACACACTATTCCCGAATTATTTTTGTTTGGAATATTTGAACTCTTTTTGCAGCGACAGAGCCTATATGATAATGTCTTCCACGTAAGTCTGATAATGTCATCCACATAAGACAATATTGGCAATGTCCCATACGCTCCCCTGGATACCTGGGATTGTAAGTGGGACCACGTGTTCGCTCTGTCATGGGAATTCCGGTCCGGGCCCATCATCGTCTCTCCGCCTTCTCATCCCTTACCATTTGCATTAGTCACGGAGCTCGATCCGGCCGCCCCTTCGACGCGACGCTGTTCCGAAGCTCCCAGACAGGTATTAATGGAGAGTGACTGCAGTAACTCAGACGGCCTTGGGCGCAATGATCCGTGTAAAATTCTCGGTGCGAGGTGTGACCGCGTGACACGACTGCGACAGCCGTCGGTTTTGCAGATCCGCAATTGTCTGGTGCGAAGAGACTGTCCTTTGAATGCTCTCCTCTTTACCACTTTACAAACTAAAAGGAATGCGGTTGAGCACGAGTAGAAAATTTGTCTCTTGTACCACGAATGAAACAAAATGAACCTATTTTCCGTAATTTCTGCGGATTTAGATGTACGCAATTCGAAGTAAAATGTCCTAATATTTCGCCTAACGTAATTTGTTTTTTTCATTCTTCACTGAATATGTTACTACCCTTGCATTGTTCGAACAGATATCATATTTAAATTTAAAAATATCATAATTGATTATCTGTTGTGAACTTTCAGTATGATTTCTGTAGAATATTTATTTACCTCAGAATACGAGGCTCAGTGTTCAAATCGTTTGTCAATAATGAGAAATAAAATTTATCACTTCAAAAGTAAATAATTTCTACTACAAAATATTGAAATTTGGGCGATTATTAATTACAAAATCGCTTAAGAACCGTATTAAAAGTCTCCAGGAATACTCATTAAGCTTTGAAGCAACTTTTACAATAAGGCCTGACAACTTTATTAGAGACTAGCTGTCGAGGTACCTCGGATTCTTAAGAAGTGGTCAGTAAATTAAATTTTACTCACAGATCTCCAGGCATTCGCTAAAAGTAAAAAAATAGCAACAACACTGAAATTCCGGGAATAATAACGAGCAAAGAGTAAATATTACATTGCTATGAGGTACCTCGGTCCTCCAAGACAGGGATGCCATCTGTAAATGTAATATAGTATACCAGAGAAAACATTTTACTCATCAAGAGTATTATAGCTGTAAGTATCGTACGAGAACGCAGCAGTAAATTGGGATGGGCTAACAGGATTTCTAAACCAAAGTTCTCACTACCTTCTCGCTGGGTCACGTTTAATTCCTGCTGACCCCTCCCCTTGTCAACCAAGAAACTAACATGAAAAACTAAACGGTACGAAGGAAAATGTTAGAAGTAGGCTATGGTGATCAGATGTTTTCTCCGATTACTGTAGGAGAGTACCAAAAGAGAACCTCTAAATGACGCGTCATGGGCCGCGCGCGAACCTTCATTCCGCATCCTTCAATTAATCGCATACTCTTCAATTATTCTCTTTTAATACACTTACACACTCACAACAGAAACGCTCGCGTTGGCCAACCGTTTTATTTGCTTAGAATTGGTCGCAAAGGCTGGTTTTCCTGGTAGAAATGGATCATAGGTGAGTAAATTGAATACACGTGCGCCGAGCCGCGGGGAACCGCCACTTCCGGACATTCATTACACACATACTAAGGTGCAATGGACATAGTGTTCCCAATGCACTAGCAGGAGAAAGAAACAATAAGAATGGCTTGCGAAATGATTCCGTGTTGGCTGACTAACGTAGGAATAGTCTGAAACGAACACGGTACTATTTCCATTCAGCGCCGAACCGCCGTGGCGACAACATCGCTCGCTCCGGCCTAGTCAGTGCAGTTACGTAGTGAACTTCATAAGCGTGTAACAGTGAAATACTCGTGTAGTGAAGTGAAGTACAAACAGCGATTATACAGTGCGCCATAAACCAGCAGTAGCTTATCAGTTACAATTAACGGTGAGCCCCATTCAGCCAGCTGTGACCTAGGTCACAGCATTGCAGGAGCCATGGAAACTCTCTACGGCAGCGAGAGTGCCATGGACAGTGGCAGCAGCCCTGAGATTCAACCACAGCAACAACAACAGCAAGTGTTCGGTGCCCACTCTCACTGCCAAAACCTACAGTTTGCCTTAAATACGCAGAACGGGCAGTTCGTAAATGTTCAAGGTACCGATTGCAGCTCGCAACACCTCATCGGGGCCGGAAACCTCCAGGTTGGTAATCGCAGCTCAGCAAATGACGCAGTTAGCGGCCAAGGAGACATTTCCGACAATACCAGTGAGTCGTTACTAAATATTAATAGAGCTAAAAGATGTCATAACTCAGGCGAAACAGACCTCCCTCCAAATAAGAAACCGTCCACTACAGAATCAACGCAATATAATATACCAGTTGGAAACATTTGCTCCGCTAGGGAACCTATCAGACCAAGACAAAAGATTTGAGTTTGCCAATGTCACTTCGCCTCAAGAAGACGAAAATCTAAGAATTCCTCCCATTTTTGTTAATAATATCCATAATATCTCGGAATTCAATAAAGAGATCAAAAACAAACTCACAAACCAATTTACAACAGATTATAATGGCAACAGAATCAAACTTATGTTCAAATTAATAGTAGACTTCAGAAAAGCCATCTCATTGAATATAATATATCTCAATGAAACCAAGAGACAGTTCCACACTTACAAAGATCCGGCCAATAAAAAATTTACTGGCGTCTTCAAAAATATCCACCCGACAATCACAGTACAGGAATAATCGAAGACCTACAACACAATTACCCGTCCATCATAAGTGTAACAAGACTTTATAAAAACAATGTGCCCATTTCAGTAATTGCCGCAGAATTTAATGGTACTCAAAGTATTGAACAAGTGCTACAAATTAATCAGATCTGTAACATTAGTGTCAAACCAGAGAGAAGAAGAAGACCAAAAGGAGCAGTACAGTGTATGCGTTGCTTGGACTTTGGACACACGAAGAATAATTGTAACAATTCAATCGCGTGTATTTTCTGTTCAAAGGATCACTATTCTGTTAATTGCCCTCAGAAAGACCTACCTCCGACCTGTAGACATTGAAACGGATCGCACAGAGCTGACCTAAGATCTATAGAATGCCCATATTATAAAAAACTAATAGACTTCCCCTCAAATAATCCAAATTCAAATTTAAATCAAGAAACAATCCTCCCCCAAGGCTCACCTCACAAAACTTTCCTAATCTCCCCAATGTTAACAATATTCCAAACTTCACTTTTGCTCCAAACCCTCCCCAAAATACAAATCAAAACATGCAACCCAACAATAACCGTTCCACACCACCTCCTTTCATGAATAATTCCAATAATAACTCTTTCATACATTCCATTATTAACTCAATTACATACTTGTTAGTTAATATCATTAATAATATCATCCCAACAATAGTCAGCAATTTGCAGGCATCTCTCTCAGCTTATTTTAACTACAATAATGCAACATTACCATAAAGATAATATAAATCTACTCAACTGGAATGCCAACGGCATCAACAATAACAAATTAGAACTAACCTACTTTCTAAAGGATAAACAAACCAATATAGCATGCATAACTGAAACACATCTACACCCAGACAACTCATTTAATATAGTAGGCTATAATTTAGTCAGAACTGACAGGTTAAATGCAAACGGAGGTGGGGTATTAATTCTAATAGAAAAAGCTATACCATATATCCAAACCAATCTTCCACATACCCCAGGTCTTGAAACTACAGCAATTAAATTCCCTTTAAATAACAGATTACTAACATTAATAGCTGCTTACAAAACTCCGAAAACAAAAAATTCCCGATACTAATATTTCTTTGCTGTTCCAGATGAATTCTTCCTCTCTGCTGATTGGAGATCTAAATGCCAAAAATATCCATTGGGGATGCAGGAATACCAATACTGCAGGCAACCAACTCAGTAAAATAATTACAGACCTCAAACTTCAGCTAATTACACCAGCAGAACCCACTCACTACCCTATAGATCATAACAAACACCCAGATATATTAGGCATCGCAATTTCCAACATGCAAACCATTTTTCACTTAGCTCCCTTTTTTGAACTAGACTCTGCCAACCATCTTCTCTGCCAACCATCATCTCAACTCAACAAATCACTCCCCCTCACACACCAACTCTCTCACTCAACACACAAAATATCCATTGGAAAAAATTTAAAAGTATAATTCAAAAACAAACACCCCAATTTAAAATATTAAAAACTCCCGTAGAAATAGAACAAGCTATAGCCCACTTGAACAATATAATAGTTGATACAATCAACACTCTTAATAATAATACTCAGTCCCACACCATCAAGCATCTCAATAAAAAACTTCCAAAAACATACTCACAATAATTAACACTAGAAACAAAACAAGACTTTGGTGCATCACAAGAAACCCACAACTTAAGAAAGAGCTAAATTTACTGACCAACATAATAAAAAAAATCATTGTGGGAACATAAACAAACAGCTTACAATGATTTAATCCAATCTCTAAGCACGAATAACAACACGTTGTGGCAATTCACGAAAAATATCTTAAAAAAGAAAGTAATAATATCCCCACAAACAACTCCAACGGGCAAGAAATTCGCTTCTTATGAGAAGGCTGAAGCATTAACCGATCACTTCGCCAAATCATTCACTCCGAATACCACCCCACCCCACCCCTTGCATTCAAACATTCTCGAAATAGCAGCAGCCCCCAACTATAATGTACCTCACAAAATCAACTACATTTCCCCAAATGAAGTCATCAACTTAATTAAGAATTTGCCATTAAAAAAATCCCCAGGACACGACAAAAGTAGTAACACAATTCTAAAAAACTTACCAAATTCTACCGTTGCATATATTACCAATATTTAAAATTCAATAATTAGAACTGGCTACTTTCCCCTTATTTGGAAAAATTCGAATGTAATACCCATCCCCAAGCCATTTAAGAATCTCTCCAGCACAGATAACTACAGACCCGTAAGGCTCCTTCCCACTATGTCAAAAATCCTAGAAAAATTAATTCTCAAAAGACTAAATTCCCATCTGAACAAAACTCAAACCATTCCAATGCACCAGTTTGGCTTCACTAATAAAGTTTCAACATCTCATCAACTATTAAGGATCACGGAGCACATACGCACTGCATTTCAAAAAAACTTCATACAATAGTTATCTTTTTAGACATTTCGAAAGCTTTTGACAAAGTATGGCATCCCGGCTTAACATTCAAACTTAAAGAAATAGGTACTCCAACTATTTAATCAATATCATTAATAGCTTCCTCCAAGATAGAACATTTTCAGTCACAGTTGACAAACACACATCCAACCCCCGCGGAATTACAGCTGGATTGCCTCAAGGTTCACCACTGTCCCCCACGCTTTTCAATATATTCACGGCCGACATTCCCATAACATCACATACCCACATCGCCCAATTCGCCGACGACACCACCATTTTCATGTCCAACTGTTCAAACGATTTAATTTGCAAAGAAATTCAAAAACATCTAAATAAAATTGATGACTGGTCAGTCAAGTGGAAAATCAAACTCAATCCTACAAAATCATCCGCCAAAATATTCTCATTAAGAACATTTTCAACACCAACTCCACTCCAAATAAACAATCACCCAATTCCATGGACTCCACACAATCAATCAGTCAAATACCTAGGGCTGAATCTTGACACCAGACTCAATTGGAAAAATCATATAACAGTAAAAGCACAGCAAGCCAAAACTAAACTAATTCAACTGAAGCCACTTTTAAATCGCAATAGTAAGCTATCATTAAACAACGCCATCACCCTCTATAAATCAATAATCCGACCTCTAATGCTTTATGCATGCCCCATCTGGATCAAAGCCTCTAAAACCAACATCAAAAAACTACAGGTCATCCAAAACCACTTCCTCAGACTTGCCACTCATGCACCCTGGTTTATCTCAAACTCTCAACTGCACAAAGATTTGAATTTACCCCCTATAGTTCACCATATTGCGCTCCTATCAAACAATTTCTTCTCCAAAATAAACTCCGTAACCCCAGCAACCCATTACGACTTAGCCACCACCTACCAGCTCCCAACCAGAACAAAAAATAGATACCCATTAGATTCATTCCTCAGCACTTTTTCAGATCTGAATTAATCCCTTAGGTGCTCTGTGAGTTTCCTATTTATGTGTAGTTAGATATAATTTTAAGATTAGCATTTAAGTTAAATATAAGTCGGAAAAATACATATGATGTAGTATATATAATACTGACCTATGTATATCCATTCATTAATAAATGTATTAAAAAAACGGTACTAATTCCAAGATTAGTTTTTTGTGAATGAAAACTATTATTTTGAATAAATACTTTATTTACAGCCAGTGGTGCACCGAAGGGAGAGGCGGGTGTTCATAGGGCGTTAGTCCCCCAGAAACCAAGATACGTATTAAACTACGTATCTAAGTAGTGTAGTATCTAAGTCACGCAAACGTACGCGAAAAGTACTCACATTTTCGAAAAATGGTACACGATATTTCAAACTCTATCTTTAAAGAAAAATTGCATTAAAGGAAAAAATTATCTATCTTCATAATTGTAGTTGTAGGAAGCCGCCGAAAAATTGTGAGTTTTTGTAATTTTCAAAAAATCAGGGTTTTTAACGGAAATGAGACGTGCATCATTCTATTAATCGCCCTTCACCCTATCCAATAACAAAATTTAATAAAAATCAATGGCATCATTTTTTTGAAAATTTTGAAAGTGTACCAGGGGCTTCATGCAACGTACCTCCAAAATTAAAATATGGGTTTCAAATTCAAGGGGCGCGACATTAGCCAAAGCGATTGAGGAATATCAATTTAGGAGAATATCGGCTGAACACTTTAGCAGCTAGCAGTTTTTCACAGTCAGACAGACAAACGGACGGACAGACGGACGGATAGACAGACGGACGGATAGACAGACGGACGGATAGACAGACGGACGGATAAACAGACGGAAGGATAGACAGACGGAAGGATAGACAGACGGAGGGACGGAGAGACGGAGGGACAAACGGACAGACGGATGGACAGACGGACAGACGGACGGACGGACGCACGCACAGACGGACGGACGCACGCACAGACGGGCGGACGGACGGACGGACGGACGGACGGACGGACGGACGGACGGACGCACGCACGCACAGACTGACAGACAGACAGACGGACGGACGGACGGACAGACGTTTTGTCGTCATTCGATTTTTCGACATCAATGATCCACAAAACATGGATCTGGCTGCACCATGTGTTAGAGGATTTTTTTCTAAATTTAACAACTAGATATATCCACTTTTTCGTTACCAGGGCCCTGTAGTAAAGAGTTTTTCCAGCGGCCGAGATCGATAAGACAGTAGTGCAGTAGTGATCTCGGACCGGAGGGTCACGGGTTCGAGTCCCGTCTCGGACATGGGTGTGCTTGTGTTGTACTTACGTTTTCCCTTTATAGTTCAAAAGTCACAGTGTTCGCTATATGACCAAGATGTTGAAATGCGACCTTAAAAATGCCGAGTTTTTCTGCCGAAAATTCGCCTTTTTTGCGCGCGGTATTACATAACTTTCTCTTTACTGCGAAAGCGGTAGAGAGAAAGTGAATATATACTGTTTAAAAAATTTTCATACTAATGAATTTCATTCAATATATCAATTATTTATGCTATAAATATTAACTATAAGGAAAATAAAAATACATTTTATTTTCAGCATACATCAAAAGTTCTTTATAGGAAAAGAAACTCGGCTGGACATACTTTTAGCCCCTCATCCCCCCCCACACACACACGCACACGCACACGCACACGCACACGCACACGCACACGCACACGCACACACACACACACACTAGAAAAATCAGGTTGCACTTCTCCATAACGCCATTTCTTTCGGTATTTCAATACATATGTCTGCATTTAAAAACACTAGCTTTACTATATTTCTCATGAAGTGTTCAATTTCTTCTCTATAATCACTTTCTTGGCATTCTTTATGGCTTACCACCTGTTTTAATCACGAAGGAGAACAGGATATCGAAATAATTATAAACCGAACTTGACGGTTAATAGAACGCATGGATAATAACGTATTCGAAAGTGGATATAAATCAATACTTTGTTTACGAAGGGAGTTAAATGTATCTCCGCAACTCAGATGTCTTAAAGACATATTTGATATTTTCATACTTTTACAGATAGGAAAAAATACGAAAAATGAGATCTCAAAGCAACTACCAAGATGGCGAGTACTTCGCAGCCTCGTGATTCTAGGTTTTGAATTATTACGGCTCATAACTCGGCGTTAGAGGAACTACCGCTGGGGAGCCATCAAATGTGTTGCAATTGCCATGGCTGGCCGACGCGACCGGCTGCAAAACTGCACACGTTGCTCGTGAACGGAATCTAGTACAGAATTAACTCGGCAATGACTCATAACAGCTAGCACGAACCACCAAAGAGGTCGATAAAGACAACAGAGCAAAATATGGTTGAGCAAGTGTCATAAACCGCTCGATGAGTTCCAAAACTTTAAAACAAACGCGAAGTACAATTTTTTCTACATCGTTGTTGCACTTAGATAATAACTTTTACATATATTATTATTGAATTTGGCACATACAACCCGAGCGATTTTCCCTCGTCGTAGATCAGTTATGATTAAACAACATTAAAAATAACTAAGAAGCATAAGCATTGGTCAATACTGGTGAATAATAATAATAGTTTCAAATATAATATTAAAATGAGTTCTTTTGCTCAAATACAGTGATTTTCCAACCCAAATATCCAACAGTATCAATCAAATTGTTGTAAATAACGTGTCAGACTTTTAAAATATTCACTTTGTCTTGATGATGATATTGTATGATCGAAAACAAAACACGTAACAATTAGTAATCCGTTATTAATAATATATTTTCCATAATTATAATTTCTGCTCATTTTAAATTCATGCATGCACCTATACTTAATTGCATTCTCTTGAGTATCGTGCATCATTTTCGAGGCCATTCGGAAAGATCATTTGACAACACTAATATAAAATTGGTCATTGGCGAATCTGGTCTTATGCAGAAAGGAAATAATTTATTTTGTCAAACTAAATTAAATTAATTTTTGGAGTGAAGCCAAATTATTGATAATCTATCATGAATAGGAAAAAGTAAAATGAGTTTTATAAATATATAGAACTAGAGGCACACAGAAGGAAAAATGCTGCTGAACAATACCACACAAAATGATTTCTTTGAAGTAGCACTTACAATGTTAAACACACACACACAAAGTAGCCTGGTAAAACACTGTAATCAATAAAACATTTTAATGAAAGCATTCATCAAGAAATCTGCAATAACATACCACAGTACAATAGTTTACAGTACAATAGTTCAGACACTAAAACATATTCTACATTGTGTTTATAGATTTAAATTTTCGCATTTAGGTCGGCTTTTTTTCATAGATGTCCTAGCAATGTTGAATTACTATCATTTTTACCTACAATTTTTCCCACGTTCAGCTCTTTTCATCCATCAAAGATTCCTTTATTGCTAGCCTTAAATACATCTCCAATCTTTTTTACTTTCTCGCCCTTATAAAGGTATTTTGTAAGAAAAGAAAGTGAGTAACCCTGCGCCGCAAAACGGCGAATTTTCGGCAGAAAAATAATTCTTGCAAGGCCATTGTAATGAAAAGGGGATAAATCCTCTTGCTACAAGTATAGTAAATTACTCCCTCTAACACGTGATGTAGCCAGAATTGATGTCTTTTGGGTACTTGATACCAAAAAATCCATTGACAGCAAAACGTCTGTCAGTGTCTGTTCAACGCTAGCGCCTAAACCATTCAGCCGATTTTCCTAATAATTAATATTCCCGATTGATCTAAATGAACATTTCAAACGGATATTTTGACTTTTGATGGTACTTTACACCAATCTTCAAAACCATTTTCAATATTTTCTCAAAAATGGCCAAAGATCAAATTTTGTCCTCGGATAGCATTAAGGACGCCTAAGAGAAAAGTGCAGGTCTCATGTTCGTTAAAATCCCAATTTTTTGAAAATTGCAAAAGTGCAATATTTGGGACGAGTTCCAAATAGATACTGTTGAATACAGATTTTTTCTTAATGAAATCTAGTCCTTAAAGACAGATCTTAAAATAAGTTCATGTTCAGTTTTTTGAAAATATGAGTATTTGTGTAATTTGAAAGAAATATGGGAAATACAATTTTTTTAAAACAATTTTTTTTCTAAACAACCGCTCCTAATTTTTTGTTTAAAATTTCTCGTCATGTGTAATTAGGGAGGGCAAAGGATATCGTGCCAGTCCTGTTTTCAGTGAACTCTCCGTTTTCCCGAAAATTGGAAATAGTTCACTGTTCAAAACTACAAAATAGAAGATGAAGATTTTTGCCTTAGACAAAATTTGTTATAAAAAAAGCATCTTGAAAAAGGTCATGTACAATTTTTTGAAAAAACTAATAGAGATCATGTAATTAATTTGCGCTTGAAAAATATGCAATTTCTATACAGATTTTCTCAAAAAAACCACTGCAATTTTATTATTTAGTTTTTACTGTCTCGTATACGTAGTATAGACAAAGTAATGTAATGCTGCGGAAAATCAATTTCGAGATTTCAACGGAAATGCAAGTTTTGGGGTCCCCTGATGCTGAAAAAGGGTTTCTTTCAAAACGTCCGTCCGTTCTATCACAGTATTTCATGTCTCTATAATTCACTTCCTTTTAATTGATCTAAAAGGTAAACTAACATATTACACACACACACACTAGCTTCTTGTACTTGAGAATTGGAAATTTTTGCTACTTTTTCCCTATTGAAAGTAACTACCTTGTCCTTTTCCACCTCATTTTTCCAATCGACCTCATTTTGTTTTTATTATTTATTGATAGCACAGCCATTGTCTTAGCTAAAAAGTTCTGAGTTTGAAACAATTTGTAGCTTAATCTAAAAATGGGCGTTTGAATTCTTCTGAAATGTGATCACGTATTCTGTCTTGAACCTGGTTGAAGTATTGTCACTTGGCCCTGTTCAAAGTATGTACATCACCTCTGATAACATTAATACAACCAAACAAATTTTCACTATATTCAATTAATAAATATTTTACCCATCAATATTAATAAGGCAGGTCATGAAATCTGATCGATGAATGGGAAACAGAGGCATTGTTAGTGTAGCAAGAAGTAGATGGAAGAAAACTATGCAAGACACGCAGAATAATACAGGCAATGAATTTATGATGCTACTAAAAATGAAATGTGAGACACAAGAAGTGTTAAATAAATCGGGGAGGGACAAACGACTTAATGGATAGTACCTAAATGGGATGGTCAAGTTGCAGATCAATAAATATCAATAATTTATGTGGCTTAAAAGGGGAAGAATGAAGACAGAATCGGAAGCACTTGTAACAGCTGCTTATGATCAGGCGTTGAGAACCCGATATGATATCACATTATGATCAAGCGGTTCTCAAAATTTCCCAAGATGATAAATGCCGCATTTGCCAGGAACAAGTAGAAAGTATTGATCACATCGTCTCATATTGTCCAATTCTAGCAAAGACCGAATATTTGAAAAGACACGACAAGGTGTGTAGTTGCCTCCTCTGCCAGATCTGTACCCCTCTCGAAGTTCCAAACACATGCCCCAAGTAGTAAGAACATTTCCCAAAACCGGTGAAATCTGCTGCACAGTGTACGATATTTTACAACCAACAAATTCAAACTGATCGCACGATAGCAGCCAACAAACCGGATATTGTTATTCCGGATTTGGGAAAAAAAGTGTGTCTACTTGTAGATGCTGCTGTACCTTGCGATCAAAACGTTGTAGCCAAGGAGGCAGAGAAACATAAAAATAAGATTAAATACAATAGTTTGGAAATAGAGATCAGCCGAATGTGGGGCGTAAAAGCACAGGTCAAACCGATAATCATTGGAGCTTAGGTATTTGTTCCGCAAAATTTGTGTAGAAACTTATCTAAACTCCCAGGTAATTCAAAAGACTGGGAAGTGCAGGAAATCGCTTTATTTGGCTCACATTTTTTATTTCTTTTCCCTTTATTTGGCCCACACCCACATATTTTATTAACGGCCCACATTTTGCGCAAAGCATTATAGACGTACCGACAGTCCCTAAATGCGCTACTGCACTTGTTGCAACGTGGAATAGATTTTATATTCAGCCAACTCATAACATTTTAGTCGTGATATAGAGGAAAAATAAAAATAGTAATAACCATAGCAACAATAATAATAAATAATCGTTATTTTTTTTTTCATTAATTCATGTCGCTGGAGGTAAACATATCTGACCCTGGGCTTGTCTAGCTAAAAAACGAAAGACTTCAGTTCTACACTGTTTTCAGTTTTACAGAGTCCTCACCTTTTTCTCTCTCAATATCCTTCGGACAATAATGCACATGTCCAGATTCTGGACTCCAGACTCACCGATATCTGTTTGTCGATATACACATCATGATTCAAAATAAAGGGGTCAGTGCTGCTCTTAAATATCTCACGGATATCTCCTGTAGCACTATAGAGAACTTTTAGCATTATGACATTATTATTATTATTATTATTATTATTATTAATAATAATAACGTTATATTTTAGCAATTATTAGAACGTATAAACCAGTTCATATCTGAGTAGAGTAAAAACCCATGACTGTTTACGAGCACGGATATCTTTTCTTTCAGCAGAAGCCACTCTTGTGCAGAAGGAAAGTGCATGCTCAGGGAAATGCCCTCCTTTTTATTTTCCTTTAGCTCTTATGCGCATGTGTTTGATACTTTATGGGGACCTTTCAAAGAACGAGTTGTGAGACGCAAAGAAAACGAGAAGTACTATTTCCTACGTCAAAGACCAACGCCAGCAGCACATATATAACTCCGTTCTGCGTTATTCTGTTAACGTTTCCTTAACTAAACGTCAATCTTAACTCTTGGTATATTAGCATCTCTCAGTGGCATTGCTTATGCATTTTCTAAACATTTTTTTTCTGAATTTTAAGATAAATTAATTTCTAAATTGAGTGTGACATCGAAAACAAAATATTGTGTAGAAATTGCCAAAGATATTAAAAGAAAGAATTTTCGTAAACAGATTTTTATATTCTTTGCGTATTACATAACGCACAGTCGGACAAACATGAATATTGTTAAATTTTTTTCAGCCACACGAAATTATCCTTAAGCTTCTTAGACATTATCAGTTTTTTCTGCGCATGGTTTTTTCATTTAGCGCGGGGATGGCAACATTCTACACGTTAAAGCAGAGATTGGGGGAAAACAAACACGTAGTTCATTGCGCGCGCGCGCACACACACGTACACACACAAACAAACTCTCTCTCATACATGTCAATTCGAACAAAGGCACTTTTGACACGGGAATATTTTGATGAGTAATTCAAGACTTTCACGAGAATGGTATCACCACTATGATGTTCAATAGAGTGGGTGGTTGAAGCATAGACAGTGGTTGTATAAGCCCTGTACAAGTGTGAGAAGGATTGTGATTGTTTGTTCTATGATAACTTTACATCAATTGGTAAGTGCTATCACGTGGATTATAATGTGAAATATTGGTAGTTGTGTTAATATTAGGGGAGACACTTTATTAATAGAAGTAG
The DNA here is from genome assembly GCA_031308135.1 of Acheta domesticus. NCBI lineage: Eukaryota > Metazoa > Arthropoda > Insecta > Orthoptera > Gryllidae > Acheta > Acheta domesticus. Next base: position 54,012,465 of record JAHLJT010008446.1, read on the forward strand.
TAGTTGATTGATGATTCGGGGCACGTCAACTGCTATAGCCGTAGTAGGCGGCGGCGGAGATTCCCCCTCCCAGATGTATGGTGAGATCTGCCACCAGCCAATACAACTCCGCTTGCGGGGTATCCGGAGGGGCAACGCTTCAGCTGGTACAAACTCTGAGCTTCAGACCACTGAATACGATATCAGTTGCATAAGCAAAAGACCAAGATGCCATTTTGAAAACCTATGTGCTATCGTTATCTGCCTAACCAGAACACAAAGGGAATCATTGGGTCATGAGTGAAATGTTAACGGATGAGTCGGCGACAGAAGCAGAGTTCAACATTTTAAAATGAATACGCCCAAGACACTTTCATACCGGTTGCTTGTATTATTTTTTGTACGAGTTCGCGGAAGCATCAAGTGGAGGCGGGCACAATGGCGCTGTTTCGATAATTCTCGGCGACGAGGCCCGCGCCGAGATCTCTATGTCAGAGTATATTAGTTCCGGTAGAGTCATTATCGAGAAAGAGCGATACTGATACCAGGACTGTTTTCAGCTTTCCGCGTCTGCAGGCAAAAAGTAACACGAAAAACTAATGCTAAAGTGGTCACCGAACACCTTAATACCATTTATTGCTCAAGCGTTTCTATTAAAAATATTAAGAGGATTATTTATTCTTCGTTTAATTGAAGGAGTAACTGACTTAGTACACGCATACATTAGTATGACATGCCCTACAACAAAACATTAATAAAATTCCTGTTGAACAAGGCACTTAGCAATCCTCTGCATAGTTAATTAAAATTGTGCGAGCTCGGAAGTGGTGTCATTTTTTATATTTATGCTTTAGATTATTTTTACTGTAGAAAATAATTACAATTCTGAATTAAAATATTTCCTTGTGTGAATACGTAAGTGGTGTTGATCACAAGCGGAACACCCTGAAAATACTAGAAAACTGCACAAAGAGCCCAGATGAGAATGATTGGTACAGAGACGAGAAAGAGAATATCAGCAAACTGCGCACAGAGAACAGGGGAGAAAGCGGGGTACCGACCCTTCACAGGTAATTGTAGTGATACCTCAGGCAGATATGGGGCGCGCCCGCCCTCCGAAACTACGAAAGAAAGCCAGAGAGAACGATCGATAATATAGTGCGTTTTGTCCGGCTCTATTTACAAGCATATGCTCTTCGTATTATTTTCAGTACGCGAGAACACTGTCTTGTTGACTCAGGAGAATGCAGGCTTCCGCGACCGCAGTCAGTATTTACTTGGCGGTTCGGGAGACGCCGCGTCCTAGGCACAGGTGCTAAAGTTTCGGCTGTCAGTCTGCGACCATCCTCAGGGCAAAATGCGTGGAGATGGACTGCGCACGACTCTGTACAGAGAGGGGTTCTCCACCACCCGTTAGCCAATTGGCCGGGCGGTCGACCAATGCGGAGAAAACATCGGCCGGCATGAGTCGATTTACTGCACACACTTTGCTCTAGACTGCCGTTAGCGTTCCAACTCACCAGCACGTCAAGAAGAGCAATTTACTCTCATTTTCCGCCTCCATAGCGAACTTAAATTGGGGGGGGGTGTTACTGAGGTGCTGGAGGAATTCAGCTAAAGCGTGCGGGCCATCGGGCCACATTAGTAGTGTATCGTCTACTTACTGGAGCCATGGGATGGGTTTAAGTGGGGCTCTCTCTGTGGCTTCTGTTTCGAACGCTTCCATGATTAGGTTCGTTACCACAGGAGAGAGAGAAGGGAGCCCTTGGACACCCTGTCTACTTGGGCATAGAGTTGCTCACGGTACTGCAAGAAAGGGACGTGAAGTAGAATTCGGCTAATAGGTCAGGAGCCAGGAAGGAAAACCACGTATGATAAGCTCAAAGCTTTTTTAAAAGTTAGATAGTTTTATGAATAATAGAAAAACGCAAATACGGTGGCCTGTAGGTGCCGGCGTTGCGCTGTACAATTTTTTGAATGTGTCGAAAAACCTATGCCCTTGGGGAATGCGTACACAGCTAATTCTTCTTGTATATTGTCCATTAGATTGACAAACTGTGAAGAAGTTGTATGCCATAACGAAGTGGCGTCTCAAATTGTCCGCCATATTGAATTCAACGTGTCATTTTCAACAGTAAGTAATAAAAAATTAATAGTAAACGAAGGGAAAACTGTTTCAATGCAGTTTTGTATTTCAAATTTGCAATAATGTAAGTAATTGAAAATAAAAATATCCAAGTGACTGATTTTAAGGTAACAACATTTGTAAGTGTCTCAATTCAGTCATACCTCAAATGGAATATCCACATAAATCAATTATACATTAAATTATAATCATTATGTTACGTATTCAGTAACCGCCGGCCCTTCGAGAAACACCTTTCACAGTTGGAATGTCATAATTCAACACCACCAGTTAGTGACTGAGCTGCACATTAGTGTAGCCACCTCTTTTATTCCCTTCTACTTATTCTCAAATTCATTCTCAGATTATAATACACTACATCGCAGACGGTTCACGTTTCCCATTCAGCCTATCTACAACACATTTACTTTTTTATGCAGAAATCTGGTGTCAACTTTCTGCTTTATCCTTCCCACCGACGAGGCTTGCAGTCATGTTTGTAAGCAGAGCTGAGAGTCTCATTCTCATTTCTGTCGTGCACGCACATTCCCAAAGTTTTAACCTAAGGTGCAGTGCAATTATGATCGCCGCTGTTTGCAGCGTGCTTGAGAACAATTTCAGTCAGTGCGAGAAGAGCTACGAAGACGTCCATTCACTTCTTTTCAAATATTACTAATTTTATAGAAGAAATAAACAATCTTCCTGATATTTATATATTGTTGTGGGATCAATCCATATTAGCTGATCTGGGATTATATCTGAGTCAGCCAATTTTATGGGTCAAAACTACAAACCTGTACAAATTGTACAGTCATAAACCTGTCCGTAAAGAGTACCTCAGCTGACTATAAATATCTTTCAATATTTTACAACACCTATCATAGAGTCAACGTCAGAGTAGAGAGGTTTCCCAAAGTAAATCATTCCGGTGCGCTATACTTCTGTCCATTAATAAATTCGGCTACCTCCGAACTATTCTCGTATGCGATCTCCCTCAACCGACCATGGTTTTGTAACTCCCATTCGGTGCCTTTCCCTGCTCGTGTGCGCTTGGAGGAGGCAAGAGAATGTGCTGCATTTCCTGCGTTTTTCTTGCGCTTCCCATCGATCGTCACCTCGCCGCCGCCACCATCAGTGTGAGCGCCGCGGGCCCAGCGCGGGCTGCGCGCCTCGCATGCTCGGGACGCGATTCGCCAGAAAACCTGAACCGGCCACCGAGGCGCGCAATCTCGCTTTGTTGCTTCTCTTGCAGACTGTCCCTGACGTCACTTCTGAAAGTCAAATTAGATAAAAATACGGGCTGCCGCGCAGGCAGTTGCCGTCGCGTCGGCCGGCCGGCCGGCCGGCCGATGGCGTAGGAACAGGGGATGGCGGTGGTGGCAGTTGTGAGTGGCGATTGTGCCAATGACGGGCTGTAGCGGTAGGCGAGGTAGCGGAGGTGTGTTGGGCGATGGTGATGGGAGTGGGCGCTGGGTGGGGAGATGGGCAGGGGGAAGGCGGGGGCAGAGGCGGGGACGGGGTGGGGTCGATGTGCGCGGTCGGTGGAAGCGGTCGGGGGTGGGGTTTGCCGAAGTTGCTGGGCGGGTGGTGGTGGCGGGGAACGGTGGAAAGTGCGGGTGAGGGGGCGTGGCGGGAGAGTGGAAGGGGCTGGGGTGGGAAGCGGCGACCCGCGGCAGCGTCTGGGGGATCCTGGCGGCGGTAGCCGGTTGCTTTATAAATGTCCTACAAAATGTTGTCAAGGTTTGTTGTAATTATATAAAAAGCAACACGGCTCTCAGCGGCCAGGCGGCTACGTGCCCCGGCTAATGTTGCCTTACGTGGACAAGTGACGGACGGTTAAGGCGAAGCTCGCCACC
>JAHLJT010008446.1:54021424-54031424 GCA_031308135.1 Acheta domesticus
ATCGTCGAGTAAGCATCGTATTGCTCCGCATTTCGCTGTTCTCGGACACCTCCACTCATGTAGGGTTTAGTTGCGAGTTGAAACGGGCGCCGCTCTCAGCGGCTCCCTATTTTTCTAACAGTGTTGTTTATTGTGTATCAGTATTGTTTATTGTGAAACAACGAATTTTTTTTTACTGCTTAATGAAAGTTTAGTGGTGCAGCGAAAGCAGTATGTTCGCAGCAAATCCCCCCGGTTCGGGGGGTCAACTGGTGTCAGCAGCCCAAGTTCTAAATGGTGACACGCCGGATCAGTTCACAGCATTGAATGGAGGTTTGCTCCCATTCCCAACACAGATGGCAGACATTCAACCCCAGGGGCCATTTAACACATCTCAACCGCCCACCCAGAAGCTGGATGGAGAAACACAAATGACATTGACCAACCTTCAGTCAGTAAGCACTGGCGATGCTGATGTTAACCGGCATGGAGTTGCCCCGCAACATTCAGTTAGTCAACAGTTTTCTAGTGAGTGTAATGAACATAATAAAGGTCTAAACGTTTTAATGCAGATCTCCCAGAGGAAAACAGTTGTTCTAAAAGATTATTGTACAGTGTGCAAATTCAGAATAGGTACCAAAGTTTTCAAAATATGACGGAAGAAAATTAGCAAAACGAAAAGGAAGCAAGTGATGAAACAATCATTAAAATACCACCCTTTTACGTCCATAAAGTTCTCGACTATCCCTCATTTATCTTTGAAGTGGAATCTATGGCAAAAGACAAATTTTCAACTAAATTAGCAAAAGATACTGCAAAAATTATATTTAGCTCAACAGAGGACTACCGAGAATACCGGAAATTTTGTGAAAAAGAGAAAATCGAACATCATACATACAGGGACTCTACACCAAAAGGGTTTTTCAGTTATTATAAAAGATCTTCCAATTACCTGTTCAGAATCGGAAATATTTAACGAACTTTCGAAAAACTTTCAAGTTTTAAAAGTTGTTAGGCTGTTCGGAAGAGAACGTAAACCGTTAACTACCGTTGCTGTAGATTTAACTGATATGAAAATAGCGAAGCAATTTTAAAAATTAATAAATTTACATATAACATTGTCAGAGTTCAAATTCGAAACAAGCCTAAAGTCCCAATCATGTTTAAAAATTGTCATACTCTCGGTCATTCACAGGCTAATTGCGGAAGGCGAGCTAGATGTGCGAGTGTTCAGAAATCATCTTTACTCTCAATGTGATAAACCTAAACATAATAATGTACCGAAATGTGTAAACTGCAATGAGAGGCACACGGCTAACTACAAAGGCTGCAAAGCTTACAAAGAAGCAGTTAAAATATAACTGAAATCGGACTAATCTTAAATTTTCAAACCACCAAAATAGGCAGTACTTCAATCACCTTTCGAATCAGAACGCTCAATCTTATCACTATGCTCCCTCAAGAGTTTCCTCCTCTACAGCCTAACCCAACGCCCTTGCATTCTTTCGCTTATCGCGCTAGTCAACCGCGTAGGCAAAATAACAGGAACTCGCCTCCAGTTCTCCAAAATATGAATGTAATAGACTAAAACCTAATTTAAACAATTATAAACAATATTCTTTCTGCAATCATTCCTCAGTAACATCAAATGATTGAAAAGGGTTATTTCTATGTATATTAATGGCACAAAATAAAATAGAAAACTTTAAACTTCTCAACTGGAATGCAAATGGCGCAAAGCGCCAAGAGAAAAAAATTGAGATACTTTCTACAAGTCCATGACATAGATGTAGCGTGTATTTCAGAATCACATTTAAAGCCAGGAAAAAGATTTTCGATCCCCAAATATTTATCCTACTGCAGTGATAGAATTTCGCTAACAGTATCAGGTGGTGTAGCAATTCTCATCAATAGGAAAATTAAACATACATTGATACAATCCCCGTCCTCAACGAAACAGAAACAATTATTATCAAGATTGAATTGGTCTCTTCTCACATAATTGTAATTGCAGCGTATAAACCTCCCAACAAAAAGTTCCCGCCGAGTTTCATGAAAGCATTATTTGAGGGTAGATTGCAAATATTACTAGAACGAGACCTGAACTGTAAAAGCCAAATTTGGAACTGTAATACTACTTCATAGAGTGGCAAACTTCTTCAGAAATTCGCACTGCAAAGAAATCTTAATATATTAGCTCCTTCAGAGCCCACATAATACCTCTATAACCCAAATGTAATTCCTGACATTCTAGATATAGTGATTACACAAAATTTAAATCGACCATTTTACCAAAATGTGAAACCAGAAATAGATTCGGACCACAATCCAGTAATACTTTCATTCAAAGCTGAACCTCGGTCACATCTGGACGAAAAAATAATTGATGGAAAAGTAAATTGGGGCATGTATACAAATTTTCTAATGAATGTCAGTATCCGAAAAATCGTAAAACATCATCAGAAATAGACAATTGTATTAGCTCCCTCGAAAACGTAATTAAAAATGCTATTAAAATATCTATTAAAGTCAGGAATTCCACAAAAAATTATACTCCTCTTCCAAAGCCACTACTAAATTTAATTAAAGGAAAACATAACCTTCATAGAACGTGGCAATATTCACGTAACAAAACTTTGGAACAAAAATTAAATAGTATCTCTGTAAAAATTAAACAAGAGTTACAAAAAGTCAGATATACACATTTTCACAACTTTTAACCAGCATCCCCCCAAACTCTAGGACAATGTGGAATACAGTTAAAATGATTACAAAGGAAAAATATTTCATCCCCCAGTTATCTACTAACACAGGACTATCAACGACGGATTCCAAAAAAGTAGAAACTTTAGCGGAAAATTTTGAAAACATATTTATAACTAACCCTCTAAACCAGACCTGCACAGCATTTTGCACTTTCACTGACGTCAGGAGCTGCGCGCGAGCAGCTCGGGGGCAAATGCAAAAATCGATGAAGGGTGGGGATGAGGCTTACTCTAGGAGTGGGGACCACCAATTATAATGCGGAATTCGAACCATAGCACTTAAATTTAACGATCAGTCCGGCGAAAACATGCGAGTCACATACGGTTCAAGTAATATTGCCATTTGTATGATATTGTAATATTTATTGTCGATATGTCAGTGAGAAATATTAAACTACAACGAATTATACATATTAGATTTGGACACCATTTATAATTACTTGTTGGGCTGATAATGTAATTCGCTTTGCTGCGAGATAATCACAAGTTTAGAGTTTTGCTAAACACAAAATTATGATGCTGAATTGTTTTTGTTTGACGGTGACAACAATAAACTATTTTTTCATTAACTGTGTTTTATTGAATAAGACAGTTCTATTAAAGCAAAAACATTTTATTCTGGAAGAAAATCATGATTAATTTCTGACAAGTGTGCAGAGTCGTTTACGACATCGTATAAAAATATTAAGCCCTTTGCATTCTATTTAACAATACCCACGATAATCTTGTGATTGCACGTAACATATCGTTACAGAGGATTGCTCATTGATATCTTTTATTCAGTTTCATAATGGGGGAAAATGGTCACAAATATATGTTGCTGTTAAATATTACTCTTCTTGGAATTGACATAAAAATAGAATATGTGGCAATCTTGATGTAAGAGATTGCTCTCATGATTTTCTTCATTTTGCTCTGATTTGGAGATTATAACATTCCCGGTGAACAATCAGTTATTAAATTGATTTTTTTTGTTAGTTAGAATGAAATAATTTTGTTTTAATTCTACTGCTTTAAAAAATTATTAAGAGTCACAATGAGCATGTTAATTTTTTTTATTTTAAAAAGGAAATTACATACAGTGGTGGATACAAAGGCGGATATACAGCAGTGCACAGAACATAAACAGAAAATTGTGGCCCTTGTATCTTGAAATACTAGACATAATCCAATTAAACAAGTGGGGATATAATTTTGCAGCATGAATCATTGTATTAGACGCCCAGGCATTCAATCTACGCGCCGCGTCGTGCTATGTCAGACTTCTCCCCTCCCCTCAAAACTTTCAACTCCCCACTACTTGCACTTTCGGCGCTGTTGCGGGCAGACGATCAGCTCGCAAGTGCAGAATGCCCGCGGAAGCAGGCGTTGTGCAGGTCTGCTCTAAACCGACATTGATTTCAAACTGCAAGTGGAAGAAAACTTATCAGCTCTGCGATATTCCGTTTCGACAAAAACTAAATTTATAGCTCCGTCCGAGACACATCAAATCATTAAGGCATTAAAACCGAGAACGTCAGCAGGTCATGACTTAATCAATAACAAATAATCCACCCCCCCATTAACCAGATCGGCTGCCAAAAACGCTAAATAACGTAAGAGAATAACTTAAACGCTAATAAAACTTAAAACAATCCCATCTGAATTACTGATCTGCAGGCTTTGTTTTTCGAGGTAGCCGTGTGGCCTTCCTCAAATACTGTTAGCCGAAAGGTCAAAAATTATGCTGTATTATGGATGGTATATTAAAACCCCTGAAATGTATACTATGCGGAACAGGAAGAAAATAAATTTAAAAAAAGGAAATGCTCATCATCTCAGGAAATAGTCTACTCTTATATAATTTATTCTCAATCGAATGAAATAATTTATTCTGTAATTATTTACGAAACCAGCAGAGAAAAATATTATTTGGCATGCGGATGAAATGTTGAGCCAAATCCAGCAATTTAAAAGCTACTTTCGTGCAAATTAGAGACATTATTTTTTAATATGAATACATAAGAATTACAAAATTTCTTGGGATCATTCCCAATATCCAATGCGGCGGCCATGATTCATTCGTGTTGCCTCAGTGTTTTGTTTACTTGATTTTTCTCTGTTTATTCTTGTTTGATATGGTCATGGCTTCTTTGGTAGTACTTTGGCAAACCCGTACCGCAAAGTAATACTTTCCGGACGATAAATAGTAAAGGTAAGAATTAGTTTCCATGCATGAATTCTGAAACCAGAGGACCGAGCACGGGCTGCAACGCAGCGTGTAGGGATTACGTACAGACAATCCCTAGCAATCAAGTGTCAGAGGCCAAATACAGAAAACCCGATTTAGAATTCTAAATTCAAGTTATGGTCCTATAAATTACTGGAGAACGTTTCCCATTACCTGGTAGTCTTTAATTAAAGACATCATATTAAAATTAGGGTTCGGAATACATTTTTTTTCAATTTCTGACTCAGATTCACTAATTAATTTTCGATTTTATATTAGATATGTCGACGATGTGTCTGTTTTTCATTAGCCACATATGTCGTTTGCAGATCGTACAGACAAACATGAAGCTAATAGCGATCCACCTTGCCATGTGTCCTCTGAACTACTGGCATCATGCATACAAGACACAGTCGATTGCGCCATCGACGCGTCCCCCTAGGACATGTTTGTGCAACGTGAGTTACAGGCCCAGATGTACTAGAAGCCATTCTGAACACTTTATGAATCAATAATATTAAAAATTGCCTGACAAATCTGCTTAAAATCGTGACGAGACATTTTCTGGTGAGATAATATTTACTGTAAGAGAAGGGACTGGCGTCGCTTGAAATTAAACCCTGAACAAAGGGAAGAAACTAGGAACTAGTCCGCCTTCTCACATGATATCGACTACCGAAGTCGCGAGACTATAAATCTAAAGTACGTACTAATGAGTGCAGCCGGAGATAAGTCGTCCTTCCGTGTTCTTGGAAAAAGTTTCGCCGAGCAACGCCGACGCTCGCCTCGTCACGGAAGAAATGTATCGCCCCACCCACGCCCTCCCCTTCTCCCGCTAGCGCCCCCTCCCACAGCCCCCACTCCACCCCGCCCCGCCCTGGCCTGCCCCACCATCCGCAGTCCGCAGCCCCGTCGCTGCCACGCGCGTAAACTTGCGCAAGGCGCAGGCCCAAGGTTACGCGCGTTGCATAATTGGGAAACCGCAGTTGCTTCACCGCGCGCAGTCGCCCCGTGCACCGGCGACGGCGCGTGCGGCGCCAGGCGCAACGCGTGGACCCCAACCACCCCCACGAAGCTCCGCACCACCCCCGCGCAACCTTCCCACGATTTCTGTGTGTCTCCATCTTGGCCCCGTCACGGTCGCGTTACTTGTTGCTGAAGCGAGCCGTACTGTTGTATCCCAAATCGAAGATGGGTTTTCATCTTACAAACGATTAAATATCTACATACAATGTGCTTCATTCACGAAAACCATCAAAGCTATTCACCGTCCCTGAACTTCAATTTCTCGAGTCAAAAACACATGTAAATTTTTCCAGCCACAGCCACCTACATATTTCTTACAAACTATGTGTGAACACTCATCCACACGTTATATATGACCCAGGGCACCGCCTTGAACATATTTTATGAATGTATTTTTTTCGCACACCGTACTGTGATCAGAGTTTCTCATAGTGTGGTTCTACAAATCGGGGAGAAACCTTTCTCTTAACTGCGGTTTTCTTCTACATGAAAATAAAGAAATCATACTTATTCGGAAATATGTAGCTTCGGTACATCTAGCTCATCCCATATTGGAAATCGAAACATTCAAAAGCAAACACGTGCAATCCTAACTCCGCTAATGACATACCCTAACCATTGCTAATCACCACCAACACCGAATCGTCAAAATGTTTTAAGGTGCGTCTCGACTAGCAATAATACGCGCGAGAAATGCCTTGCTACGTAAATGCTTTTGAGTGTGTTACAGATATTACAGCAAATTTCTTATAATACCTATGATTCTATTGAAAATGTTACACCTCTTTCAAATTCTTGTTGGTGCACACGTATCTTCATATAACCCAGAGTAGCACTACGTGCGCGCGTGCGGTCAATTGTTTATGAAGACAACAGGCTCCCCTCGCCATTGAAGTTTCAAGAACCAAATGAAATACATTGCTTGCTTGACTTTTGGACATAAAAGGACAATAATAAAGTTAACTCTGTTGTTTTATATTTCAGTTTGACAATTCGGAGAAATGCTTGTGATGTTTCTGTGTAAATCTGCCTACCGCTGAAGAGTTTCACAATCGTCGCTCATGATTTGGAGGCCACAGGCCGCATCTCAGATGCAGTTTGTTTCTGGGTTCCTTCATGCATTCACACATAGGAATCCACCCTCTCCTGCGACGTATCCTCACGGCTGCTCCTGATGCATCACGATGACGGAGGCAGCTCTTGAACGTTTCTTTTCATTGGTGCAATGCTACGGAGGTAGTATACACAGAGGAAGGGGAAGAGACACCGCTTGCGGCCGTTTGCTGCCTGAGAACACCGGCTCCCATGGAAATGCTCTGATAGGTTGCCGCAGTGGCCACTGCAGTAGAAGCCACGAAAGCTACTACGCTGGAGGCGGAGGCGAAAGAGCGGACGAGCGTACGAAACACGACGGATGTGGAGAGCGTACGTGATGCATATTCGCAATGCGCGTACAGAACGGAAGATAAAATAGCCTTAATAACCACTTCACAATTTACCAGTTTACGTGGCTCAGGACATCACTGATGTCACTGTAGTGCCTGTAACAGAAAGGTACTAGCATATTAGTCCAAAGGTAGCAGGACTTTCGACACTAGCTACATAGCTAGATCAGCCGCTGTCTGTGTAATTCTAGCGGTTGGTTGCTCTGATGGGGTAGTTTTCCGGGATTTCTCCGATCAACTCAAAACGAATGCCCGAGAAAGTATTCTAACAAACGGGCCATGGACAGCGGGTGACCTTTCTTTTCCCTTCCTCTTCCTATCCCACCACCTTACTTAACTATACACTTAAATGCACTACAGTACTACACACGTCGCGAGACTAGTCGTGAGCTTAGAGCTTGTACCGCTTGGAGCGGTGGTCCCACGGGAGGGAGACACCTCGCTGGGAAAACTCGTCATCGTGTATGTCGGCGCCGGATCCACCCATTACAGGAAATCGCACTCACCTCCGCCATAAAAAATCACTATACTTACAGGATTACTGACCTTATCAGCTGACGTGCCCGGAAATATCAAACAATCAAAACACAATTACAAGTATCCAATGAGGCAATCTGTGTGGAGGGAGCTTTTATTGAGAAACACCGTTGCTTGGACATCATTCGTAACAGACGGCAGGTCTGAATGTAGATCTCTTAAACAGGTGGCAAATAGCGACGAAAACACTGCGACGACAGAGCGCTGATGACTACAGCTGTAGATAGCAAACAACAGCCACAAAGGCCGGCGGTGGTGACTCTGTTTGAAGTGGAGGCTTAGCGACGGGCACCGCGATTGCCTCCCAGCCTCTCCCTTCCCTCTCGCCGCCTCTGTCGCCGGGGTCTGCAGTCGCACCTACCGGTCTCCATAAATTGAAGGCGGAAAGGCGTAATAAATCTCACGGAGCACCGACGTGTTGGCAGCGGCGCGTGCTTGTCCCTGTCGGCGCGAGGACTGGCCACAGCGGCGGTTGCGGCGGCGGTGGCCTCGGCAGCGGCAGCGGCCGCAACTGCAGCGACTACGGGTTGCAGTTTCCGCCCGTTTCTGGATGCACACACTCTCCCCTCGCGCCGTCACCCACGCCCACTTGATTCAATTGCACATATTCATACTTTATTATTCGTTTTAAATATAGGGATTGTGACAGAACTTCAGCTGTGACCGGCTATCCTATCGGGAGCTTCGATACCTAAAACGTCGAAACGACATTCCCAACTGGATAATACCGTCTAGATGATGATTTGTCACGTCACCAAATGTAAATCGAACAATGCCAATCGTTATGTCTGATCTCTCCGTCTGATCTTTCCGAGGTAACACAAGAAGCGGGTTGTGCAAGTGGTAAGGCATATCCATAGACAGTTTCAGAATACTTTCTGCCGGAGCTCCGCTCAGTATGGATTTAGAACAACGTGGAAAAGGTTTTTCTTGAGAAAACACCTGCTGGACTTGCTTATGTTCGTGGATAGATTCTTCAGGTTTATGATGCTTCACATCTCTCGTTAGTATCTTTTGTTCGATCGATATCCCGTACCATTAAATCATTAGAGTTCCAGGGTCTGAACAAGACACTCATATACTTGCGACTCCTCGTCTCTGGAAGTCAAGAGGAATGCAGTTCAACGACACAATGAAAAAAAATCTAGTGGTGCTAAACAGCACACAAATCCTCGAATTATTTCTAACTTAAATAATTTTCGAAAATTCAGATAGACCAACGAAACTGAAGACCCGTGCCATTCTTTTACGCGTTTTTCTTTTTCAATCTCTACAAAAAAAAATAACGAAATCATTTGGATACGTGGTTTTCAGGAAAAGATTTTTCTTATAATTTGCATTAAATTCAAGCAGAAATTATGAAAAATGTACTCGATTTTTTACTTTCTCGGTACCGCTTCAGCTGCAGAGAAGAAATTTTGTAATGCTGCACATAAACACGGCGAACTTTCGGAAGAAACACCTACTACAAGACCTTGGTGACGAAAAATCCAGTTGCTAAATTACGAAAACAATCCTCTAACACGTGGTGTAACCACAATCCTTGTTTTGTTTGGTTTTTGATACCGAAAATCGAATGACAGCTAAATGTCTGTCCGTCTGTCTGTCCGCCCGTCCATTCTGTCCGTCCGTCCGTCCGTCCGTTCCATCCATCTGTCCGTCCGTCCGTCCATCCATCCGTCCGTCCATCTGTCCGTCCGTCCGCCCGTCCATCCGTCCGTCCGCCGTCCATCCGTCCGTCCGTCCATCCGTCCGTCCATCCGTCCGTCCGTCCGTCCATCCATCCGTCCATCCGTCCGTCCATCCGTCCGTCCATCCGTCCGTCCATCCGTCCGTCCATCCGTCCGTCCATCCGGTCGTCCATCCGTCCGTCCATCCGTCCGTCCATCCCGTCCGTCCAATCCGTCCCGTCCATCCGTCCGTCCGTCCATCCGTCCGTCCGTCCATCCGTCCGTCCGTCCGTCCGTCCGTCCATCCGTCCGTCCGTCCATCCGTCCGTCCGTCCATCCGTCCGTTCCGTCCATCCGTCCGTCCGTCCA
>JAHLJT010008446.1:54033924-54127408 GCA_031308135.1 Acheta domesticus
GAATGGAACTAGTACCATCATTCATTGATACATACCATGAGAAAATTTAAAGAAAAATTGGGAGCGGTTTTTTGACAACAATTGTCTATATTTCATCCAACATTCATGAAAACAGATTTGAGTAGAATAGCGTATGGCTTCGTGTAACGGTTAGCATATCGGACTGCTAGATCCACGTTCGCTGGCTCAAACCCGATTCAAGCTGTGGATTTTTTCAGGGCGAAAGAATCTTTCAAACATCTTCCTTGGGAGGGGATGTAAAGCCGACTGTCCCTTGTTGTATATTTACAGCATGTAAAAGATCTTCACATCAGAAAGAAGCTTCTGAGAAAAATTAAAATAGACAGTTTCGTCACCCAAGTGATACCTCTTTTCTCTGCTAGACGGTGAAACAAATGTAGTGGAATTTGCTGTGGTCAGTCGGAGGCGTGCGCAGGCCTGATGGCCTGTGCCTTGCCGCGGAAAATAAGGTAAAAAATTGAATTGCAAAATTGTACATGTTCTAATTTGAAGATGTCTTTTAACTTCTGCAGAAGAAATTTCTATCGTCAATAGTGTAGTTTTAGCAACACGCCGAAAAAAATAAAACTTCATTGCAAAATGTCAATTTTCAGCTATTGTTTCGAAAAAACAAATTTCAACAAAAAATGTGACCTGCGCTATTCTTTTGACCATTCTCTACGCTATCAGAGTACGCTGTAGGCCCTGGATTTCCGTTTAAATTGATTGGAGAGTATCACTTTTAGAGACAATTGTCTGAATGATTTAATGCTAGTGTTGACCATGGACGAATGTTTTGCCGTCAATTGATTTTTGAGTATCAGGGTCCCACAAAACATGGATACTCATTACACAACGTATTAGAGGAAGTGATTTACTATATAGGAACAATATTATCCACTTTTTTGGCACGAGGGCACGTCAATAAAAGTTTTTCTGTCGAAAATCTGCAGTTTTCCGACACATAATTACAATACTTTTTCTTGTTAGGAAGTACGACAAAATAAAATCTAAACTGATATTTCGACTGGAGGATTAGGACTGCGGAAATTTTCCCCAAACAGGTATCTCCCGTCAGCGGGAACCGCACTAGCCGGGACAAGCTTTAAGCTCCCGACATGTGTGATAGTATTGTCCATGTAAGTGTGTGTGTGTGTGTGTAAGTAAGGGGGGTGAGCATTGAACAAGAAAGAGGAAGGAAATATAGCGCGCGGTTCGTGGTCCGTTTGTTAGGGAACTAACGTTCTACATTTGCATGGTGTTGATTAGAAAAAAAATCACGGAAAACTACTGATCAGAGCAGCCAGCCGCTAGAATTCTCCTCCAGAATGCGGCTGAAGTCGACCTGAGCCACCTTTATGCCGGTAAAATGGCTGCAACAAGGAGCAGATTACAATACGGCCATGGAGGTGACAAACAGTTCCGAAAGCAAAAACGAAACAACTGCCATAAATTGATAACCATTACTTATTCAAGAAAATAGACAGTACTCTTCGCATTTACACTGAGGCGTCATCAATGATAGGATACCTCCTAATATCATGTCGGACCTCCATTTGCCCCGCGAAGTGCAGCAACTCGTCGTGCATGAACTCAACATGTCCCAAGTCCCCTATAGGAATATTGAACCATGGTGCCGAAATATGCGTCCATAATTGCAAAAGTGTTGCCGGTGAAGTGATATGTGTGCATGTGGGGCAATCTGGGTGGCCAAATCATTCGCTAGGATTGTCCAGAATGTTCATCAAATCAATCGCGAACAATTGTGACCCGGTGATGTGGCGCATTGTCATTCATAAAACTTCCATTCTTTTGAGGTATATGATGTCCATGAATGTCTGCGAACGATCTCCACGTAGCTCAAAATAACAATTTACAGCCAATGATCAGTTCAGTTGGCCGGGAGTACCCATTCCATTCCATCGAAAACAGCTTACACCATTATGGAGCCACCACCATTTTCCGTAGTACCTTGTTGACAACATAGGTCCATAGCTTAGCGGGTTCTACGCTGCAACTCGAACCCTTTCATCAGCTCTTACCAACTGAAACCAGGACTCCACATGGCCGAGATAAGGTTTTTCTAGTCGTAAAGGGCCCAAACGATAAGGTCACGCGCCCAGGAGAGACGCTGCAGGTGATGTGCTGTTAGTACAGGCACTCGAGTCGGTCTTCTGCTTCCATAGCCCATTAAAGCCAAATTTCGCTGCTGTGACCTAACAAATACGTTCGTCGGACGACCCAGATTGATTTCTGCTGTATTGCACGCAGTGTTGATTGTCTGTTAGGACTGACAACTCAATGCAAACGCTGCAGCTTCTCGGTAATTACGAGAAGGCCTCCAGCCATTGCGTTGTCCGTGGTGAGAGGTGAATGAGGTATTCTCGGCACACTTTGGCGCCACTTGACACTGTGAATCTGGGAATATTGCATTCCCTCATGATTTCCGTAATGGAATGTCCCATGCGTCTAGCGTCAACAGCAATTTACACTTACTCATTTAGCATCAGTGAGGACTCTGTTCCGGACCCAACACCCGCTGACATCACAGCAATGCTCGGGCCGCGAAAACGAGGAATTCTACTGCTCTCTGGATTAAATGAAGGTACCGAGCGACCTCCGACTGATATTAAAAAGAAATTAAAAGTTTTTAAAACCATAGCCGCCTACAACATGTGGAAGAAAGAAATAAGAGAAAGTTTCCCACTTACTACTTTTTTCGTGTTCATTCAGAAAAATTGCATCATACATATTTAATTTATATCTCCAGAGTTGCGTATCTAATGTAAAAGACATCAAACATACACAACATACCAATACTAAAAGAAAAATATTTTTTTCTGTAGATGTAAATTAGAAAGTACGGTGGGGTAGCGCAAGAAAATTTATAGTAAAATTGTAATGTTTGTATTTTAATTGTTATAATAGTTGACATAAAAAGGTTTTAAAAAGGTTTTAGTTTCTCATCACTGCGGTATAAAATTCACGTTAAAAAATCACGAATGGGCAATCACGACCCGTTAGGTAAAAGCCAGTCTTACGAGAAAACGCGTGAGAAAGAAAAACAGACAGACCAAGTTTCATTTAACTCCATACAGTCATCTAAGGTTGAGATGCGCACTAGAGTTAAATGTACCAATCATTACAAAACCAATGCTATTACTGCTATAAAGGGATATTAGATTTGACCACTTGTTCACTGACTGTTTCCTAAGACTTGACCAATCATGCACACCACTGTTTTAAAACGATTGGTACCCGATTTTATTATCATTATATCAATTAGAAATTTTAGAAATAAAAGAACGTGAGAAATGCTTCAATTTTATTTAAGAAAAACGAACAGAAATAACAAACAACAAACGAAAATAAGAAAATGTCAGAAAAAACATAAAACGTAAATTAAAGTGAAACGAGCGGGTACTTGCATGGGTCCTTTTACTTTCCCGTTACATACGTATATACGGACTAATACACTTAGTATAGAAGTTACGTAATTCTGCGGAAAATCGATTTCCAGATTTCAATAGAAATACATGATTTGGAGTCCCCTGATACCGAAAAAATGTTTTATTTCGAAACGTTCATTCGCCCGTCTGTCTGTTCGTCTCTCCGTCTGTTAAAACGACTACCGTATAAACTATACGTAGAATTGTTTCCAAAATGGATATTCCCCGGTCGATGTAGCTCGACTCGAGACGCAGCGATTTTGATTTGGGAGTACTTTACATAAAGAACCCCGGACATTTTCAAAATTTTCTCTAAAACGGATCTAATTTTTTCTTATATTTCTTGTAGGAATACAATAAAATGCACTTATAAAGGTGGCATAGTTTTGATTTTCACGGTTAACTAAATTTTCGAAAACTGCAAAATTTAAATTTTTCTGGCGTCTTCCTACAACTATAAAATTGATGATAGAGATTTTTCCTTCAAATAAAATTTGTTGTCCGTAATTAGTTCTTTCACTGAGATCGTGTACACTTTTTCAAAATTTTAATCGTTTTCGCCCAATATTGCGTGCAATATCTGCAGTTTTAAAAAGTAACAAAAACAAGATTTTCTCAACACTACTCCAAATTTTTTCTTTAAACTTTTTAGGGATCGTGCTAAACGTAATGAGACGATATAAACATCAGTTTGCTCTATTCTTTCGTTTTTTTCGTAAATTACAAGAACGTAATTTTTTAACTTGTCTCTCACATCATTAATATTTACATTAGTGGCGATTTGATCACATTATTATATTGAGGAGTAAATGTGCTTTAAATAATGTCATATAAAGCTTTTCGAAAACTAAACCGTTTTCCGTGAAAACTAGCTCAAAATTCCGTATTTTCAGAAATGCTCAAATGCCTTTTTTTCATAAATAGCTCCAATTTTTCTTCAAACTTTCTTGGAACGGATAGTGGTAATTGCACTCTTTAATATGTCGTAAAGTTCATTTTAGTTTTCTTTGTTTTTGAAAGATCTCTCACACCGTTACTATGCACATTAACTATGCAATTTGAAATTCTACACTATTGTAATTATGAGTAGAAGTGCTTCAATATGACTTCTAATGACGGTTTTCGAAAACTAAAACATTTTATGTAAGAAAGAGCTTCAAATTTCGCATTTACAGAAGCGCTCAAATGCCATTTTCATAAAGCAGCTCCAAATGTTTCACAGAAAACTGGCCATTTAGGACGGGGTTTTACTGTTTTGTAATATTCTTAAAATAATACTTCCGTTCTACTATTAGGAAAAGAAAAATTTAAGAAAATGTCAAAAAATGTACTTTTGGGCGGCGATAGATGGCAGCTGGCAAGAGTATATGCATGCCGAATAGCAAGCCAAGACCAAAGCAAATAGAAAACTAATACAGAATAGTCTGTGTCATTCTGTAGCACCACTAGTTTTGAATAGTTCTTTTAAACGTAACTGATCCATTTGTCCCTTTTAAATTTTTTGGGGGAGGGAGGGGGTCGGAATTCCACTCGGCAACATCAGGGCCGGTAGGAAGTTTATCCTTCAAGTTACAAATTGTAAAATCAATCATAGAACATGTCATCAGGGATGGCAGCAGAGCAATGACATATTTACATATTTCTATTTACTTTCTTGCTCGGAGCTACTGGGAGTAGAGAGCAAGTTCTCTAATGCCGTGAAAAAAAGAAAAAAAAAGAATGACGGCGAAACGTCCTAAACGCCCGTCCGTCTTAACTGATAATGCTTTAATGACTTCCGAGGTCGTAGCCGATATTTTGTGATAATCCATAATGGTAATGGGAGGTACGGGATAATAAAACAAAATAAGTATATAATATCACATATGTCCAAAGTGAACTTTCGGGATCAAAATTCCTATCAGTGAGTCTCTAGCAACAAACGGAAAAAACGTTTGTTGCTAGAAACTCACTGAAGATAGGAAATACTGATCCGAAAGTCGACTTTTGGCGCATGTGACATTAATAAATATTATACACTTATTGTGGTTGATTATCCCTTACCCTCATTACCAATGCTTTAATGATTAATTGATGTTATTTCAGCCTTTGTTGTAATCTGCGCTTAGTCTAACCGATATAAGAGACTGGCACTCTAAGCAAGACATGAAATAGACTATATTTTTGGTCTCAAGGAATGGAATTATAGTTGAAACATTTTATCAGTTTTTAACTTGATGCTGTAAATGGATCAATTCAATAATTGTTGTAAAATGTATTATTCCTGCAAGTAACTCAACTAATAAATTTTGATTTTTCTATCAAGTTTTAATTGTTTTTAATTTGATTGTTTAAAGAATGAAAGGATAACTTGACAATTGAACGATATTTAATATACAGATAATCATTCGAAAAAAATAGATCGCAATAATGGCACACATTTTGTTTAGGATTTTAAAATACAAGTTATATTCATGAAAACATGGCATATAAGCAGTTAAACAAAGAAGATCTTCACGATTATCTCTGGGAAAACTTTACACGCGAATAAAAAACAAACTAGCGGCAGCAAATTTCTGTTAGTCTAATTTAGGCAATAACTGATTTATAAAAACGGAAGAGGTAAAATATGTAATTTGGCCCCCTGTAATTCTGGTTTGCACCGGGTTTCCAAACCCTGTGAGAAATTATCGGTACTAGCCAAGAACAATCACGAATACTTATTCGTAATTATTAAGATTACGTGATCAGACACATGTATAAATAGTTACCGACATTTCCTGTATGAGGAATTAGCTTTCTTCGGATTGTCGGTATCCGATAATATTCATAAATGACTGGTTAACTCGACTTCACCATGTTTCATACGGCGTTAATAATTAATCAGCTTTATTTGGGTCAGTTGTTCCCCGTTTTAAATTAACTATCAGTATTTGTTCAATATATTAACTATTTAAGTTTGCCAAATCTCAAGAGGAATAGGAAAAACACATCTCAATAACTCCCTTTCAAGTCAACATATCACTTGCCCCACTTATATACAGCGAGAAAACGTCTCCTTGCTTATAGTCAGGTACATAATTCATTTTGACCAAATCTCGACTTAATCCCTTATTCCTGCGCATGCAAATATAGTGTATTTATGTTTCTTAATTTCGAGAATTTATTAATAGAGAAAAGTACCCAAACCTGAGCCCCTTCCTAAGGCGAGCCTCTTGATTTATAGTTCTGTAGAGTGCTATTGCCTAATAGATACGTACTAAATTTGTAGTTTTTTGTAAGACTGCAGCTTCGTCAAGCGGCAGTGTCTTCATCTTCACTTGTTTTCACCATATCAAGGTTCACCATACTTCACCATATCAAGGTTTTCAAGGAACATGGCGCCTGCATCATTCTCTTAAATGTCCACACACTATCCAACAACAAAATTTAATAAATAAATAATGAAGCTATTTTTTTGAAAATTTGGAAAATGTCCCAGGGGCTTCATGTAAAGTACTCCCAAAAACTGAATTATCGGTTGAAATTCAAGGGACCGTGACATCAGCCAGATCGAATGCGGAATATCAATTCTGGAGAAAATCGGCTGAACGGTTTAGCCACTAGTGTTGTTCACAGACAGACGGTTTCCTGACACTCGATTTTTCGGTATCAAAGACCCACAAAAAATTTTTGGCTACATCACGTGATAGAGGATTTTTTGTAAATTTAGCAACAGGATTTATCCACGTTTTCGTTACCATGGCCCTGTAATAAGAGTTTTTCTGCAGAAAATTCGCCGTTTTTTCGCGCAGAATTATATAACTTACTCTCCTCTTCGGAGCGACAAAATAAAAAGTGATTGATATCATTCAGCAAATAAACTGTCAAAAGACATCATGGGCTAGCTTTCAAGTTAAATGGTGAACCTGGGTCGTATTTCATAATCCACATGGATGTCTTACCATTTGTCCAGTTTGTTGAAATCGTTAGATTAGATATACACGCTATTTCAAGTATATTATTTCTCACATTGACCAACAGTGGAAAATAGTGTTAAGGAAGAGATAGTGTTGTCCACACGGAAGAAAATGGGTATTTCATTTATCTATAATGAACGGAAACATGACATTACATGGTATTATCCACGGCAAAATTATTGTTACACTGGCAAAAGAAAATAGGATGAAATATGTAAGCTGTTTCAGGAACAAAAAATGTGCAAAAAAAAATAATAATAATAATAATAATAATAATAAAGAACAACAATTAACTCCCTGAACAGATTATCACTATCTAATCTTTCTTTCAAATCACTAACTCTCGATATTGGAAGAGCAGTTGCTCTAAATCTGTACTTCGTGCCCTGATCTCATGCCCTCATCTGCACATTGGTTCAAATTGACCCAACACCTGGCCGTGATTGCAAATGCAAGTTGATTTCCGTAGAAATAGGTATCAGTGGGCTGTTGAGGTCACTGAATTCAAATATAATGAAATTTCAATATATGTTCTCGAGATCATTGATTTCGAATATCATATTGAAATGACAGAATTGAAAATGGTGGCTTTAAAACGGCAAACTGCCTTTAAAATTAAGCAAATAAGCGTAGAAATATAGATATACGCTACTTTCAACAGTACAGTTATTGTAATGAATTTTAAAACTGCTGATTTAAAAAGAAAAATCTTAATCAAGGAAAAAGAAATTTGTTAGAAGGAAATGTGATTAATCAATGAAAAAGAGTTTTCGAGTTCATCGATTCATTTAGATTTATTTAACGTATAAAAAGTAAACAATAGTATTGGTCGAGAAGTAGAATCTACGCACGTTTTCTTGCGCTTCAGAATCTCTTCTCTCCTTCTCCTCTCTTGTACTAATTTTTAAATTGAATCCAATAAAAGGGAACAAGGACAGTTTTTGGTATCATTTGACAACAACGAATATTCGATTGCGTGTAATCTGATTTTCTAATTTATAATGTGCGCAAAAATTAAAAAAGATTTAAACAGCCAACGGTCATTTGACAGGTGTGCCTATAGTGTCCATAGATACTCTAGAACTCGGGAAGAATACAAAAACGATAAAACAATTTCGATTTTGCGTGAAAAATGTAAACATTGTGTTATTCTCCTTATTCTCATGCGTACGGACTGAATTCTCATTCAGCGTGTCACTACTTAAGACACAACTAATAGCATCTGACAGCAAGGTCGTTTTGTTTATGTTATTTTTATATGGCACATCAACATTTTTAATATTCTTGCTAAGAACTGTTGTCTCGTATAAATGTACATGTGAATTATATAAATATACTGTGTTATTGGAGTACTTGTGGAGACTCATTTGATATATGTGCCCAGTCAAATTAGACCAAAAAATCGCGATCGAAGGAAAAAGTCACGGTATTTTGAAATTTGGTATGGTTGTTAATTAGTACCTACTGCATAACATACTAAAACTCTTGAAGCATGGATGATGAGCCGGGGGCGGGGCGACCGTTTGAAGATGCTTTTTGGACGTTTTGTGCATTTATCTCCATAACTATCAATTCAACAGAAAATTATTTTCTATAAAAAATTAATGTAGATAAAATTTCATACAAAAACATTACTTAAAATTTAGGTATATTTTTAAGAAAAAGTGTCTTATTGTCAAAAGTGTCTTCTATTTGGATATTCCTAGAAATCTACAAAACTGATTTAAATCTTATATTTTAACTTCGCGAATATTGTAGACCAGAATCAATGAATTCGAAAGATACGAGCAGCGGTAACTTTACGAGACCGTGAGGAAGATATAAAAGATTGAAATAATTTTCTGGAGCTCAAGTATTGTGCTCCATTGTCATCTGAACAAGATTCAATAATTCGAAATTCCGGAGACTTGTCGCGCAAGAACGTAAGTATAAAACAAAAAGTTTCAAATTTTTCACATTTCTCCAACTTGCTATTAAAGATAAATTCTCCTTTTGTAATTCAGAAGGAATTTTTAAGATACATATGAAATTCCAAACACCTTTCGTTATTAAGTGACTCACTGAAAATCCGTAACTGAGAAATTAAATCAAGGTAGGAAAATTAATGAAATATTGGCTTTCTAGATCTTATTATAGTTGCGAGCTTTTCGGATTTTTTATGCCCGATACCAAGCTAACAAATAACATTACTTTTCATGAAATCGATTTATTAAACTGAAGAAAGACGCAAACGAAAAATGTATGGCATAGGGCTTAAGTGCGAAAAATTAACTCAAACCCCTCAAATCCAGTATTGCCAATGTCTCTGCAGCGACTCTGACCGGGAGGTCCTAGGTCGATTGATTGATGTTTCGGTGCACGTCAATTGCTTTGGTGATACGTACTGCTAGTGTAGCGAATATTTTATCTCGAGATGTAGTGGTTTCCATCTCCAGGACTCTCCCCCAAAAGGGGCACCTCCCCAGCCGGAACAAGCTCTTAACCGGGAGGTCCTTGGGTTCGAGACCCGACGTTGCCAGTATTTTCCGAAACTAGCTAGATACGAGATTAAACCGTAGCTAGGTCTAATTCATCCGATATCTAGGAGAATTCTAGCGGCCGATTGCTCCAATGGGAACTTTTTCGTCGTTTCTCCGATCAATAACATTACTCTCAGTTCTGGTTTTCTCCGTATTCACTTGTTTTTCTTCAAGTTTAATAATTCCAACGTAATACTGTACGTACGTGTTTGCAAATTTATTATTAAAAATTCGGTAATACGGACGAAATACTTCACTTATGTTCATAGCAGCATCACTGTTGACACGTGATTCACGTTTTCTAGAACAATCAGTGTTGCTATCTTCGTAGAAGAAAATTATGGCATCGTGGAGCGAAAATTGCCTCTGGGTACTGGGGTTAATGATCGTTACCTAAATAGATCTATTTGGGTGCCGTTGGTTTAATTCTTCGTCTATTCCTAAGATCATAGTGCTAAAACATAGAAAAATGTGTTTTTGGAAATTTTTAGGAATCTTCTGACCGGATCCGAAAACACCGTGAGTGACGGATCCGGACACAACCACACAGCCAGTTACTCAAATACTACATAGAGATCTAACAAGATTTATTCACTTTTACTTTCTCGTATACGTACAAAAATACGGAATAATATACGTAGTATAGGGAAAGTTATGTAATGCTGCGGAAAATCGATTTCGAGATTTCAACGAAAATACACGTTTTGCGGTCTCCTGATCCCGAAAAAGTGGTTCTTTTCAAAACATCCGTCCGTCTGTCTGCCTGTGTGTCTTTCTGTCTGTCTGCCTGTATGTCTTTCTGTCTGTCTGCCTGTGTGTCTTTCTGTCTGTCTGCCTGTGTGGCTTTCTGTCTGTCTGCCTGTGTGGCTTTCTGTCTTTCTGTCTGTCTGCCTGTGTGGCTTTCTGTCTGTCTGCCTGTGTGTCTTCCTGTCTGTCTGCCTGTGTGTCTTTCTGTCTGTCTGCCTGTGTGTCTTTCTGTCTGTCTGCCTGTGTGTCTTTTTGTCTGTCTGCCT
Source organism: Acheta domesticus (assembly GCA_031308135.1). NCBI lineage: Eukaryota > Metazoa > Arthropoda > Insecta > Orthoptera > Gryllidae > Acheta > Acheta domesticus. The sequence continues at coordinate 54,044,844 of JAHLJT010008446.1, forward strand.
GTGTGTCTTTCTGTCTGTCTGCCTGTGTGTCTTTCTGTTTGTCTGCCTGTGTGTCTTTCCGTCTGTCTGTGTCTTTCCGTCTGTCTGTGTCTTTCTGTCTGTCTGTCTTTCTGTCTGTCTGTCAGTCTGCGAACAACACTACCGCCTAAACAAGCGCCGTCAGAAGAATGGGCACGCGAATGGCCTTCGCAAAGGTTTGGGGCACGTAGCGATATCAGCTTAGCGAAGTCACTCGAGTCACAGGCGGGAAGCAGGGGTGAAAAACCTTCGTGCGAATGCGGCGTGGTAGGGTCAATCACATGGGTTGGGGTACAATAAAGAAACATTTATTAAATTTTATCAACTTTTAATGGAAGTTGACGTGTAAACAGAAACTGCAGTTGTAGAAGCATTGATCATTAAACCAAGGAAACATTAACCTAATTTCTACCTAGTGAATGCAGTATACGAAATCTATTAACAATAATTACACATAATTTAAATGAATAATTTTAAGAAAAAAAATATAAACCAAAATATATACTATATCAAGATTAGTATTAAAAAGCATAATATCAGAAACATATTGTCACTACTATTGACAATAAACTTTTAAATAAATTTGATGTGCATATCTTTCTGGGAAAATACACGTGATAAACACTTAAAAAATTATAGCATAATGTTGAAACGTAACTCTATTTCTGCATTTGTTATAATCTAAAACTTGAGACTAAATTAAATAATGAAGCTTACTATTTAGAAGTGTCAGCAGGTTTTTTCAGATCTTCTCCGACAAAAATTTTTTAGTATCCATATAAGATTTCGTATCGTCTTTTACACTGCTCTTTTTGTTATTACATACTTTCTGCATATTAAACAATGCGCATGACTTCCAGGCTCACTGCAGAAGAAATCAAGAGCGCACTGGGACTGAAACTTGTTATAAGTCTTCTTGCGTCCCGCCATGACTGCCTTACTGTGCAACCCTGAGAAATCGGAGCGCGGATTTCCCTTGTCCGCGGTTTCTGCGTTCCCTTGTAGAGAGTAAGTGTGCCCCGAGCACGCACGTGCTCCGTTTGACAGCCCTGGCCTAAACCATACGTACGATTTTTTCCAACATGGATACTCCCCTGTCGATCTGCTTCCACTCGAGGCTCCGCGATTTTGAAAAATTTTCTTCAACATTTGGGGGTACTTTACATGAAGACACCCGGACATTTTCAAAATTTTCTCATAAACGGCTCCAAATTATTTCTTTAAATATCGTGTTAGAATAAAGTAAAATATACTTATTAAGGTGGCATACGTCCAATTTTCGCGGTTAACTCTGAATATTCGAACGTTGCAAAAGTTTGAATTTTTTTTCGGCGTCTTTCTACAACTACAATATTGAAGATTGACAATATTCCTTCAAATACAATTTATTCCCCAAAGTAAGTTCTTTTATTAAGATCATGTACGGTTTTTCTGGAAATTTTAGTAGTTTTCGCGCAATATTGCGCGCAATATTTGCAATTTTAAAAATGTACAAAAACAAGATTTTCTCAAAACGGTTCCACATAACACTGTTAGAACGGTTTCGTAGCTTGGCTGAACGGTTTAGTAACTAGCGTTGTTCACAGACGGACAGATAAACGGACGGACAGTTTGACCGACAGATGGAAGTTTTACCTTCATTGGATTTTTCGTTATCAAGGACCCACAAAACATGGATTCTGGCTACACCACGTGCTAAAGGATTGTTTGTTGTTGTAAATTGAGCAACTGGATTTATCCACTTTTTCGTTACCAGGTATCTGTAATAAGAATTTTTCTGTCGAAAATTCGCAGTTTTTAGGAAGCATTACATAACTTTGTCTACTCCGTAGCGAGAAAGTAAAAAGAAATCAGTTGGATACAGACCTAAAAAATCAAAGGTTTTGACCAAAAAAAGATATCAGTAATTTCATAAAAGATGCTGATGACGAAGATTGTTTTGATGAAGGTATGAACATTATATTAATGTAGTTATCCATGTATGATTTTTGTAAATAGTTATTTTTTAGTATTATTTAGTTAGCACTTGTTTTTGATATTTTTTGTAGAGTGTCTTAATACTGGTAATTTCTGGTACTTGTAGGCGTGAGGAATTGGTAAATATGATGGTTAATAAAACTGAAGATATGGGTTCAGTGTTAGTTATTAAAATACATGACAAGAGTCATTCGGAAAGAGTTTTACTGAATCAGATAGAAAATATATCACTATAATACGAAAGTATATTTTCTTTAGGCCTTCAAATGTATCTAGCGATAGACTTTTTAACATCGAGGGAAAATGTGTGAATCAGCAAGTAAGACTTAATAAAATGACGGAAATCTTTTCATTACTAAGCGATGTACTTGAGAAAGGACTCGTTTAAAGATTATACAGGACACTGTTTTCGTTGTCCGAGAGCGCTACAGCACCAATGTCTTAGCAATCTCGGCCATCGGATCGGTCATAAATTTGTATTACCACGAAAAAAATTTGGTTTTAGATTCTCTGCATATTTTATAGCATTCATTGAATTTTCACCATTTTAATGAATGTTTACAAATTTTATGTAGTGTTATTGAACCTGGGTTTGTTAATGTGGGATTTATTTCTTTAATTAAGTAGTAATGCACGTGCCATACAATTTTTAGTATGACATCAGGCTGCAAAAACTTTTTTTTTTTTGCAGATACACGTGACGTTTTTATTTGTCTTAATAGAAGATTAACTTCACACAGATTTAGCGGTCCATAGAAACGCTATTCGATTGTAGAAAAATTATTTTCTTAACCATTTGTAACTAAAAAGTACTTCAGTATCATAAAATTAATGGTAACCAGTGTACGATAATTGTAAATAAATGTTATTTACATTTCCACATTTCCTGAAAGAATAAACAGGTCGAAACAAAACAGTTTTAGAAGTTTTAGAATTTAAAAATTGCACATTAAAAAGTCACGTCTAGAGATATGTAGATGAATCATATCAATGCACTAGAAGCATTAACGAGTTATAATAGACAGAAAAAACATAGTATAAGTACTGCAATACAAAATAATTGTAAAAAAGACAGAACTTACAAATTTCAAATAGGAAAGAACTTATTAATCTATCGTATACACACATTGTAAGGTGTAGTATCTCGTACATCACAAAAAACTAAAAACATTCTTACTTATATACAAGGATTTCGTAAACACCTCTAGATACTCCTAATAGCTATAATGTGCCGAGGTAATATTAACAGGAGACGGTAATAATAATAATAAGTAACTTGTAAAGAAGGCCTTGGGGCAATAACATACTATGCAACATTTCTTATTATAGTGAGATATTAGTGTTTTCCGATGCTCCATAGATGTATCTAGACGTTGGGTTTTTCTTTCAAGATTTGCCACAAGATGGGAGCGTAATTCTAAGTTTATGTATTTATCCCAATGTGTACAACGGAATGTCTAACCTTTGAATCTCTCCGTTTTCTCAAAACTTACATATTGTGGCATAGCATGTTATTGCCCCGAGGTCTTCAAATATATTGTCAACAGTATCCTGTAACAGTAACAGTACATTCTGGCAAGATATACAGCTGTGAATAGAACTTTGACGAGTTATTTTAGTCATGATTTAGTATATACGTTCATACAGATCTCCAAAAGTTAGAAAGCAATTTGCCAGTGGCTCAAAACATTCCCACTCTTAGCCCGACAATCACATTATTTGTCTTTCTTCAAATATTTCTAGTCAAGATTATAATAAACTGCGAGTATTTAATAACTAGGACTAATGGTATTCGTGTTTCCACATCTTGCAACATTGTTCCATTCTCGAGGTCGTACGGGTCCCGGAGCGGCATTCTCACGTCGGCGGTGCAGTCATCCCACGCGGGATACCGGCTCGGGGGATTTACGCCCAGCTGTATCAATGTTGAACATTTTTCAGGCACGGAATTACAAACCTGTTTGGCTCTTCGCTGGCACGGCTTGGCGCGACGGGTCGATAATGGTGGAGGCGATGGCGGTAGTGACGACGGTGCCAGTATCGCGACCCTACCCTAATGCCGGCAACGGTTCCTCCCGCACAGCGTCGCGTCGTCCTGTGTATTTCGTCCTCCCTTCTCCCACTTCGAACCTCATTCAGTCCCTCTGATACTGTTTCAGGGCTGGGCTAAACATATTTCTTAATATTGAATGCAGTTTCTCTCTTTTCCGTTTTATTACATATTTCCGTAAATTATTAGTTCCAATTCCAGAGTATTCCTTGCAAAGCAGGGTTAACAAACCCAATTCGCCCTCATCTCGACCCATAGCTGTGCCGGCTCGTCACATACCATCTAATTTCCGTCCATTTTGTCTTCTTCCGATACCTTTCCGGATAGCCACGCTCCTTTTGATCCTTTCTTTTCCTGCGTATTACGTCAGTCAAACACGCCAATCATCCACATCCTAATATTTTCCTCGCCACAAACGGTGATGATGCAGGATATTTTGGGCCTTTTTACCAGGAGCTACGAAAGGATTTAACAAATTTTCATAGTGGTTATGTGTACCTATAACAACAGCTTCCAGTAACAAAGTTTGTGAAGAAAGGGGACTGTCATAGCATTTCACTACAATTAAGATACGTGAATACTACAGCCAAACTAACAGTTGTTTCTCTTAGCTAGCCAAAATCACACAGATGTGGATACACGAATACAAATTAGTCAAATGAACTGACAATCATTTCAGTGTATATTCTTGAAAAGGCTAAACGCATTACCTTTACCTCGATTGACGATATGTTTAAAATAGTAGTGATTGTCAACAATAACTTAACATTAAAATTCAGAAAATAATTGTAAAATAAACATTCTTGTTATTTATGTATAATGTTAAATGCAAAACCTGTTTTTGCGAATAAAGTAAGCAAATACTTCAATAAAAAGTTTTGAACATGTTCTTCACTCCTTAAGATATTCTCTGTTCTATACTGAGCATTGTCACCCCGTCGGGGCCAGCTGCAGCGGCCAGACAAGGGATCTCCCGAGCCACTGGCATCCGCCGCCCACGCGCCGTCGAGCAGAAGGCGCCTTGCGGACGCCGTGTGGTACTCACCGTCGACGCAGCCTTGGCCCCTCCGTCACGGCCGCCGCCGTCGCCGCCGCCTCGGCTGCCCCACTCGCCACCGCCGCGCCAAAAACGCGCCACCAGCAGCACGCACCGCGCGCCTTTAGCAAGCACTCTGCCTGCTCTTACACTCTTCGTGCGGAGAGAAATAGAACGATCTCTAATGCAAACGCCTGAATTTGGATCCCCCTTTCGGGGATAGCGGTTCTGTGAACTCGCCCACCTCAGGTCGCCAAAGTACTTGACATTGTAGCTCTTGTATCTGCAACGGAGCACTGCACTGTACGAACGTCCGTTTTAAAAATATTTTTGTGCTTAGCCTTTCATGTCACTAACTAGCCACCTTGGCGTTACTCAAGTACTATTCTTCAATGTATAAATGCATTTCGCGCAAAGAACAATAATAAACTTATCTTTCGACAATAGATAATTAAATCCCTTATTAAATCATGTCTTGCTAAAAAGGTTTTACGACAACATAGAAGAGCAGACTGTTCTTTATAATTTCATAATACACGAAAGATATCATAAATCAGAATAGTTCCGCTTTGCTGCTTGAGATTTCGATGAATTGAAATAATATTGGTGCAAATATTTGTGAACTACATTTGCAGAGCCTAATAATATTCTATGCGACGAATAAACAGATAATTTTCTAAGTATTTTTTTCCATTTGCAATAATATATGGAGAGCTGTCACTGCCTTATGCTGCTGGTTTTGATGACCCGTATTTTTTGTGTTTATTCCTGAATTTGATCTAAGCTTTCATATCTTCCCATTACTTTCACGCTAGTTCGTACAGACGGACCGTTACATTTTAACAATATGTTACATATTTTCTCAATTGTACATTTCGATTATATTGAACATCATTTCATTTATTATCAATCGCTTGTTGAGCAATCGTCATTCTTTTCCTCCGTAGATTTACACCAGAGAATGTAGTTCGCATTTCAACGAATATCCACATTTTTCCTTCGACGTTGAAATGGATGCCGTCTTTGCGTGTAATATAATCAAATCCCAATATTTACATCACATGTAATCTCATATTTTGTTGTTGCGAAATGAACATTGCGGTGTTAATATTTAATTGGCCATGCTCGGGTAACGCATTAAACTACTGCATTAATCACATACTTATCTTGATTTTATCCTTTTGCTTGTTACGTTTTATAATCTTCTTAACAAAGTAAACGCATTATTATCGCCCGAAAGATTCTTAGCAATCATTTTCATTTTAACATGTATTCATAAGTATGTTTGAAACAATATTATTAATGAAAGCAGACACGCAGGAGCATAACCTTTGCAGCAAAACAAACTTGGAATTAAATTTATGCCAAGGGCAGATATTTCTTCTGCATAGTTATTTTCCTCTTGAATTTTCTTTGGAAGAATCGCCTGTAGAATAAAAATAAGAAAAAGAGAAATGCTGTTATTATGCTGGCATACTTTTCTTCGTGTACTTTTTTCGTTTGCAATGTTGCTTTGAAATCCGTCGCAATTATAAAATCGTGCATCCATTTCATCTATCTATATTTTTCCAAAAGAATCGTGATGAAATTTTAAATACATTACAATAAATAAATAATTCTTCAAATGTTTAGTTGTACTCACATCCGTTCTGCTATTGCATTTACGTTTGCAAAGAGTTGTGCTTTATGTCTTTTCATTTTATATACTTTTAGATAACATAATAATCATAGAAAGAAACGTTTAAACTAAATTTATGTGACGAAATGAATACCGTTGAATCTCGTTATAAACAGCTTGGAATTGCATTCTACGAACAAAATCTGAACAAAAAATAAGTAGTTTATAAGTAGTTCATCCATTAGGACGGAGATAACTTTCGAGCACATAGAATGCTTTATAAGATTTAAAACTTCAGACGATTCTTCTCTTGCTTCTTCTCTTTTGTTTTCAACGTCACTCTCCCACGTGAATATATGCACTGGAAGATGTGTATGTTTCATAGGATAAATACGTAGTTTAATGTAATTCAATGATTCACTTCAACATGTTTTCGAATCAATGATGTCATTTTGTCCCTTTCTCATCTTTTATTCGCTCTGAAAATACATGTTTCATCACAAAATATTCTTTTTCTTAGATTTGGACTCGTTCGCACAACCTTACAATTCCCAATATGTAATATCGTCGACTGGAATGACCGAAAAATGTCTCGCAAGTATCTTTCATTTTATATTCTTGTACTTGTGGCTCGTTTTGGCATACTCTCCGGCGTCTGTACGTAAAGCAAAGTGCGTTTCTCTTTTACCACGATTTCAAAATCTCCTAGAAGAGGCATAATCATTTATAATCATTATGTCAACATACTACCATGTTAACCACACATACTTCTGTGATTGCAACATTCGCTCGTATCTTAATCCGACATCATGTTCACCTTTCCCATATTCTTGACGTGTGCGGAACTTCCTGTCGCGAAGAAGTCGGCTTACGTAGAGAAAGGTAAACGGAGCTGAGCGTTGGGTTGGAGGCTGGAGAAAGGAACACACTGCTGTTGCAAAATCTTTTATTAGAGTATTCGCTGAAACATTTTCGTAAGATACACCACAAAGTTTTCTTCGGAGATATTCATTTTAAGGCGACACACGTTCTGTACAGAAAATAAGCTCTTAGCAGACTTCAATAGCTGCTAAACACGGCATTATTATTTCCACTTCCAGAGCTATTTGTTAGATCTAATTAGTCAAGAAATGTTGAAGTAATATAATGTACGATCGTTTGTATTCATTATCGCTGCTAACGTCAATGTGAGATATAATTACATTCAACTTTTCTCTTGCATATATAGCACTTTATATGGGAACATTTAATTAGATTTTTAAATCTTAGTCTTGTCATTTTCCCTATGCGGAGAGCTGATTTGCATCTTGAGTCATTAGCTTCGTTACTTGCGATTCCAAAGTAGCACACTCATTGAATGATGTACTCGCTCGCACCATCACATACATATAGTTGTTGTTGTTATTATTATTATTATTATTATTATTATTATTATTATTATTAAATGGATGAAATATTTTCGAAGATGTACGCTGAAACGGGGAATTCTTGAAGTGTTCCCCTGTGAGTGACGAGAATAGACGGTGAATGTGGGAGTGGTAGTGCGTGGAGTTGGTCCCTGGCGGGGTGAGGGGAAGAGTGTGGTGATGACGGTAGCGGCAGCGGTCACCGAGGGCGCCGCGTGCCGCAGTGCGCCGCCCCCGCCCCAGCCCCGCTGCTGTCAGCCCCGCGGCTCTACGTCCCGACGTCCCTGGCACGTGGCCTACCACGGCGCCACACCGCACCCGCTCGCGCTTCCTCCTTCGTTGACCTTATGTAAGGCGGTGTATTGAAGGAAGAAGCGCGAGCGGGCCGGGGCGGCAGAGCGGGCGGAGTGGGGCGTGGCGGGGTGAGGCGGGGCGAGGCTGGGCGAGGCGAGCAAAGTGCAGCGGTGTCGCCCAGCGCGGTGCCTAGAGGCGACGCCCGGGGTGACGAAGCGGTGCCGGCAACGTATGGCACAGAGAGGAGGCAGGAGGATGGCGGTGGTGTGAAAGAGCCACGGTTAGGAGTAAGGAGGCCAAGTGGAGGTATGGCAATGTTGCTGTGGAAACGGGTCCCGTCGAAGCAATACTTCTTCTGTCAATTCAGGTGCTCATCATTTGTTTCGTTTTGCCAACAGCGCACAAACTTGTTTTATCATTCTTCAGGAAAGTATATCTCAGTAATTCATTGCAATTCGATCACATATTGCTAATCGCCCAGTAATCTTGCCCCTGCTCGCATGGTTATATCACCTTAGGCGGTCGTGTGGTTAAAACACCGCATTACTCCAAAACTGGCTATTTAGAATATTCATTTACCGTTTCAAAAACACAATAAACGACATTCATTTGAAGGCGATACACATTCAGCAACGAAAATAATGCAGCGCATGGTACCGTAGAAAAAATATCAATTTTGGATCGATGAATATAGAATACTGTTGGTGAATACGATACAGTGCTGAAAGTTCTTGAAGTTTTAAAATTTCTTATTTCTATACACCATCCATCTGCGGAAATCTAAGTTACTTATATCTCTAATCATTTTCAATATTAAACCAATGTATTTCGATTGCATTGGAATAAAATTTACATTTTGTATTCAGAGTATGGAACTCAGGAGTACGAGTAACTTTATTTGGTAAAACCTGTGCCTTCTTGAAAACAAAAGTGTTTACGTTTTTAAAGTCAGGAGGATTCTTCTGTTTTTAAACACGTTAAACATGTTTTATGTCTCACGTGGAATTCACTTGTACCTCCTGTTCACCTGTCCTTCAATGAATTCTTCGTGGAATAATTGCGCTTTAATAGAATATTATCTGAAACACAAATTTTCTCGGCTTTGTATTAAAAGTATTTTATCTGATTTAATTGAAATAGTTAAAAGAAATGCCCTCCTACTACATCCCAACGACTCCAATGATTTTTGCGCAAGACAGTTGCAAATTTGACTTCTCGTCGTATTCAAGCAGGACATTTTTCAAGACATATTATGATGTGTGTTGAGGAATGAAATCCTTTGCATGTATCCTCGAAAGAAATCTCTTGTCCCCTATACAAACGTCGTCTGTCAGTTTTTCAGAAAAAGCATCGTTATGAGACAAGCAATGTATAAGGTGATGTCACTGAAGTTGATACTTTCCACCACCACGTACGTTGTTGAGCTCAACAATTTACGTGCTACTGTTAGACATTTATTCTAATCTCTCTTAGTCAAACGCCATTACATATTTCGTAATCAATGCATTGTTCTCACGGAGACTTGGGTGGAGGGGTAATACTTGGGTATACTTCCTGGAATAAATTATTTTTGTCGCTGATATACTGTACCGTTGATAGAGAAGTGACATGTGGCTGCGGCTGGAGAACGCCTCTTGCCCTTACTTTGGGACATCGAGTTTGGAAGTTTCCATTGTCTTACCGTGCAAGCAGAAGGCTCCGTCGGGAGCGCTATTGAAGTGCACGCGGAAGCGGAGGCGGAGGCGGTGGCGCTGGTTGAGGTAGAGGGGGCGCCGGCGGGGAGCGACCTTGACCTGGAAACTCGCGTGCGCTGTTATCACTAGGCCGCTGCTGGTGACAAAGTCACAAGGACAACTTACTCGCATTCTCACACGCCGCAAAACTGTAACTTGGTTAGTGAGTCTTGCCGGAACTTGAAACTATCAATTACGTGGACATTTGTTGGATGATCTCTCAGAACAAAAAATTATTTTCGTTTTGCATATTAACATTCACATTTCACTGGACTTCTGGCTGGAAATAATAGATCTCATTTTACATTAATTTTCGAAAATGAATAATATAAAAGTACCGTAGGGACGAAGAGAGCAGACTAAAATTATTCCTTTTTATCACTAGATTTATTCATAATAATCGTATAAATCAAATGTTGGAGAAAATTAGACTTTTTCGTTATAACATGTTAACCTTTAAATAAATATTGAATATTTGATGGAATTAGCTTATCTCTTGCTCATCCTCTTGAAACAGTGGCGCTTTTTAGGAGTTGCATAAAATTGTAAACACAGAAAAGCTAGATAGGATTGAGAGATAACAGCTAACAAAACCTACTAAGGTAGTAATGGAAACCGCTTGAAACAAAGGTTTGTCCTCAATGTTTTTCGCGCGGTACCGTGGTATCGTAGCATCGATGTTTTCGCGCTTTTCATAATTTGCGCTGTGTATAAATCGTAAGGGCAGTCATGGTTAAAACATCTACGCTGTGCACGAAATTTTAGAAATACTTAAGAATTCGTTAGGAAATAATGGATACAAACATTTTAGAAATTTGAGAAAATGTAAATTTGAACTAGAGTTTAACTGACGTTTTCTCCGGCTGTGCAAAACTGTGTAGTGTGGTTCGTGAAGAGTAATACAGTTGAACGCAATGTAGATCACTACAGCACATACAGCAGGACGGAGTGTCAGGCAAGTAAAGTGCAGTGTAATGAAGGCAATGGAATGGAATGGAATGCAATGCAATGCAATACAATGTAATGAAATGCAATGAAATACAATGAAATGCAATGCAATGTAATGATATGCTACGTAATGAAATGAAATGTAATGAAATGCAATATAATAAAATGTAATGTACTGAAATGCAATGTACTGAAATACAAGGTAATGAAATGCAATGTAGTGGAACGCAATGTAATGACATGCAATGTAGTGGAATGCAAGGTAATGACATGCAATGTAATGGATTGCAATGTAATGGAATGCAATGTAATGGAATACAATGTAATGGAATACAATGTAATGGAATACAATGTAATGACAGGCAATGTAATGGAACGCAATGTAATGGAACGCAATGTAATCAACTGCAATACAATAAAATGCAATGTAGTATAGTTGTAATGCAGGGCAGACCCTCGTGATATTTGTAGGAAAAATAATTTCGGCTCTTATTCCAGTCTCCCACATGATAGAATCGCCTACCGCAAGAACGTAGATTACGACAGCGCAAACGAAACTGCATAATACCTTATTAACCTTGTGACTAGAGACAGGATTTCCATGCACTATCAAAAGCTAAAATATGCATGCAAACGTGCACGAACATACAGCCAAATATGTACGATGCAGGGTAAAAATGGAGAAAGTACGCACAATCAAATTTTACTTAAAGTTTTAGTTATATTGCCTTTTGTGCGAGTGAACAATTAACAAAATTTCTAAACTGTTTTATATCAACTTCATTCTTTTGTCAGAAAATATTGGATGTAGAAAATGACCTTTTTACGTCACGAGACGTAATTGGAGCGTACATCAAAAACGATTTACAATTTTTTTTCAATAACATTAAAAATAATAGAGGTAAAATTCTCAAATTCGACAAAACAATTTCTTGAATCTCAGAAAAATATCGAAACTGCTAAAAAAGTATTAATAACATCCCGAAAATAATTATTTTCATTTCAATCAAAATCAAGTTTTGTTTTTCGATCAATTTCATTGACATTGTTTTATTCTTTTCTGAGTTTCAGTATTTCAAATTATATAATTTCTGCAGAAACATTAGATTTGAGCACTAAATATTTTGACTAGGAAAACACCACCAGTAAATATATATTTTTAATTGATCAATTTTTACAGAGTAGCCTCCTTACTTATTACAGCGATTGCAATAAATTATATTTCCATCCGTCCTCCAGACAATGTTTTTTTTCAATCCTTTGTTTCGGAAATGTTGCACACGAAGCCTTAGAAGAAGCCATTTTATTCTTAACTTCACAATTAAGAAACTTGTGTTAATTCTCTGTTGCAAGCAAGCAGATTGAGCCTGCTTTTGATTATATTTTCCTTTCTCATTTTCAGTTATGAAAGGATACTTGGTTTTGGCTTCATGTATCTTCCGTATTCTTTGCGACGTATCATATAGCGTTGTTAATTCTTTTCGCGATCATTGCACGTGTACTCACATAGCAAATCCAAGTAGTGTACCGGAAAGTAAAAAGTGTAGTATAAGAATACGCACCAAAGACAACTGCGTGCTATCAAGATCTAAGATCAATATATTATTTATACTGTACAGGGTGTCCCACCAACTATGGACCACCCCCATAACTTCTCAAGTGTTCAGGATATCGAAATGCAGTGTTCGATTAACAATGCGGAATGATGGGGCAAGTAACATGCCATAGAGAAATTGCCTATGACATTTTTAGTTTTCGAGAAATTTAATCATCTTTGATTTTGTAAATGGAACTACAGCAGCAATGTATAGATCATGAAAAGAGGAATAAAATGATGTATCATATGCTAGTATTTTGATAGTAATTTGAGTATAAAATTAGATTTTCTGACATGTGATTTTGAATTAAACGGACAATATTTCGTGAAGCAGCCCTTGCAACTCTCGCCTTCGGGAAAAGTGACCTTCATGGCGTCAAGACTTGCGTGGAGAGAGGAGACAGAGGGATGGCAATGAGGGATAAGAGGCCTAACTAAAGCAATCCAGGGTCTTGTCTCAAAGGTCACATTAAGAAACACTAATTTTAACGATCAGAGTAAGTGATTTATTTCCACAGATTTATCCATTTTCCATTATTTAGTAACTTCTTTAATAATAAATATCATTTTCAAACTTGACAAGAATCCAACCATCGTCTCTTCGTTGGTAAATTTAATTTTTAATTAAGATGATTATTCGTCCTCTGCGCAACCGTAGCTCTCCTGTTGTTCATAAATGCAAAAGAAAACATTACATTTCTATCTTCTGCCGTGGATTTTCAAGTTTGTGGCAGCACATGGCGTTATGAAGTGAGAAACTCTCCAATCAGTATTAGCAGTTGTGACTGCAGATGTGCATTTGTGTTAAAGTTTATTAAATTTACACTGAGAGTCTGTCAAGAATATTTCAAAAATTTTATTGCTTTCTTCTTTTTCTACGTGTTTAAATAAGAAGTTTATTAACAGTAAATAATAATAGAAAATGTCTACCTATCTATTATTTAATGAATTAATCCAGATATTACAATAAAAATCTTAAATCATTCATTCCCTTTCCATGTTTTAAAATGAGAGTTTGTTTCTGCAAACACACTGAGCTCGATTCTTGTAAGTTTGAAAAGAACCTTTATTATTACCGTTCTTCCGCTACAAATTATTTTTATTTTGTTCTTTTTGATTATCGTTGCTTTGGAATTTCAGTAGAAGAGAAGTTCAATTCAGATAAACAAATGACAAACATCTCTCATTCTGATCTTAATGTTGATGTTTGTTCATATGATCTTCATGTCAAGACCATGCATTGCTTTAGTTACGCCTCTATCCCTCACAGCCGCCCCTCTCACACACCTTGTCTCCATGAAACAGTCTCGACGCCGCGAAGGCCGTCTTACCAACGGCTACTGTTGCGAGGGCTGCTACAAGTAAAGACCGTTTACTTAAAAATCACGTGTCAGAAAGTCTAATTTTGTACTCAAATTACCATCAAAATACTGACATATGATACATCATTTTATTCCTCTTTTCATGATCTATACATTGCGGCTGAAAAAAAAAATAGCTCCATTTATTCCTAATTAAAGATGATTAAATTTCTTGAAAACTAAAAATGTCATAGACAATTTTTCTATGGCATGTTACTTGCCCCATCATTCCGCATTGTTAATCGAAAACTGCATTTCGATATCCTGAACCGTTTAGAAGTTATGGGGGTGGTCCATAGTTGGTGTATAAAATGTATGTGTTAGTTTTAACATTAACAAATTATGCAGAGAAATAATAAGAACGTGCTTAATATGTTATAAGCAGTATTAATTAATAAAAGTTAATATGCAGTATTAATTTAAAAAAACGTCAAAATATGCATTACGCATGAATTTCTCCAAGAAACTCCCAAAACATGCAAACATGCACGAAAAAAGTATGCATTATTTTAACTAGTTTTTTCATGAAACACATATTTACGAAGTTTGGAATTTCAACGCAGTTTCAATAAAAACACGCATTTGCATGGAAATCTTGTGTCTACTTTATGACGGTTTAGGGCGCAATTGATTCTTCGTTACGCGTGTGCAAGTACGCGGGAAGGGAGAGTGCGGCCTTCGGCCGCCGCAATTATCATGCGACTACCTTTAGTGAACACAATGCAGAATTTCCATCGCATTATACTAAAACATTGTTGCTGAACAGTTTGTTAGGAACGAAGAAAATAACGTAAGGCGTAGTATTTAGCAAAAGTATGTAACATTAATTTGTAAAGAAAGTATTTAATGCAGCAACTGACTTGAAATGGTGAGAAAGCCTAAATTTGCTAAGCAATTGCTTGCGAAGTACCTTGAAAGTAATACTAAATATGCGAATATCACCAAAAATTCTTCACACAAATATTAATAGCATTGTTATTCTCGCATTTTCTTTCATTGTGCTCAATTTTGTGTTCTCGAAGAAATTTAAAACCTGTCTCTTCAGTGAAACAAAATTCGGACAAACGCACGAAATTCAACCAGTCTGCTGCCACGACTTTAAATGAACGTTCAACCATCCGCCTTTTAACTGTGGAGCAGTATGTCCTCGTTTCGTAATGCTTTCGTTCTCCAATTCCGCGGAGACGGGAGTCGAGTGTGAACGGGGCAGTTTAAAGGATTAAAACCGCAATTTCTTTAGAGAAATGGCGATGAATAATGCAGTTAACAAGTCGGAATCACATTTTATTTATTAGATGACAAAGCGGAAGGAATAAATAGTAATTACAAAATAGTTATAATAATGTATTAATCCATCAAGACATCTCTCTAATCCCCTCCCCCAAGCGTGTAAATAAAACTAGGCCCAAGCATGGGGATACCGTTAGCTAGCAGCTTCCTTTGCATATGACGTGTAGGGATAAATATTACATTTACTATCCATAAGCGAACAAAAAGCCATTTCAACTCTTCCTCTTCTGCTAGAATAATCTGAACGAATTCCACAATCGAGTTCATGCAGGGGCGTCATGCACACATGAGAGGCACCATGCATTGTTAACTATTACAAGATCAAAAACCGTTAAACTAATACATTTTTCAAAGTAATGAATGATTTTAAAAAGGCAAATAATGTATCAATACTTGTTCTTTTTTGTTTCTTATATAATAAAACCTACAAATGTCTACTAAAGAGTACACAATGCATATTTTTATATTAAAAGAATGATAAACTTTATTGACACAAATGTCATCAATGGATGGGCAAATTAATGTTCACTCCTCACATACCATTTTGGAGAATAGCACAGCGACTTTTCGGTGAAGCAAACGGAAGCAAGAAGAAGCAAATATTAGGTGAAGAATTTGTACAAGCAACAACAGAAGCAGAATTTTGATAATAGGCTAAGTTGTCTTACATGCATTTACTCAAGTATTTTTGCGGTTACTTCATGTTAATAAATGGAGATACTAAACATGTGAACAAATAATCCGTCAATTCTTAACAAAATTCCGAATCAGAAACCTATAATTTTTCACTTCTTTTGAACACGTGATCGTTTCCAGAAGAACACCCTTCACTACTTAGGTAATTTGTGTATGAATCTATGTAATAACATGAGAAGTGATACACTCGTTTTAACAAAGAGTCAAAAAAAAACACACACACACAAATAGTACACATAACACAAGTCTTTATTTAAAAATATAAATGGGGTTCGTGTTTACCTATCACTGTATTAATATAAGGATGTACCCCATTTAACATTCATTATGCATTACTTAAAAAAAACTAAAAAATAATATCATCGTGATTGTTAGGTGCAATGTCGATAAATTACTATAACGGAAGTTGAACAATATTACATTTTTATGACCTGATCTCCGTGATCTATTTTACTTTCTAATACCACAGCAGTTATTGTAGATATGCTGACATGACAGATGTTCTGATAGGCGTTAAAAATTCTCTCACCTAATGGAGAGTGAATGTATCAAGATCTATAAATATTTTATAATATAAATATAATAGGTTATAGCCAAATGAAGAAATAGATTAATTTCAAGATTTTATTGGTCTTCCTCACCGGAAAATCTCAGAAAATAGCTCTGCGAGTTAACCTCATATATTGCAAAAGCTTGCATATATCGTTAACCATAAAAACATTATATATGAATACAACATTTTGATGAGATAGAATTGGTCTAGTTCCTCGAAGACAATTTTTTGTGAAATAATTAGCAGGGAACAGCTGTACGGTGAGTTTACAGGTTATATGCAGACATAAACATTGAAGTAATTTCAGGACATGTGTTAATGTCTTGGTTCATAAAATTACGTAAGGATTTCAATTGCGAACACGTATTTATTAAAAAATTCCCATGGTAGTCCAGCATCGTAACAAAATATTCGCGAATGGTTTTCAAGTAACCTTTTTTATATATTTTCAATTTCAGCTTTCTTGTTTTCATGAAATGATTGAAAGGGTAGCTGAATAGTATGTAGGAGTTCATCAATTATTCCTATCCACAATGACAACTACTTCAGAATACTACATTTCTAGATCGGCTCTAATTGTCAAAATTGGACGTATTGGGAGCCCCCACCCATTGCAATGCCAATATTATCACACCCAGAACATTGTTATACAATGAGTATTATTATCTTATTGTAAATGACGTTTCACTCCTCTCCGAACGTCAGTTGCAATCTAGATTGCTTACTGATAAAATAAAATAATAATAATAATAACGAAATTATATTATAATTATTTTCATCGCCATTCAATTCATTTTAAGACTTGTAATGATTAGATTGTAATGATTGAAAAAACGTTTTTATTTGTTTTAAAAATAAAACCTAAATTTCGAGAACGTTTAACATTCGGCATATGAGAAAGTGAGTGTGTGTTGCATGAGTTTCATACAGGTGTATTTGTATACATTGGTTAATGAGTGTGATACAGAGTGCGTGTTGTAATAATTTCACAAGGGTACCATATTTTAAATAAAATGGTGGCGAAATAGATTTGTGTGCTACAATTAATGAAGTAAGATAATCAAATGCCACTAAAACTGAAAAGATTCACCAACTGAATGCTGTAATATTTAATGCATTCTCCTCATCTAGCTTTCTCTGCATTTACATGGCTCTTTCCACAGGCAATTCATATACTCTTTGAAGAAATATTTTCCTTCCTTACGATATTCCTTTTGTTTCTTCTTCTTTTTCTCTAAGAATTTTACCACACGAAAACGAACATTTCATGCACTACTACATTTTTCTTTATTTTTCGACTACATTTAATTGTATACGAGAAAACCATAATTTATGTACTTAAGGCTTTTATTCGGTACGAATACCTTCTGAAGCACCGTGCCATAGATTGGATTTTTCTCTTTCCGTATTTTATAACCAACATTCCATCTTCTATTTCCAGACAGGTCTTTTAAGAATTGTCCATACTCGCTCCAATTATAATCTCGCCTATCTTCAAAACCTCATTCTTTAAAATTTATTCAATGATGTTAGCGGCTGCAATATTTATTACGTTGTATTTCAATATTCTTGAATATACCATCAAAAAGTATTTAACATTTCACATGTTTGGCATAGAATTAGACATTATTGAAACAATCCTGAAAATATGTACGTTGATGTGTTGTTTTCTTCTTGAGAAGATTGTAACGTGCTCAATATATGTTGTCCAGCAATAGACGTATGACTGTTACATATTTCTTCATATATATATATATGAATATATATATATATATATATATATATGTATATATATAAAGTGCATCTTACACACATCAAATATAAGTACGTTAGGGTGGTCGTTATTTTGGCAAGATCGAAGTTTCTTCAATGACCCTTCTCATCATGTTTAGTTTAAAAAATCAGTTATACAAATTTTCATAGAAATTGAAAAACATTTACCCATGCCAACGAGTACCTGAAGTTTTACGTATTAAATAACGTTACGTTTCTCCATATCCTCAAATAATTAGTTTCCCTTCCTGAAGATTTGTTTAACATAATACAAATTTAATTACATGTACAACATTTGTTTCTTTTGAAATACCTACAATAAATTCAAAAAGTGCTCTTAATAAACAAGGAAACCCCTTGCTTTTGATTGTTGTATGTTACGTTACGAGTAATACATTAATCTATCTGTTTCATAGATTGTGTGTTTCATTTATATCCATTAAGTTAATTCTCAAATATACTTCAAGACTCTAAATGATTGTACAGTAAGTGGTTACTGTGCATTGTACAATACACGAGGAAATAAAATATTTTTTTGTTAGGAATTGATAAGATGTGCTTTGTGCCACGCGTTAATTCTGCCCATTACACATGTAAATTTGAAACTCTCATTTTTAACATATAAGTGAAATGAGATCGAAGAAATTTCAACCTGGCCAAAATAACGACACCCTAGTATGCCTTTAAATCACCAACAAAATTACCAGTCTGCAAATTCATGTGGTACATCAAGCCCTCGTGTCTTTGAATCAACATAGCCTAATTCTAATAGGTTCTCTTTATACTCCACAGAGCACTCTAAATTAAATCTTGTTTCCTTTATAAAATGTTATGGTATTCGTTCATTATATATGTATTCTTAATTCTATTTTGTTTATTTTACAAATGGAGGAATACTTATAACTTGTTATTTGTCCTCGTTAATTATTTGAACAAGTCTCGCGGTCTTCTTGTCAAAGAAAAAGTCTTATTAGTAGTATATATTGATAATTCCAACACTAGCCCTGCAAAACCACCATGCAAATTCGCAAATCTTCATTGACACGTACATTTTCGAGTACTCATTGTCAATTGACGCACTTTACCTTGTTTAGCATTCTTCTAATTGACCCTCCTCGACACTTAAATTTTTTAAACAAGATTTTTTGAGGTAATAATGGAATGGAAATATTTTTAATATAAAAACAGCGTTTCTTCTTTTCTTCTTGTTATCAGGTAAGGTGAATTGCAGCTAGTAGAATTTAACGTCGCACATACAGCCATTATGGCAGATAAAATGTCGAAGGTGGTGAACGACAGTTGCACGTCGCATCTAATCAATATAAAGCAGCACGAATGTTAGGAGGGTTTATATAGGAAATTGGTTGCAATAGGATGGGTCATGCACGTCCAATAGTGACAGGAAAAGGAAATATGAAAGAATCATCGTTAAAGATTGAAGTTGCGCTTTACTTTATTTATATACCATTTCTCACATAATCGATTCTTAGAATAACGCTTCCTCGGATAACATCAACGATGTTTTCCACGTGCGCTTCAGAAAAATATATTTACATAATTTTTCAGTCTGTGAAATAGTGGTAATTAAATAAACGCTAATGGATTGCATGGGGACATAATACATATTTATTCAGTATTAAGTTGCAGTTACGTAAAATTACGAAAAAAAATCACCAGAAATTTCTAGTGCACAGTAGTTTGTAACAGGTGCCGATTGCTCTAAACTGAAAAGCATGCTATAACTATTTATACACCGAAATATAACAACGGCATTGTGGGACCGAACATGGCCCACCGGATCTATCCGTTCATTTCTCAGCATTTGAAATGTGAGTTCAATGAAAATTAGGGCTATAGAGAAAACAATAATCGATATAGGATTTACTAACTTGAAACAGACACATGATAAAAGATCACTACTCTACAACAGGAGTTCGCAACGGGGTCGATATCCCCCCTCTGGGGGTCGATGAAATGTTTAAACGGGTCAATGATGATCACGGGGTCTATAGCCGAATATAAACCGGCGACTGACACTTATTACTAAGACCCCTTGATTACAAATTACAATGATTACAAAAAAAATTAATGAACTTGATAATTGTTTTTTATATAAATTATTATGATACATATTATAATAAAGAACAAATTCACACCTCTTCTTTCTTATCCGTCGTTTAACCTTAGAACCAAGGACGTAGCTAGAGGTTGGTGCAACCTGTCCACCACACTGGCCCACTGAAATGACGGGCCCCTAATGAGAAACCCCCGTGGACGAATGTCCGCAAGCTATAAATCGCATTTTATGCTTATTTTCTCCATTGCTCCCGCCTTATTCTGAAAGCAATTAAATTTAAAACTTAATTTCAAAATATTTGCAATTAGGGCCATTTCGACTTTCTGCACGGGCGTCCGAGAACTTATCTAGGCAGCTGGTTAGGATGTTTAGAAAACCCATAAATCATAACTATGTATTTACAACAATTTTCTATCGCGGAAGAAAATACTCCCTGCAATATGCACAGCAGAAACATTTTTTTACAGCGAATGTGAAAAACGAGCAATTTAGTTTCAGTAGAAGTAATTATATTTGGTGTAAAATTATTGTGAAAGAAGTAGGCCAAAGGTAAACATCTTATTTATTTATTATTCGTTAAGGCATCTAGTTTACAAAACACAGATAAAAGTTTAGGTAGAGCTCTACGAAAATATTAAAATTTATGCAAAAAAGCTCTTGTCACAGAATCTACGAAAAAAATAACAAAACAATGATCACATGATCATGTATTTTATTTTCATTCATATTCTATACAACATTACGCTGAAAATAGTGTAATAATGCGAAACTATTTTAAAATTAATTCTTATGAACCTCCCACAAAATCTTCGGGAATACTATGCATAGCGAATTTCATGGCATGCAATTCGTGGATGTAGCTGGAAGAAATCGAGCCCTCTTAATAGTTTAAGAAAGACGTGAGACTGGAATCCACGGCGGCAGCACAAGGACACATATGGAGCCGGGCACGCACCTGGGAGACCGCCCTTCGATTGACTCGTCGGACTACTTTAGGGCTCGGCCAAGGCCTTCCTTCGTCTTCCCGGCGGTCGCCGCCGTCTTGCCGCCTCCCGCGCCGCCTTATCGCCGAATCAAAGGAGTAATTTGGGTCAGTGAGAGTGCTTCTAATGAAATACGTGGTGTGTATGGGCGCGCGGAGGCGCTCTCGCTAGCAGGTTATGCTAATAGGGGAGGCGGCGGCGGCGGCGGCAGCGGCGGATCCCGCGGAAGGGAGAGAGAATCGGAGAATCGCCGAGCGAAGCAGGGGGTGGGGGAGGGGGAGGGGGCGCGGCGGGGGAGAGCGAACGTGCGACGGGGAGCGCGGTGGCAACCAGGCCTGCACGCCTTCCGGGCGACGTCGCGGTGACCCAACTGACTGCAGATACGTCGTTTATCTGCGCGCGCGCATCTCGGTCGCCGCTGCCGTCGCCACCGACTCGGCCGCCTGGGGGCGGAGAAGAGGGCGGCGGGCGACAGGTCACCGCGCCGCTCCAACAGGACCGCCGCAAAAAAGACGGAGAAGGCAGCGAAGATAGTAGATCAGCCCGCTGCGGGACGTCGGAATAAAACAAGGTTTCGTCCTCAATTCCTTTCCCACGTGAAATGAATCCCCAGCGCGGTCGCCGCTGATAGCCTGCGAGAAGCGGCCTGCCGCTGTTCTCGCGAGGGCGGCGTGCGGCTTCAACGGTTCCTATCTGTCCATCTACCTTCATCTACAGCGCTTGTAATTTGGCCAATAAATTGCTGCTTTGTTCCCCCAAAAATCACTCCTTTGGTACACTGTTGCTCGAGATTATTGTAGCGTTCAAGCCTTGTTGCAAAAAAAATCTTGCTCATTGATCGCACGCGGCCGAAACCTGTTGTTGGCGGGAAGGGGATAGAAACCCTACCCCGGGGTGGGGAGGGCACCGCGGGTAGGGGACACGCCCCCCTCCCGGAGGCCATGGGTGGAGGCCAGGGGTAGGGGTCGGCGGAAAGGGAGGCCCGGCAAGGGGGCGACGTACTCGCCAAAAAAGCGCTGCCAATAATTCATGAGCGTCGCGACTCAGTCGCCCCGCGGGTCGTCGCAACAAGTGGTCGGTCGTCGCAGAGGCGGGGGCGGCCCGCAGATGAGGGCCAGGCGAGGCAGACCAGAGCGCGGAGGGGTACCCAAAGGGGGAGCCTCAATAAGACTGCGTTAACAACTTCCCAGTATTTCTCTAATTAGACGGTATTTCACGATTTGGCCGTTTCAGAATCATCTTCTTGAGGATCCTGTTTCGAGGGACGATTTTATCATTTATTCATTCCATCAATAAATTGATATATTAGTTCCCGAAACGCGCTAAAAACTACTTATTAATTTAAAACAAATAATTATATATTTATAGTATAATTTAATGCGGAACGCCGTTCCTTCGTGTTCCGCCAGAAATCAAGTCTGGGTTTATATACACATGACAATGTGACGAATTCTGGCATAATCTGAGATGATTGAATAATAAAAATTTTCAATTTACGACCTTCTGAAACGATAAAGGGGGAATTGGTTCGTCACAAAAGAAAAAAAAACTAACATTTTTCTGACCCATAATTTAACACAAGTCAGAAGCCCAGGTGAAAAAATGTACTGAAAGTCCAAAATAAATTTCGGGAAATCCATATTATACTTGGACGGATCTAACCTACAATTTAGTTACCCAGTTTTCGTACTTTAGCTTTACTAAGTCATCTCTTTCTGTTATTTTAGTCTCCCAGTTCATAGACCGCGAAGCGCCTTAAAAACAATTTCCTTGAATTTTTTAATAAAAAACCCTTTAAATATTAAAAATGCTATAACAATTTCAATTTGAAAAGGTTTCATGACTTGTCACTTTTTCTAACTTTCCTCAACCTCCCACTTCTGAAAAATTATTTGAAGAATTTCCTTTCACTGTTCGCAAAATACATGTATAGGCTATTATTAAAGCAAGTTATTAAAATCGAAGAAAAGAGTTTATTTTTACTTTCTCACCCTTACTTCGTAAGTAAAGAAAAAATTGTAATCGCGCACCGGAAAATGATTGTTTAAACTATGTCTTCGGATAATGAAAAGGACGCATAAGTGTCAGGTCCCATTTTTTCAATATACGATTTTTCGAATATTGGAAAAATGCCATTTTTTTCGGTATCTTCCGACATCTACAATATTGAACCTAGAGATTTTTTCTTTAATAAAATCTGTTCTAGAAAGACTGATCTTCAAATAACAATGTCAAATGTTTCGAAAATATGAGTAGATTTTCGCGTAAATTTGCGTGAAAACATGCAATTTTTAAACAAATATTTTTTCAAAAAACAGATTCAAATTTTATCGTTTAAATCTTTGAAGAAAAGCAGTATGGATCAAAGAAAAGCAAAAAAAATATTGCTAGTCCCATTTTCAGCGAATTCAAGTTAAAGTCCAGCACATTTTTTTTTAAAAAAAACACGAGAAAGTGAAATAGTGGTACTTCCAAAGCACATACTTTCTCGCACTTTCTTAGCTTCTACCTGGTCGTCAATGCTACATAAACCAGCAAAAGTGTTTTCTACCAGCAAATGTTTTCCGTTTCGAAACTCGAATTCTGTCCCTCAAAGTTAACGAGCCGGCACTTATAGCACTACGCTACACGAGCACCGTATGGTTCGAACAGAGCCATAAAATGAATCGAATCGAGCCATAAAATAGTAAATGCATGATAGAAAAACAACTGATATGATGGTACGTACGCTTTACAAATCCAAGAAGTGATGTGAAAAATTTTTCAAAAGTTAAAAATTCGAAAATTACATACAGACACTTTCAGTTTATTTATCGTAATTATCAATACTTGTGATTCGAATTGTTTCACATTTTTTTCAATAAAGTTTCTAGAATTCTAGATTATTTCCTGTGAGAACAGAGAATTTTTACAAATAATATTCCTCGACCGAGACTCGAACTGGCGAAGCTCCTCTTGGAAGAGCTGCGCCAATACTAGCTATTTCACGCATGCGACCACCTTTGCTATACATGGCATTTACACTTATATAATAGTAATTCGTGAATGCTGGTTTCTTTTCTAGCATTAAGAAGCCGAAAAATCCAGAGAATGTGAAAAAAAATGTCCTTTGGGCGCCCAAAGAAAGTATCTGGGAAGATCATCATTCATAACAGAAAAACTATTTCAAACTAAAGAGGTTAGAAAAGTAAGATCTGCAAGAAAGTCTGTGCCATTCTATAGCACCACTAGTTTATTTATTTGTTTGCCGTCCCTAATTACACATGTGGAGAAAATTTAAAGAAAAAATTAGGAGCGGTTTTTGAGAAAACTTTTTTCGCAAATTTCAAGCGCCAATTACGCAAAAACTACTCTTTTTTCAGAAAATTGTACAGGACATTTTTTAAAGCACTAATTTTGTAGAACAGACGTTGTCTGAAGCAAAAATCTCTATCTACAATTTTGTACTTTTAAAAATATTTTTTTGAAATTTTCTAAAAACCAAGTATTACCCGGAAATAGAATTAAGGTCATATTTTTTACCGTCCCTTATTACAGGAGTGAAGAAAATTTAAAGAAAAAATTTGGAGCGGTTTTTGAGAAACAACATTTTGGTAAATTTCAAACGCAATTTATGCAAAAACTACTCATTTCTGCAAAAAAGTGCACATGACTTTATTTAAAGCATTAATTTTGTACAACCGACTTAGTCTGAGGCAAAAATTTTTATCTTCAATGTTGTCGCTTCTAAAAACCAAGCATTGTGCAAGGTAATATTTAAAGATCTTAGTATTTACAATAGATTTCCTTTAAGGAAAAACATCAATATTCTAGTATTTGAATGAAACTTTTTGCTATTTTAAATCGGACAAGGTATATCAATTCTGAAGGAAATCATGAGAACGGTTTAGGAGTTAGTGTTGACCAGATTTACAAGTTTTGTCCCAAAAATAGTGCGTCCCAAATTTTTCTGACCCGACTATAAGTCGGAGAGAAGCCAGATTGGTTTGGACAGGGTAAGGGGAGGAACGTCCCCTTACTCTATCCGGAGGGTCCACGCTGCGTTGTGTCCGTGCCCTGGAGAGGTTACGAATAGAACGGGTCAGGTTTGTGAGTTCCTGTTTAGTAGTGGCACCGTACTTACGTTGGAAAAATCTTTTGATCAAAGATACTCGATAAAGTTTTGTGTGAAGCTGAAAAAGGCTCTGCTGGACGTTTCGTGATTTCATCTTAATTGTTTGGATACTTATCAC
This sequence comes from Acheta domesticus, assembly GCA_031308135.1. Classification (NCBI taxonomy): domain Eukaryota; kingdom Metazoa; phylum Arthropoda; class Insecta; order Orthoptera; family Gryllidae; genus Acheta; species Acheta domesticus. The sequence goes on from JAHLJT010008446.1 coordinate 54,070,486, forward strand.
CGGGTATGAGACGTGAATCTTTGAGCTAGACCCGGAAAGAAAGGGGTAGAGCGCAGAGTGGCCCACCCCGGTGTCTTCACCCCCTAAGAAGGTTTCCATGAGCACATCCCGCGTGAACGTCTTGCCGATTGCTTTTTTGACACTAAGGGGATAGTGCACAGTCAGTTCATACCTCTGGGACATATCGTAAACGTTTAGTTTTAAAAACAAGGGCTCCAGGGCTTCAACAACACGGTCACTCGCGTCCGAAAAAGATCAGCACTTCGAGGAAGCTTCTCCACGATAAGGCGCCGGCCCACGTCGCCTTAGTTGATGCGGACTACTTGATCCGCATTGCTGAGGGCAACGCTTCAACAACCTCCCTATAGCCCCGGCGGACTTGTTTGTTCCCTCAGCTGAAAAGGGTCATGATGAGAACGCATTTCCAGACTTTGGACAAGAACACAGAAGCGAGTACAACGAAGACACTGAAGGACTTCTTCGCCGAAGCCTTTCTGAGAGCGTTCCAGGCATGGAAATAGTGCTGGCACAAATGTATCGACTCACAAGGGTCAAACTTTGAAGAATTTTAAGATCCTGTGCCTATTTGATTGTTAGATTTCTTTTTAAAAAATGCGACGCATTACTTTTGGGACACATGTAACAGGGTATCTGATAGAGGCATGATAATGTAGCTGTGTCATGATGGCAGCGTGAGTGTTGTTAGGAGAGTCTCTGCCTGTGAGTGTCAACGGACAACGAGCGGCGTGGCTGCGCTGTTGAAAGGATTACAGGATGTCTGGGGTATCGTAGCTTGGATTGATTGCTGTTTCCGAGGGCACGGGCCCAGGGCCCCCAATCCCCGATGTTCAAGGGCCCCACACAGTTCTTAAAAACTATTAATAGTAAGTTTTCAAAGAATAAAATAACGAATAAAAAGTGATGTATGACTAAATTATACACAAAAAACTGGCTTAACGGAGTGATGTGTCAACAAGCATCATTGGATAATATATGGAATGTTGCTGTTTGATGCGTTTCAATTTTATATTGAACAATTCAACAAAAAATTACAGCTAATTTGTAGTCTTTTTCAATGTAATTTTAAATCTGTTATCCTTATTGACTTGTACATATATGTTTAAATTTTTTGATTAAATAATGTTAAATTGAAACACTAAGATACACTTTCAAAATATTAAAAAACAAATAAATAGAATGTGAATTGATCGATTTTTTTAATATATCAACATCGAAAATGGGGGGGGATCGGTGAGAGAAAGAAAAGGGGGGCCCCCCAATTAACCTAAGCCCAAGGGCCCCCAATGCTATCAAAAGGGCCCTGTATAACTATGGTCTCTCGTCTCGTTAGTGCAGTAAATGTTTTATCTCGGGATGTGGCGATGTTCCTCCCTGTGAGATCCGGCGCCGAGCTGTAAGTCGTCTTGCGATTCCCCCCTTCATTCAACCGAATACCCAGGCACCGCCCCAGCCGACACAAGCGTAAAGCACCCGTCTGATCTGCCGACATATGTGGTAGTGTAGCGCGTTTGAGTGTGTGTGTGTCAGGGGAGAAAATAGAACACGGATCGCGCGCATTCCTTGTCCAATTTGTTAGGGTGCTACTCAGGCTATTGATCAGCGAAACCATGGAAAACTACCGACCAAAGCAGGCGACCGCTAGTGTTCTCCACCAAGCAGAGAGTGAACATACCAGCGTGAAGGCTTGCCGCTGGCGCGGTGCGAAGCCGAGAGAGTGGCGTGCACGGGGACTTGTTGGCCGCCCGTTTCGCATGCGAACTGCTGCGCGTCTTTTGGAGTGAAGAACGCAGAAAACGCCTTTGTCCGGTGGCTGCTTTCGGAAGGTCTTTCTCACGAGCAACTCAAATAATTTCGCAATTCAAGGAGTGTTGTCCCTCGAGGCATCGCCGGAATACCTGGCGCGGCAACTCACGGGTCCCGATCATAGTGTTTCCCATTCTCGTTTTTAACTTGCTTACATGCGTAAATATGTGATTAGTTACTGGTTTCATAAAAAGGGTTTGGGATTTGAAATTCAGTTTGATTTTCAGTTATTACCTGCTTCTCTTGTTTAATCTACCATAAAAATTAATTAGACGCTCGTTATTACATTTTAGACCTTTCTTTTTTTACTCCGATAATACATCAAGATTGTGGGAGAATCAGAGATTCTCTGATAATACATTTCAGAATAATGATAAATAATAGTACACTTAAATATGTAAACTAATTAAGTTGAATTTCAGAATCGTGAGTATTTCACATTTCAATGAATTTAACTACTTCAAAAATAAATGAATACTCGGAACTCATGGAGAGTATGTACGTACTATACGTATACTATACGTACTATACTATACGTACGTATAGTATACGGGAAAGTAAAAATCTCTCTATTCAGTGTTATAGTTGTAGAAAGTCGCCGAAAAAAATTCCCCCCTTTTGCGATATTTGAAAAACAAGGGGTTTCTACAAAATGAGACTTTCATTCATGAGACCTGCACCATTCTTTTAAGGATACTATAAGCTCTTCGAGAACAAAGTTTAATGAAAAAATTAGAGCCATTTAGAAAATTTTGAAAATGATGTTGAGACCTCATATAAAGTACGCTCCCCTAATCGAAATATGTTTCACACTTTTAGGAACTTGAGTTTTTCCAGATCGATCGAGGAATATCAATTTCCAAGAAAATCGTCGAAACGATTTCAGCACTGGCGTTGACCACAGAGAGACAGATACGTTTTGCCATTTTTCTTTATCAACAACCCACAAAACATGGATTCGGACATGTTGCATGTTACATGTTCAACATGTTACAGGAAATGATTTTCTCTACATACGAACAAGATACATGCACTTTTTCGATACCAGGGTCCAGCGATAAAGTTTTTCTGTCGGAAAATCGCCATTTTTCGGCGCACGGTTACAACACTTTCTCTTCTTACGAAGTAAGGAGAGAATGTGAAATGTGACTATATGTAAATCACCACGTAAATTCCGTACAAAATAATCCACCAAATTCCATACACAATACGGTGGATTAACCTTTAGTCATCTGAAATTAAAAGTGTGTGATAACGATTTGATACCAACTTTTGACTTGAAAACAAAAAAATATCACGTTAAAAAATTTTCGTTTTCTTTTTCAATTAATGAGAGGCAGCGAAATAAAATACTGTTCTTGATTAATTACCATGATTAGTGTTTCCGAGAAAATCGAAACTTATGACAGTAAACGTCGTTTGTTCCCGCTCACAAAATTCGCGAAAACCCCAATCCTTTAAAGCTTACAACAAAACAGGAAATAACATACGCCCCAGCTCACGATGTTTGTTTTGCTAGTGATAATTTTACTCGATGGGAAAGCTGATCCACGCTTGGGACTCTTTCGCGAATAAATAGAAAAACGTGGAAGGGGCATTCGTGAAGCGGATGTTGTTTAGATATTTCATAGCTTTCTGGATCTTGCAAGATGGAAATAGATAACAACCTTGAAATGACATACGTTGGAGAATTTTTTCAAACAATTAGTAGTAAAACTTTTAATTGGAGCAGGTTTAAAAAGTAAATAAGTCAATAATAGCCCAGGGAAACATTTAGTCAAATACGACAAATACGAAATATAGTTATTATTTATCGACTGATTGTCGAGAATGGAAGACATCCACTGAATTTGAAATGAACGCAATTCTTCGGTGTTGATGTAATCTAGGCATTCAGAAAAAATGCAGCCTTAAATATAGTGGCCGGTTTAAGCAATGTTCACATTATAACGATTTACAAGTCCGCAAAACCACACATCAACGTTCGTCGGTATGATTCCCCACCGACACTATTAACAGAGTCGTTAATTCGTTTCCTTGAACCGCATGTGTCGTCGACGAAAGATGCTTTCATTACGATTATTTCAATTTCTGTGTAGTAATGGAAGTGATATAGCGGAAACAGCGGGAAGAATCGTGGCAGGGCATGTTGTGGCGGGATGAGGCGGGGACGAGTTTGGCGAAGAAGGGCGGGGGATGGCTAGGCTGAGAAAGGGCATGGCTTGGAAGAGCGGGAAATGTATGTTTTTGTTGAAAACAGTAGGGCGGAAGAGGACAGGACGAAGAAGGGCGGGGACGAGGACGGACAGGGGCTCAGGACGGATAGGGGCCCAGGACGGACAGGGGTCCAGGACGGACAGGGGTCCAGGACGGACAGGGGTCCAGGACGGACAAGGGGCCCAGGACGGACAGACGCCGAGGACGGACAGGGGCCGAGGACGGACAGGGGTCGACGACGGACAGGAGCCGAGGACGGACAGGGGCCGAGGACGGGCAAGATGGAGGACGGGCGAGGGCGAGAACGGGTGGAGCGAAGGACGGGCGGGGCGGAGAACGGGAGAGACTGAGGAGGGCGGGGTGGAGGACAGGAGGGGTGGAGGACGGGAGAGGGGGGTTGGGTCTGAGTCTATGGGCTGGGTGGGCGGAGTACGAGCGGTGAGAGGGCCTAGAAGGGCAAGTGGGGAAAGAGAGTTGGGCTGCGCGAGCCGATGGGGAGAGGATGGATTGCCAAGGTGCGGGGTGCGGAGGCGGAGCGATGGCCACAAGCGGGTGATGCTGCGGCAGCAGATCTCTGAGCGATGCCTGTGCCGCAGCTACTGGGGAAAAAGCCGCCACCGCAGGAATGTTGATAGACGCTGACTGCCGCTGCTGCGCCCGTCTCGCCATTTGTGCCGCCAGTGGCGCGACGACGACGCTCTTGCTCGCTCCTGGTAGCCGCGCCCCTTGCTCCCCTCGCCACGAGTACCGGTGGAGGTATGTCGTCCATCGTGCTGATAGTCCTGTTCGCACCCGGGAAGCCCCGCCCCTATACTCACTTCTGCGCCAGCTGGGTTTCTGAGCCCGGAAGAGGAACTTTTAGGTCGCGGAACTAAAATGGGGAATCACGCGCACTTCACTGGTGTTAACAGGCGTCCATGGGCATATCATGGTGGATGAACAATGCTCAATGTTGTGACTCGGCTATTCTCTCTCATATTCAATGAGTTGTAGCGACATGTTCATTTTTTTAAAATTCCAGTTTCCCATACTGTATGTTCACAAAACAAGAGTAAATCATCGAATTAGAAAAGTAATGTATATGAAGATCTGATCAAACGGATCACTTCCTAGAGTACGCCGTGTAAACCACCCAAGAAGAGAAGTACACAAGTATTGAACATCTGATATTTAACGAAGTAAATTAAGTTTCGTTTGAACAAATCGTCTGGAAGAAGGAACAGCCGCTTTGCGTGCTTCCGGATTTGGAAATCAACCATCTTCTACGCTGCGGTCAACATAACACGCCCGCTCCAGCAGCACATTGCTGACCTCTCGGTAAGTTAACTAAATAATCGCCTTCCTCCAAACTTGCTTTACGTGACAACTCTTTTTGGAATGCAACAGTCTTTAGAGAAAAATGGTCATTGGTTGTATTTTCTTGCCGCTTAATGGGACATTTCCTTTATTTTACATTCCCGAAATAATTTCTCAGGACATTCGCTAGTTTCACAGAAGGCTTTTGCGACGGGCTACGCAACACGATGTTCCGGCAGGAATCGCCAAGAATGTTTTTGTTAAAATAATTAATTTACAGTAGTGTTATTCGATAGTATATTATATGATGTACTTGAAAAATGTGCGTGCTACTTTTTGAAAACAGTTTTGTCATTTTGTATTTTTGCTGCTGCAGACCACTAGCAATTATTACTTTTCCTCTTCGAAGAAACGCCGATATTCAGGGGAGAACAAAATTTCTTTGCAGTCCAGTCTCACGTGTTTCATCAAGAGCTTCTTTAGGGATTATTTTGAAAGTAGGGTTCATGATCGAAATGACATTTGACCGACAAAGCAATTACTCAAGAGTCGTAATTATTGAGTTCTAAATCTATCTTAAATTGTGTGTGATCTTTGCAAATCCGTTTACCACATTGCCAAAATTCAACTGAAAATCGCTTTCCTGGATATCAAAGAATGAGCAGCCTTCACAATACCTTGAAATTCAGTATTTTCTAACATTGCGACATGGCTGTATCCAAAACTGGTATTTTCCGTGAACATTGATATTACGTTCACAACTAAATAGTTATTATTGTAATTAATACGAATTACTATTATCTTCGAGGATTCAAAGAAACGCCATTCGAACATGCATAAGAACCATTTCCTAAACAGAGGGCACGCAACTAGTTCATTTTGTCGACGGGAAACTAAGGCGACGCGACATGTCTGGACTACAAGAAGATAAACGAAGGAAGAAGAAGCAGGCAGACCAGGACCGCGAGTAAGGTGTAGCGAATAACAGCGAGCGATATAGCTGGCTTAAATCTTGGCAATGCAAGTTCCACCAAGTCAAAACTAGAAAATTTTAATTGGAAATAAAAATTCAGGAATGTAAAAATGTCCCTATAATTTGACGCGAAAAAAATATTTTAGCGGACTCTCGGGTTTAGATTTTGCCAGTGCTCATGAATCTTTGGATAAATATGTCCCAGTGCTCATGAATCTTTGGATAAATATGTCCATTTTCCTCACTTGTCCCCTCCTCCCTTTTGCCCCAGTTTGTCCATTTTGTTCCCCATTACATATTAGTCACATTTGTCCCATTTTGTCCCATTTTGTCTCATTTGGTCCCATTGTTCCATTCTGTCTCATTTGGTCTCGTTGTCCCATTTTGCTTCCTTTTGCCCCTTGTCTAATTTCTTTCCCTTGCCCCATTTTGTCGCGTTGTTACATTTTGTCCGATATTGTCTAATATTCGAACTTTCTGAGCGTACAGAACTAGAGGTGCTAAAACAATGCGTTCTTTCTTGCCATTACTAATAGTTATGTAATACTATTTATACCATAATTTCTCTCCGAATTAACACATCTCTGTAAACATTTTTTGTAAACCTCATTTCAAATCGAAGAACATTTGATGCGAAAATTTAATAGTTTCAAGCAATAGATTTTTTATTGAAAACTTTATATAAAAATATGTAAGGTATGCAATGTATTCGCGAACAAATCGGATGAGTTTTTAACCTTGCAGTATTCTGCGTAAGCAGTGTGCGAAAAAGTGAAACAATTAAAAGTTTATAAATAATACGACACTGACAGCGTTGGAAAACAAATGCAAATAGATCGAAAAATATAATAGTAATTATTACACACTCTGGTATTTTAATGTTCTACAAATACATAAAAGTACTAACGGAGCACGGTAGACGTTGTTCTGCCCTTCATCTCTCTCTGGCTCTCTCGTTCTCCGTCTCTCTCTCTCTCTCTCTTGCTCTCCGTCTCTCTCTCTCTCTCTCTCTCTCTCTCTGTCTCCGTTTCTGTCTCTATCCCAGTCTGCCTGTCTTTGTATCTGTATCTCTCTCCCTCTCATTCACATTTACTTGCTGATTCTGCAACTCTCTGAGCAGGTGGAGTAATATCGAGAAGTGCCGGACCAGCAAAAATGTAATAGTATGTTCAAGAAAATCTTATCCTGTAGATTATGGTGTGAGAAACGTTTCTTTGAGGCCTCCTGCCTCCAACGTTTACTTTTTTAAAGCCCTAGAACGCTTCGTTTAGAAGTTATTTTATTATATAGATTTTTAAAAATCCCCCCGAATGTGTTGTGGGTTGCATTTCACATGAATATTTAGTTTTGTTCTAAAGCTAGTAGTTATTCTGCCATTGGGGGCGGAGATGAATTCTACAAACCGGAGATAATTAAAATTGCTCCAGCCGTTCTTGAGTTATAAATGCTATAATTAACTCTATTACATTGGTAAAAAAGTAACAATTACCGCTAATTCGTATGGGATACACATTTTTCCCATTATCATTGTTGATACCGGAAGAAAATGAAAATGAATAGAAAAATATAAAAAATAAAAATAATATAAAAATAAAAATAATATTTTTATATTCATAAAAAATACTCCCTTTTTACATGCATTACTTCCCATTCCAACATCTTATTAAGCAGAGCGACATCATTTATTCGTTTTCACATTTAACACAAAGGACGGAATTTACCACGAAAAAACATAAATTATAAAAATATAATAATTATTAATAAAACGAAATAGAGAAAAATATACAAATTCTAACTTACGGAGCAACTGCGTAGTATCAGCATTCATTTTATGTTCACGAAGCGCAGTAAATTGGGAGCAGGCGACTAATGTGTTCGCCAAATTACACAAAAAATACTCACATTTTCACAAAATTCAATATGACCTTATTTGAAGATCTGTTTTTGATGAACATTTCATTAGGAAATAAAATTGTATTTTCATAATTGTAGTTGTAGGAAGAGGCCGAAAAAATTTTGATTTTTTCCAATTTTCGAAAAATCAGAGATTTTAACCAACATGAGACCTGCACTATTTTCTTAAACGTTCTTCAGACTATCCAACAGCAAAATTTAATCAAAAACGATGGAGCCATTTTTTTGAAAATTTGGAAAATGTCCCAGGGGCTTCATGTAAAGTATCCCCAAAATTAAAATATCGATTTCAAATTGAAGGGGCCGTCACATCAGCCTGATCGATCAGGAAATATAAATTCTGGAGAAAATCGGCTGAACGGTTTAGCCGCAAGCATTGTTCACTGACGTTTTGCCGTCAATGGATTTTTCGGTACCAAGGACCCACAAAACCTGGATTCTGGCTACAGTACATGTTAGAGGATTTTTTCTAAATTCAGCAATTGGATTTAACCAGTTTTTCGTTTCGAAGTTTTTCTGCTGAAAATTCGCCGTTTTTTCGCGTAGCATTAGACAACTTTCTACCGCGGTAGCGGTAGCGAGAATGTAGAAAAAAGCAGTAACAAAGAATAATAAATTAATTAAACAAGGTTTATCAACTTTTTCATCGAGACGGTAAAATTCGAATTTATGTGTCGAGAAGTCGCCGTTTTGTCGCCGCATTAAAATACTGCCTCTGTATTGCATTAGTAGTTTGCGAGTAAGTACAAATGTATTTATAAAAAAAATTAATTTCATTGAAATTAGCATTCGAACACTATTTAATTTTGTCTTTGAGTTACGTACATTTTGATCCGTTGGTTCTCATTTAACGGTTGAGAATTCCGATGATTCGCTCCTGACATGAGCTAGAGATGGCGACGGAAGTGTGGTCGAAGCGGGTGCGGAGGAAGAAGCGGGCCGCGCGCAGTCGGTGGGCAGGCGGGCCGCGCGGACCGGTGCGGGCGGCGGAGGCGGCAGCGGCGGCGGCGGCGGCGGCGGCGGCGGCGGCGGCAGGCGAGCGCGAGCCGGCCGGCGAGCGTTCCTACGCGTTCTCCATCAATCTTCGGCGGAGGCGCGGCGTGGGTCCGGGCGGGGAGGGTCGGGCGAGGCGGGGCGTGGTAGGTCCCTACCACCACTGCTTGCCGCGCAGCGCTTTAAAATATTAAGTGATGATAATGTGGCCCGTAGATTGCGGTAAGTAAGTTATTGCCATATAGCATATTTATGTGCGCTGCGAGTTGCCTAACAACTTGTTCGCAGCGGCCGGCAGCCCAGTAACAATTGAGTGCTGTTTAAGGAGCGCGGAACTGATGCCGAGCTTGGGCGCGGGACGAGGGGGAGGGAATGGCGTGGGCAGTGTGGCGCGATGGGAAAGGGATGATAAAAGGATGAGAGAAGCGTAGCGAGCAGGGGAAAGGGATGTGGGGACGGGCCTGGCGACAGCGGGAGAAGCGAAGCGTGGCGTGGCTGGCGAGGCGGGACGAGGTTGTGTGTGATGTGGTGCGGCGTGGTGTGGGGTAGGGTGGCGGGGTGTGGCGGGGCGTCGCGGAGTGTGGCGTAGCGGGGTATTACGGGCTGGGCATGGTGTTGTGGGGCGTGGAAGGTGGCGGTGTGCAGTGGGGCGTGCGGGGAGCGTGGTCGTGCGAGGAACGAGCGGAGGGGAATCGTGCTGCCGAAAGCGGCGTGACCCTCCTCAACGTGACAGTAGTCGGAGCCGCTTTGTGAGGAGCGTCATAAATACTAAAGCTCCGTCTGGTCGTCTCTCGAAATTCATGACCAACGAAACAAAATCTATCTTTTCTCGCTGACTTTGCTGTTATGGTAGTTGCTGATGCTTTGATTCCCATTTCAAACTCGTGTCTAATTACCATGAAATGTAACCGGTGAAGACTGAACATTAGTCGCGTTTCAGCACAATCATGATGCAGCGTTAACTTCCTTCAGCATGAGCAATTTAAATATAATCAAATGAACTTTCTAGTTCAATCCATTGTGCTCTATTTTTTAAGTAGAACTTGAAGGGTGCAAAATGAAGTCCGAGGTGTTCCGAGAAGGTTGTATGGTTATCTGCTACTGGTTATCTGGCGACGCGCCCCGCCCTTCGTTGTTGCAGCTGCTTGCATGACGCGGGCGCACCTGCTGGGAGAACACGACCTTGCGCCTCCCTTTCGCTACTTGCAGATTCAGTTTCTTCGGTTTGGCGTGCTATTTTCTCTTCGTAGACGCAGCTGCTGAAGGTGGGTCGTGCCCCAGAAATAGCAATGATGAACTGAAACAATGTTTCACTGCACTGTCACGGGCAAAATTAAAGGTAATTACTATCTTTGTCTTCGCGTTTACTTTACAAACTCCAATATCATTTGTGACAAGAGGCGAATTGCTTTAATTTGTATCAATATACACATTATTACTTTTGAACAAATTTCTTAATCATTATGCTTCTTGAAAATGGTACATTCATACGAATTCATAATAAATGTCGGAGCATGGACGCTGCTGTTTCTATTTATTTCTAATATTCAACTTTCTCTTACTCTCTATAATGTGTTTTGTCAGATAGACCTCTTCACACTCACTTTCATTTTCTTCAATCTTAACCATTTTTCATGACGCCAAACGTTCGCAGCACTGTATATTACGTCATATTCACAACTCACACGGTCTCGCGTTGATTCATATTTTCAAAATTAACACATGTCTTAATGCGCTCGTTAATTCTATTATTTTCAATTACCAACAACACTGCGAACATTAATGAAAATTCAGTACATAAAATTCAGAATTAACTTTCTTCTTTCCTAAATCTTGAACTTCCAGATCCAGTGTAATAGGGACATATAGTAACGTTGATATTTATTATTGTATTTTGTTATTGTGATAAAATTTGAATTTTCACGAGCACCAAATATTTCTTCTATTTTTTACTAGGCAGTCAATGAAATATAATACACTTCTTAACAAACAATACAAACAAGAAAGTTATGATTTACGATATACCAATAATATAAATGTCACTACTGTTGTTATCTGATATTTTCATCAAAGAAAGATACTTCTTGGAGCCGCAACTGCAGAAGTAATATTGACAGTATAGCAGAAACATGACAAAATAGTATATATTATCTACGAACGCCCACTCTAATCGAGAGTCCATAAGAAATGTTCATTGAAAATTCTTCCTAACACGAGAAGAAAATTTTTACGAATGTTTCTTTAACTGCTGCTCCGTTTACAACTTCTGAAAGGCAACTATTTTCTTTAACATATAAACATTTATTTTCAATTCATTATTTTTAATCTTCATATACTGCTCCGCACTCCTGAAAATATTTTTTTCCAAAATCCTGAAAATAATATATTACAATTTCAGTGAGTTACAAAGTTTCCTGCATATTTTTTACTCTGAGCCTAGCTACTCTAAAAAGGGTAGAGTGCGGATCGCAACGCTCACCACTTACTCCAATTACAGACGGCTGCTAAGGGTTCATACATGAAAAATTGTACAACCCATTACAAATTGAAGAAATTGTCATTTGAAGGCCAAAAATTATCAGTATTTTCACCATAAGACAAAAGTGTTTTTCGTCAAGTGCAGAACATTAATACCATCGTATTTTAATGAGACGAATACTGAAATTGCACCAAACTTTGCTCCACGAGTTCGATCCCATGAACCATGTATTGAGTACAGAAAACTCTGGAGAGACCGAAGGCAAGGGTGGAGTCGTAAGTGAACATCGGACAAAGATAAAATAATTTAAAGCAAACAATATTAATATATTTTTTGTACTTTCAAGATGTTAATTAAATATCAACATTAACTTTCTAGCGAGAAATGTCGAGTGTCACTTAACTGTCCTCATTAAAAGGTCAATTCTCATTAATTTCAAAGAAGTTGCATATTTTGCACGTTTCATACTCTTCACTATGCGTCGATTAACATATTTACGAGCAGTGTGTGACGATGCACCGCCTCGACATTTTTTAATAGCAACGCTCATTATAGAATAATACAGCGTTAAAAGTTTCAGATTCATCGAACTTGGTTCCCAAAAGGGACGGAGAATTGTGACACTAATTAATGTAGCATTGGAATGTCGAGACGCGGAGTTCACAGTCTCACGAGAAAGATAAGTTTACAGCTCTATTATGATAGAAATCATCACAATGTATCACATTTTAATTTTTAACAGTTTCGCTACTTTTCCGTACATACGAGAAGAATAGCGAATTGTGGCTCTTCGATATATTTACAAACAGCTTTCTCTAGAACTGCGGAAGACCTAACGGGCCCTCTGCAAAGAGCGAGGACGAGTTGCAAGGGATGTTCGAAACTTGTGCTATGTACTGTTAGATTTCTACGGATATATTAGATTTCGATTTCAATTTGATGTATATCTTGTAACGGAACATTATTCTGAACATCGCATGCAAGCATTACATTAAAAACTGGTGGCTAATCGTTTTTTAAATTAGTTTTTCTGATAGAATGGAACAATTTTACACACCAGTTTTTTTTACACATAGTGCAATTTGCTTTGTTCTATTGTTACACACTGGGAGGATATCCCTTCTTGTATCCTGTATGGCCAGTCGTGCGTCAACATAATAAGTGAACAAGAATTGGAAAAATGAAATCCTAGAATAATTTCAGAAAGAGATGCAGTTTTGTAAACCAAATGACGCTTGAAAAGTCAAAAACGAAATCAAAAACAGCATGGCATACATATAAAATTATAAAAACAAGAGTGAAGTGGGTAACATTTCGATCCGCACCTGCACAATTTACTACCACGATTTCCTATATCAAGAACAGGAAATATCTCCTGTTTTATATTTTCATTTTGATGTTCGACGCAACTTTTTTCTTCATTTTCACCAGACAGCAAGGTATTTTCCTGTCTGAAAAGAATGTGTATATTTGCATAAAAACAACATACTAGACTGAGACAATTCATTAGTATTACTACTACAGTAGTAATAATAATAATGTAAAATAATATTACTATACATTGTGATATAGTATAAAAATATTATCATATATTATAATAAATATTTGTACTTTATTTTAAAAAGTATTAGTATTACACTCAAATAACAATTAACAGTCGTAGCAATGTAAATTATTTTCAGATTTCAATCACATAACATTACAAAAGATTAAGGAAACGTATTAGGGAAAACAAACTTGAGTACAAAGGAAGTATCACAATGGAATATATAACAAATAATAAATCTGGCAGACTGATATTAACTGTTCGTAAAGGTTGAAACGGAGATACAAGGTTTGCAAGGGACATGAGTAGCAAAACAAGAACCACCACACTTCAATCTCGACCGCCGAACAATTTCTATCATCCAGAGAGCTCGTAAAAGTTGGAACACTAAAGTCGGCAAGGGTAAACTCGATACCGACCAAACAGCTTATTTTTACATTAATGTACTTCTGAGTATTGAATTGCTTTAGTTCAGTGCAATAATAAGTGTTAATACAGTGTATTGAATAACTTCGACACAAATCCATCAACGGGCAATATAGTGAACAGTTTCCCAAACATGCTGCACAACAGGGCAAAGGAAAAGGTCTGTAGGGAAGGACACTGCTCAAAGAAATAACAAAATACACAGTGCAAGTGCCAATAACAGTGATAATGACAAAAGTGACCCACCAGTTTTAACCATCGCCACATTCAAAAACAGTTCTGAAGCACTCGTAATCCCCATAGTTGAGAACTTACAGATTATCTGATTTAGCCTTCAGGGAAATCACATTGCCTTCCCTTCAAAAACTTAACAGCTGAACCAAAAACAAGGTGAAAATTAATACCGATACAGGTGAAGAAACTCACAGTCCTCACAGAAAGAAGAAAAAACCAAAAGCCTCACAGCAATGCTACAGTTGTTTGGTCTTTGGACCCTACAGAAACAACTGTAATCACAAAATCATCACCGTGCTGATGTAAGAAATCAGAACTGTTCGTAATATAAGGTAATAATTAGAAAAGAAACCCCCCCCACCTCATAGTAGAAAAAACATAAAGAACCCCATCCCCAACCTTAAACAACTAACACAAAGAACATTTTCCTTCACCACCATCAGCCCAATTAATACCATCCTTCAATAGTCACAACAACCTTACAAATAAATCAATATCATAATTTCCCTATGGTGATTCACGCCGTATTTTGCTACATTTGCAAGAACTGGGGAGAATCCTTACAAAAGTTATTGTCGTGTTATGACATCCCTGCTGGCTATCCTTAAAACTCAACTACTTCAAGAATGTGTCTTTGAGATAGAACTTAGCATGTCAGAAAATATTAAGAAGGCATTCCAAGATGTAAGGAAGTCGGGCGATTGCCCAGGCTCGGTCATAACTAGTTCTTCAACCACCCGGAGCGTTCTTGATGCCTGCCACCCCCTCTTCTCAATAAATTAAAGGCTGATAGTGGAGGAAATAGAGGCTTGGTAGATTTCCTGAGACAAACAATTTTGATCCTGAAAATCGATGTGACTTAGGGACCAAGAGATTCTTACTACATGAAGAAGTCCATGAATAGTGAACGAGAGACAGGATATAGTCCCCAAACATTCGCTGCTCACGGTGGCAGCCTCCACACGTTCCTAGTACGCCACTGCCATCAGGATAGCCACGCGTGGCGGCGTCGGAGTTTGGAGGCGGCAGGCGTCTGCCTAGAGAGACGAGCTGGGCTGGCGGAAAGGCAGTTGGGGAAGGACATGTCAGACGTGGAAGGGCTGGGCGTGGCGGGGCGGGGCGGGACGGGAAGAGTGGCGCTCACCTTCCAGAATGCGCTTCGACGCCTCTTTGACGTCGGAGCGGGAGTCCTTGAGCACCATGTACACCAGAGGCAGCGCGTCCATCGGCAGGCGAAATGCGTCCAGCAGCATCTGGATGGATTGCGGCAGCACTTCCACGCTCTCGCCTGCAACACCACAGGGGCCTTTTACGAAAAGGTTTTTGTCGCCACAGCGGATTTTCGAATGATTACGAGAGTTTATTCCCGTGATAAACATAACTGATCAGTTCGCTAGGTACTTTATTTCTTACAATTGAATCGCCGATAATTGACAAAGAATTAAAGAAAATTAACAAGGCTAAAATTCAAAGGATAGATTTTTATTTTCTCCCCTTTAATTCCAGAGATGATAAAGTACTGTAATCTAACGTCGGAAATCAGAGGTTTTTGACAGAAAAGGTGCCGTGCCCTGGCACCAAAAAATTGATAAATATTCCCATAAGCAGTAAATTACTCCTTATAACATATTGTGAAATCGGAATCCATGTTTTTGGCTCCTTGATGCGAAACAATCGACTTACTCTAAAACGTCTGTCTGCCTGTGGTGAAAGCTAGTGCCAAACTGTTCACACTATTTTCTCGAAAACTGATATTTCCCAATCGATTTTAATGAATTCGAGGACCTTCGAGTTCAACACTTTTAGAATTTTCTCAAATTTTTTACAATTTTTTTCTCGCTATCGCTAACGTAGTAGCGAGAAAGTTAAGTAATGCTGAGTGAAAAATAACGAATTTTTGGCAGAAAATATATTATCGCGCCCTGTTAATGATGGATACATCTGGGTGCTAAATTTAGAAAAAATCCTCTGACACGTGGTGTAGTCCGCAATGACGCTGGTCTCATTTTGATTGAAATCTGATTTTTAGAAAATTGCAGAAATTCAAACATTTTTTTGCGTCTTCCTACAACTACTATTATGAAGATACAGGTTTCCCCCGTAGTGAAATCTGTTCCTTGAACATAGATTTTGAAGTAAGGTCTTGTGGAATTTTTTGAAAATTAGTGTACTTTCGCGTAATTTTCAGGGAAAATACTGGCGAGAAAGTACGTGTTATTTTAGCATCAATAGTTTTTATTAAACTTCGTCTTCGGATTGCGAAGGGAACGCTTCAAAGAGTATCACAGATGTCATTTTTGTTGAAATTTCTGATTTTTAGAAAATTGCAAAGTGAAGTTTTTTCATCTTCCTATTACTACATTATTAAAGATAGAGATTTTTTCCTTGATTAAATTCATTTATTAAAAGACAAATCTTGAAAAAACATTGTGGAAAATCTTTCGAAAATATGAGTAATTTTCGGCGTAATAATACGTTAAATATAGGCACTTTTAAACGATTATTTTCTAAAAGACCGTTGCAATTTTTAAATTTGATCCTCGCATGTATCAAAGGACGGTAAAAATTTGATGCTGGTGGCATTTTTTAAGGCTAACTCTCTGTTTTAGAAAAATGCAAAAATGAACATTGCAAAAATACAATATTGCAGATAGTTGTCAGAAATGAAATATGTTCTAAACTGGTGATGGTACAATAGCAATACTTTCTTGAATTATTTAAAACGGTTCTGCAATATTATTCTATTACATGAACCTCCAAATTGTTTCCAACTAGTAAAACGTTTTACCACGCGCCGAGACTCGAAGTCGATTCATCGAGTTAACTAATCATGCGTTTTACCGCTACACCACGAAGTCGCTCGACCCTACTCATAATTTTCGACACTTTCAAACCAATGATCTCAGCCATTATTTCCCCACACGCAATTTTCAAAATTTGAGCGTGTTCAAGGAAAATTATAACAGCACTTTTTTTACCTTTGCTCTATCCGTGCGAAAAAATGAAGAAAAAGTACAGCCGTTTGTGAGAAAAGTTGATTTTAATTGCTTTAACTTCAAGCAGTAATAACGCAAAAAAACTTTTTTAAATCAATTTTTACTTTCCCGTATACGTACGTATACACGGAGTGATATACGTAGTATAGGGAAAGTTATGTAATGCTGCGCGAAAAAATGGCCAATTTTCGGCGGAAAAAAATTAATTGCCGGGCCGTGAAAACGAATTATTGGATAAAACCACTTGCTAAATTAAGAAAAAAAATCCCCTAACACGTGGTGTAGCCAGAAACCCTGTTTTCTAGGTCCTTGATACCGAAAACCCAATTGAAAGGAAAAACGTCCGTCTGTCCGTCCGTCCGTCCGTCCGTCCGTCCGTCCGTCCGTCCGTCTGTCCGTCCGTCCGTCCGTCCGTCCGTCCGTCCGTCCGTCCGTCCGTCTGTCCGTCCGTCTGTCCGTCCGTCTGTCCGTCCGTCTGTCCGTCCGTCTGTCCGTCCGTCTGTCCGTCCGTCTGTCCGTCCGTCTGTCCGTCCGTCTGTCCGTCCGTCTGTCCGTCCGTCTGTCCGTCCGTCTGTCCGTCCGTCTGTCCGTCCGTCTGTCCGTCCGTCTGTCCGTGCGTCCGTCAACACTGCTAGCGCCTAAACCATACGTACGATTTCTTCCAAAATGGATATTCCCCGGTCGATCTGATTCTAGTCAAAGCTTTGAGATTTTGAAAAAGATTCTTCAAAATTTTGGGGTACTTTAAATGAAGCCCCCCGGGGATTTTGAAATTTTCTCAAAAACGGTTCCAAATTTTTTCTTTAAATTTCTTGTATGAATAGAGTAAAATACACTTTTAACATGGCATAGGTCCGATTTTCACGTTTAGCTCTGAATTTTCGAAAATTGTGAAAGTTTTAATTTTTTTCGGCGTCTTTCTCCAACTACAAAATTGAAGATAGAGATTGTTTCTTTTAATAAAATTTGTTCTGCATATTGAGTTCTTTAATAAAGGTCTTGTAAATGTTTTTCAAAATTTTGGTAGTTTCGTGCAATATTGCGTGCAATATGTGCAATTTTAAAAAATTACAGAAACAAGATTTTCTCAAAAACGGCTCCAAATTTTTCTTTAAACTTTTGGTAGGGATAGTGGTAAATGTACTCTATCAATGACATAAAAGTAATTTTGGTCTATTGGTTGGTTTTTTCAAAAATTACAAAAATGTATTTTTTTACTTGTCTCTCACGTCGTTAATATTTACATTATCTGCGATTTTTTCACATTATTATATTTACGAGTATATATGCTTGAAATAATGTCAAGTAAAGTTTCTCGAAAACACTACCTTTTCTGTGAAAAGTAGCTCAAATTTCGGCATTTTCAGAAACGCTCAAACGCCATTTTCTCGTATATGGCTGCAATTTTTTTCTTGAAACTTTTGTAACGGATAGTGCTAATTACACTCTTTAGTATAGAGTAAAATTTATTTTGAGTTATTTTTTTGTTTTTTCAAAAATTACATAATTGTAATTTTTTGGAAAGACGTCTCACATCTTTAATATGCACATTACGAGCAATTTATAAACATTATTATATTTGTGAGTGTAAGTGCTTCAAATAAGTTCAAATAAAGTATTTTGAAAACTCAAATATTTTCTGCGAAAATGAGCTTCAAATTTCGCATTTTTAGTAGCGCTAAAACGCCATTTTCTCTTAAACGGCACATTATTTTTTAAAAGAAAATTGCCATATACAGCTAGGTTTTTGTATTATTTAATATTCTAAAATTAATATATTCATTCTACCAATAGGAAACCGAAAAATTAAGAAAATGACCAAAAAATGTACTTTTGGCGGTGGTAGATGGGAGCTGGCAAGAAAGAGTATGTGGCAATTCCGAATATCTAGGGAAGACCCAAGGAAATAGAAAACTAATACGGGAAAATCTCTGCCATTCTGTAGCACCACTAGTTTAGAATAAATTTCATTTTCGATCTTGTAGTAACTGTACCTAACGTATATTTTAACAACCTTATAAAAATATTTAATATTATTTGTTACACTACTCTATTTTGTTTTTAAACTCATACTATTTTTAGTTGATATCTTAATTTGTTCCATTTCAAATTACAATAAGTTATATTATTCTTACAATTCCGTTTCTTATGATTTATCTTTCCTAATAAACATAAAATAAAAATAAAATTAAAAACTTCTAAAACTAATAAAAGAAAAATTAATTAAAAAATTAATACGAAACTATTAATTAATGTTTTATTTATATTGAGCTCTCGTGTGCAAAAGATAAAATGTTGAAATTTTCGGGAACTCTAGACAATTTACAGAGGTAATGTTATTATTTACCCGTCTTTATGATCTAAGTCAGAGCATGTAATATTCTTACAAACCGAAGGAACTTTTTTATTTTTTCCCTTCTCTTTTATTGATTGAATGTGTTCTAAGAGGATATAAATGTCTGAACATATTTTCGAAAAACCTATATAATCAATAGAAAATAACAAGAATTACTAAAGCCAATATTCATTGGTGTAGCGTGATAATAGAAATTAAACTGATATAAGAATCTAAAAAAAACGAATCTTCGATGAAGGCCTGCTTCTGGTTCTCTCCAAAGAATTAATTAATATGAAACTCGTATTAACAATGTTTCTGGAAATCAAATGACCTCTGCTGAACACGTCGCAATTTGCTTATATTTCCAATGCTTCCCTCATTCAGCCCTTGTTACAGGTTCAGACGTTTCCGAGCTTCGTCAGAATTTTCTTCTTCACACTCTCTTGCAGCCACTTGAGTCTGTAGGAGTTACGATATTACGTACGTTGTATTGTCCAGCAGATTTAGTGATGTCATCCATAGCCATCCGTTCCTGAAATTCGTTTTCTTTTCGTATTCGGTGATCGAGTGTACAGGATTTTTTTTCATGCGAGCATCCCGTAGTATCTGCTTAGTGTCTCGCAAGTTGCTATCCATGAGGACTCAAATCTGTGCGTAGTTGAAATACTTTTCAAAATAATGATAACAAAACTAATTCTGATCGCAATAAAATACATTTTCTTAATTTTATATCAGTCCCGGCTGGAAATCGTAAGGATAGTAACAATGCCCGATCGCTAACAATAATCGTAATAACAATAGGCGGCGTCCACTCTGTCTCATATCTATCAATACCTATTTATATATAAATAAATGGGAATGTATGTATGTGTGTCGCACAAAATGCAAAAACTACTCGACAGATTTCGTTGAAAATTTCACACATTACTTTATTACCACGGGAAGTGTTTAAAGCGTGGTTAGAATTAAATTGGACATGTTGCGGCGTTGTTGAAGATTTATTTGTTTATGACGACTCAAGCGCCCCTGAACTCTACGCAACCCGCAGTACAGTCAAGGATTACGCACGTCCTTACTGCATAAAGTATTTTACCCCTGCGATTGTGAAATATCTGCCGGAATTATTACTTGAATATTGGACAAGTAAATAAAGTTTTCTCCAACATAGTGTCTTAGCGAACGCATGCCCAAATTTGAGAGAGAACATTTTGACAGTAGGACACTTCACGACAATGTCCAAACTAGTCCATAGAACAAACCCATACTTGCGAGAAAGTCTTTCATCTATTAGAATATATTTTTTGCACAGCTTAAGCGTAAAAGCCCGGTGAGTATGGTTCAGAGAATAGGGAATTACTTCCCTAGTAAGTCCTGCAACCAATAGATTTAAGATCAAAAAAATTAAAGTTTGCGATTTTTTACTTAAAATCAAATTACTGCAGCAAACATGGCTTGGACACCAGCTTTTGGTTTGTCCACTTCGACAAGTTTTTAGGGGACAGTTGAGATACATGGGGATACGCATTTTGGGGACAGATGGAGAAATTAAGGTAAGAGTATCGTAGGTGGGGCCCAAATTATATTTCATGTGCAGTATTCTATCAAATGATATCTTTTTAATCTTTCTATTATATTTTTGGAAATTTATTTATTTTGGGTGCTCCTGCTTCATTGCATTGGTGGTCAGAAAAGTACAAACATCGGCAATCCATAATAATTCAATAGAAGGAAAAAATAGTCTTTCATGATAAATTAAAGAGATGGTTTGGTTTTATTGACAATTATTTTTCAATATGCAAATATGCAAATTCAATTAATATTCAATATGCAAACCCAAGATAGTTGATCTGAGGAGTCTGTTAAAATAAATTGGCCTTAATGTTTTGATAACACAATTACATTATATATCGTTGTTATTACATGTATTTTGTGCAATATTTTACTTTGACAATTATTCGATATTCAATCAAATTTAATAGGCATTTTCCTAATTAAAGGCCTTTACTTTAATGAAAAAAATTGTCAATACGTACCAATGCCACATACGTACGGTCTACTTTGACCTCGAACTTTTCTAAGTCGTTACTATTTATATCACAATATACGCATCCAATATTTCCATGTCCAATATGGCCACACAATGTCATCTTTGTAAATATAGCATACTACTCTTTTACTTTCGCCCCTCCAGGGTACCAACACTTCGAAATGAGACTCTATTACACATTATTATCAATATTCCCCTTGAGATATCTTGGTATATCTCGGTATATGCAATGAATCGCGTCTACTAACATTAAAAACAGTAAGTATTATTTGTATGTAGGATATTAAAAAAGATATTATGCATACTAATTAGATAGTTTATTATTTCCGTTAAAAATTATACATAAAAAAGTAAAGTCGAATGGTTTGTCAATAAAGAGGAAACAAATTTTTGATAGCGTTGGACCTTCAACTCGAATTTCCGAAAGTCTGCTTCTTATCGGAAACCTGTTTCATTTATCGTAAAAGAAGTTATTTCATTACATACTTTATATTTCGAAGAGAACACCTTCACACTGCTCTTTGGGGTATCGATCTAACATCTGTAAAACACTCAGCACTCTGTGGCGTATTCTGAGCCGTGAGGGAGGCACTGAAATAAATTCGCATTACGTATGTTATGTGACTGGAGTTCACTTGGGACTGATGGAACCTCGTGCAATATTTTATAACTCCTCGCAACGTCCCTCATTCAATATTGCGTTATGAAGACTCTAAAGCTCTTCATGCAGACTCCCATCCCAGCGACCGTAAACTGTTGACTTTAATGCGTTCACAGGATCTGAGTTATTGTTTCTAACTTTGCTATGCCTGGAGGGTTTTGTAGTGATCGAAGTTTCTAATGCCACTAAAACACCAAATGTGATAACGTTAGGTCAAAGAGCTTCTTTCATAAGTCTTTTGATTAAAAATACTTCCAAATCCTGGATGAACGAGTTTATGCTTTTGACGTTATAATGGAAACAACGCACGATCTCAGAAAACTGGAACTCATTGCAATATTTTTACCGACGTCGGTAAACCAGGGGGTCAATGCTGTGTTCAAGAAGGCTAATAAAAGGCTTCGTTTTCTCGTCCAGTGTAAAGCATGTATGTTTTCACCGCGTAGTTGTATTGTACCACCACCTATCTCGTCTAATCATTCCATCCATAATCACTCATCAATCATAATAAGACGCCACAACGGTCATCACACCATCCTTTATACCAGGGTTGTTCAACTGGCCGCCCGCGGTGCCATTTGTGCAATAGGTTTTAGTCAAAAGTGAAAGTCCCTTACATCTATATCGAGCGAGAACATAGCACGCCCAGCACATGCATCCTGTCCGGGTCAACATGCTCTTAATGTCAAAATAGGTTCAAGTTTAGATTTGAGAATTTTTTCTAGTTAATTCAGAAATTCAAAATTATCCCAATGTGTTTCACTGCGTTTTTTATGCTACGGCCTGATATCACGCATGGTTCCATTCCCCCCTGCCCCGTTTCAGAGCAGCCGTTAAGTCTAGAAGTAAAACAAGGGGCTATCTCAGCATGTGTTCAAAGAATCAGGGAAACTAGAAGAAAAACCTGATAGAGATGGGAGTCACTGACCCAGAAACTGAGGTACAATACTTGTTACAGACATATTTAGTCTTTTAGAAGTAAACAATATAAATGAAAATTAATACATCAGGTATCATTGTTAAAACGAGTAGTATTTTCGTTTTTGATGCACAGTGTAATCCCTAATTGTGTAGAAACAGACATGCTGTAGAAAAGATTTTACCTGGCACTTTAACGTCTGTATTGATTTTATTTGTTTATTGTCATCGGGCAGTGAGTTGTAAAATAATGTAGATATGTGAATATTTTGAAGTGAGCTGTTGATTCTGACATGTGATGAATATGATTTGTACGTTGAGTGCTATAGTTTTAAGTTTCTGTCCGTCCGCCACGAAAGGGGAGGATCCAGGAGCAGATCACCCGCCAGGAAATGGAAGGACATACCACAGAAACCCTCGTCTTCCGCTGGAGTCCAGAATCGCGAAAATACTCATCACTAGAGACCGGAAAAATATGTAGTATAAAACGTCAAAATATGTACATAAATATGTAATAAAAATAGCAAGAATACGTAATAAATATGTAAAATCGGATATAATATGTAATATTTAAAATTCTCTAAATAAAAACCATTTACATAGCAAGAAATTACATTTAGAAAAACTGCTCACTTTACATCATACAATTTTCTCGTTAGTAGTAAAATCTTAATCTATTGTAATACAGAACCGTAGTTTAGAAGCCAGACTAATCGCAAGAGAAACCATCGCACAAACTGGCGAGATCTACGACCAGGAAACATACACTGCGGCATCTTCATCGAAGTGTTAGACGTCAGATATTGCAATTTTTTCTCAGAAATTGAGATTACAGATCACAAAACGCGGTGTCAATGATGCATTGGACACCTAGACTTCCCCAATAATGTAGGAAAAATGCTGATTTTTTTATAAATACATCTATTCATAAAAAGATATGGAATTAAATAGGAGAAAATTGATAAAATCAGAAAATATATTGTGAACTCAGCAAAATATGTAAAATATGTAATACAGTACTAAATATATAAAAATATGTAACGAAAAAATTCGATATTGTGTTAGGAGGGCTATGATTCGCCAAGATTACAATTTTGAGAACGGTAGGTACAAAGACAAAAAATATGTAATTACATAAGAACCCGCCGGTCTCTACTCATCACGCAATATAATTCCATAAATTGCTGGTTTATGTACTCTCATCACTAATAAATGCACATATTCTGTGCATCCTGCATCCACGATATTTCAATTATTCACACACACACAAAGTAAGTGGAGTCTATGTACTAAAGAGTACAATATAAACAGCGCAAAACTTTTTGTATACTTCATTCGCATTCTAAAACAATTCTGGGTGCGTATTCGTACTATTATATACATTTCCATTTACCGTTCGCTTTTTAGGAATCTGTAGCATTTTCAATACGAATATTGTCTGATATTAAACGAAAGTTGTAGTAAGCAATTACGAATCCGATGAAGGAACGTTTATTGATGGAAATTTTCTTTTCTCTCGCCGATATGAAGATTCGGATAAGGTCAGTCAAGAAACAATATTTCTCTCTGTTCGGTCAGACCTGCACAACGCCTGCTCCCGCGGGCATTCTGCACTTGCGAGCCGCGGCAGCGCCGAAAGTGCAAGTAGTGGGGAGTAGGAAGCTTTGCGGGGAGGGGAGAAGTCTGACGTAGCACGATGCGGCGGGTAGATTGAAGGCCTGGGCGTCTAAGAATGATCCATGATTCAAAATTAAATGCCCGTTTGTTTAAATGAATTATGTCTAGTATTTCAAGTTACCAGGGTCATAATTCACTGCTTACATTATGTGCACTACTGTATATCCACCTTTGTATCCACCACTGTATGTATTTTCATTTTCTATTTTTTCAAAAGAAAATAACATGCTCATTGTGACTCTTAAGCATTATTTTAAAGCTTTAAAATATATGTTTATATATAAGAAAAAATATTATTTAATTCTATCTAACACAAAATTGCAATTTAATAATTGATTGTTCACCAGGAATGTTATAATCTCCAAATCATAGAAAAATGAACAAATCATGAGAGCAATCTCTCACATCAAGATTGACATAAAAATAGAATATGTGGTAATTCCAAGAAGGGTAATGTTTAATAGCACATTTGTGACTATTTTTCCCCATTATGAAACTGAATAAAAGAGATCAACAAGCAAACGTCCGTGACGATATGTTACGGACAATCATAAGATAATCATGGGTATTGGTTAAATAGAATGCAAAGGGCTTTATACTTTTCTACGATCTCGTAAACGACTCTACACTCTTGTCAGAAATTAGAACAGAAATTTATCATGATTTTTTTAAGAACAATGTTTTTGCTTTGAGAGAACCGTCTTATTCAATTAAACATAGTTTATTGCTGTCATCATCAAAAAAACCAATTCAGTATCAAAATTTTGTGTTTAGCACAACACTAAATTAGTGATTACATCGTAGCAAAGCGAATTATATTATAAGCCCTGCAAGCTATTATAATACTTGGTGTCAAAATCTAATATGTATAATTCGTTGTAGTTTCATATTTCGCCCTGTCATATACCGAGAACAAACATTTGCAATATAAAACAAAAGACAATATTACTTGAACTGTATATGACCGTCATGTTCTTGCCTATTACTCTTTAAATTTACGCGCTATCTTTCGAATTGCACATTCTGATCGGTGGTCCCCACTCCTAGATTGGGTCTCATCCCCACCCTTCATCGATTTTCTCATTTGCACCCGAGTTGCCCGCACGCAGCTCCTGAGGTCAGTGAAAGTGCAAAATGCTGTGCAGGTCTGTGTTCGGTGAAGGAAACTTCAATAGATGATATAAACCAGATTGTGACACTGAGGTGTACGTGCGTCAGTTATTATGCCAAAACAAAACACTGTAGAACCTAGAAAGAAGAGGTGAGGTTAAAATAATTTTGAAACTTTCCATTTGCTCTTTTGGTTAACGCTGAGCACAAAACGTTCCTCGAAGGAGAATTTATTTTGTTATTTACGGTCGCATCAACTAGGTCATTAGCGACCACTATTGGATGTAACGTTATGATATGAGGATGAAATGATTTGGTGATGACAGGGGGTCAAAGGACGAACACATACAACCATGCTCGAAGCGGGACTCGAACCCGCGACCCCACGATCCAAGATCACGACGGAATTTTTATTTCATTCACACACGATCAGGAGAATTTTTATTTTCATTCACACACTGGATACACACGAGCTCCTTATTTCGAAGTAATGCTATTTACAACTTGGTAGCTGCATACAAAAAAGACAAAATGAATATTACAGATGTTTCTGGGAGACGGAAGAGGCACCATTCATACACACGCAAATACACTCACAGTCATACAAACCACCACAAATACACACATACCTTCACGTATTCAAAAGCACATACAATTTGACAGAAACCCACCATTCGTCTACGGTCTCAACGTGAACGCTTCTAATGAAGTAACGCGTACTACAGAAGAAGTTGACAAAGGTAAAGGGTGAGCTCTTACAACAGAACAATTTAATTAATTGCTAAGAATAAGAGAAATGTAGAGACGTAAACACAACGAGGAACTTTATTAGAAGTACTGAACTTGAAGAAAGGAAGCAATAAATATACGAAAATGCGGAATAAAAATTAACGTCGTCCAAAACATTTCTCTCTTAACCAGCCGCGCCCAAAACAAATAGTCCGCTTTAGATGTTTGGTCGTTTTTTCTTCCGTGCGCCGCGGCGGCCAGGCACCCAGCAGCCCTTCTCACTTCCTGCTTGGTGATCATTCCGGGGTAGTAGGACCAGGCGTAACATCCAGTGTGACTAGTCCATTTGGTAACGTGCCAAAATCCCGACCTGGTCCACGCTCCCTCGTCAGTTGGCCCCCTCGACCGCCCGTTGCACTACGATGGCCGGGCGCGTGTCAGGGCCTTTTCAACGCTGTCCGCACTGCCCACACCGCCCACCTCGCCCACTACTGCCTACGCCACCCAGCCCGGCAGCGCCGCGTCCCTCGGCGCCCCGATGCACCGGTGGACGTTCGCCGAATCGGTCATATATCTCACGGAAGCACAGAGAGTTCAAGCAGCCAGAAATTTTCAGCGCTATCATGACCGAACCAGATCCGCGAAACTCAAAGAGCTGTTACGAGCATCTTCTCGCTGCGTCTCCTTCTTCCGCCAAAGCTCCGTAAGAGTCGGAAGAACAGCGGTCGCGGCCCAGAAGGGAAGGGGAAGGTGGGAGTGCGCGGGAGGGGGGACATAAAGAGAACGCTGAGATTCCCGGCTCCCTATGGAATCCAACGCAGAACTTAACAAGAAGGGAGGGAGCCACCCCACTGCACGTTTGCGGGGCCCTCTTCCTCCCACACCAATCAGAGGTGTATCGACCAAGTTGCGGATATGTTCAAAAGATCGCCGAGCACGTCACGCGTCGTGGGGCTGCGAGGCGGAGAGGGTGGCGGGGGCGGGGGTGGGGGCGGGGGCGGGGCCGGGGGCGGGGTCTGCAGCCGGGAGCTGGCGAGCGAGGCTGGAATCGCGCTTCAAGCCCCGCGCACGCCGCTGCCGTCGCCACCGGCGCAGCAACGTTCTGCGCTGCGCAGACAAAGCCGCGCACGCGCGAGCGCCCTCTGCTGCGCCCCGCCGATATTATCTGAACAAAATTTCTGCAAAGTCGTAAAGTCCGGGGCGGAGGAAGGCAAATGAACAATGGGTCCCGGCGCGGCGGCGGCGCTGCCGCCAGCATCCGAACGCTTTATTGCTTACATAAAACTCAAGCTCGTCCGCGAGGGCGGAGGTGCACCGGTGGTGGTGGGTGGGGGAGGTGAGGAGAAGCGGAGCGGAGCCGCATGGGGAGGGGCGGGGCGGATCGGGCAGGACGAAGCGGGGCGGGACAGAGCGTCGCGTCGCGGAGGCAGACCGGCGCGGGCGGAAGGACGAACGAGGGAGAGCTGAAGGTGGGGATGGGGGCAGCGGTCGCGATGGCGTAGAGGACGTCGCTGCCAACGCCGCCGCTACCGCCCGCGCCTTCCTGACACCGCCGCCATTGCCGGTGTCGCTCCCGCCAACGTTCCAAAGCTGTTTCCCCTATTCTCTGGTGTCTAGACGTCACCGCCGCCGCCGACTTCTTAACCAGCCTCGACTTCTTCGTTACCATATCTGCCCGTCGCCACAACAACTTCATTTCCCTTCACCTCTCCATCGCTCCGTCGTAGTTTCCGTTGTATACCCTTGACATCGTCCCGTTTCTTCATTACATCTATTTTTTTAGCACATTTTTTTGTCACTGAATCTGAATTTCCTTCATTTTTATTCGAATGTAAACACCTCAATTTGCCACATTTGTATTTCAGTTTGAAGTCCGCTTCCTCGCTGTTGCTGTCAATGCCATAATTTTTCACCTGTATCACCATGCTCCGCATCCTCACAGTTCTGATGGGGGCAAACATAGCCAGAATGGCGCCCAGAGTAGCGGCGTCGTATCCCGTCACGCACATCTTCAGACGCTTCTTAAGACATCTTGCCCTCCCCAACTCACCATCTCCCCTTTGTCTATAGCGCCCCTCCCGACCCCTTACACCGGCTTCCGGGTAGCCATCGCCCCAGGGCGGCGCGCAGGCAAAACTACGCGTCTCCCCAACTCGTCCACAAGTTAAATTGACTGTCCGGCCGGGGGCGGGCAGGCGGGCGTGGCGTAGAGAGCGCGGGGCAGGGCAAGTGGGGGCGGACATGAGGCGTGGGGCGCGGTCGAGGGGCGAGGGGTGCGGGGTATAGCGCACGCTCTCTGTGCTACAGGGGGGATTAATTAATCTTCGGCCTAGGAACGCTGGCCATTAACATACCGCGCGCAGGCATGCAAGGTGCTCGGCCAGGCGCCGCCAAGACGTCTGTGCACCCCGCCGCCACCACCGCCGCCGGCGCCGGCGCTACGAGCGGTGGCGTCCCGTGGCAACCCCACTGTTCCCAGAGCCGCTCCCGGCACCGCCGCCGCTGCCCGTCGCCGCAACCCTCACCCACGCCTTCGCCGTGCCCTGGTGGCCCTTCCGGGCGCTGGTGACCTGCTACCGCTCAACAGGTCTATTCTGGGCTTCAAACGCTGATTGAAAATGGCCAGCAAAGTGCAATACCGTTTCCCCCTTTCTCGCTAATTCATGTTTTTACCCGTTTGGTGTGTTTATTGTCTTTCTATATCCTTCGCCGATGTTCATTAGCAGACAATCTCCACGATCGCCAACGATGTATGTCGTTGCTGTCACTGAGTGATACTGTTCGTTATTTAAGTATTTTATTTGAATCTTTGAAGAAACGCGAGTCCACTTGAAGTGAAAAATAGTGAAATTGAGTTGATAGTTTTAATAAGTAATGAAGACTACACTATTAAATTTCATTCCTTCTTTTTATGTTTACGTTTAAGACCTGCTCAATCACCATTAATTAAGGTGCTCTTTACCATTTATTTTATTCAACAAGAACTGTTAATTTATTGGATTTGGACTACTAATCGTCCAGAGAAACTATTTTATCTAATATACGAAAAATGCTGGCCAGTCGCAAACTAATGTCGAAGTTCGATAAACGAAGTTTATATGAAAGGTTTGATTCGCATACCGGATTAATATTTTACTAAAATCTACTTTATTTATTAGAAACTTTAAACTATTCTCTTGGCATTTGATTCCCTATATTTTGTATTGTTATGAGAAGGAAATTAGGAGATATAATACACAGAGTTAGAATAAGTACAATATAATATTTCATAAGGGTAGTAGATGCGTTTAAGATATATTCATAGTTGCAGTATTTCTTATAGTTTCTGGTTATACAGTCACATATGTGAATTACGAATGATGCAGGAAAAGAATAAATCGTGGACATGAATCCTGAAAGTGAGATATTTAATATTTTTTGTACTTTCTTCGTTCTATTTCATTTACACAATATTTGAAGATTTGAGAAAAGCATGATCATCATTCTGTTTATATTTTTTAGTTTTGTTTTGTGAAGAACACTTTTTGTGTAAAAAAAACCAACACTGATTACTGAGAAAAGCGATCTAATTCAAGAAGAATAAACATCGGCCTCGTGTAATTCCATGCTTCTGTAATAGCGCAGTGTTTGAAAATTATAAAGCCATTAGCATTGCACTATCAAAAACTCTACGTTAAAAATTATTTAAAAAGATATTTGAATGTATAGCCAAATAATAAATACTACTTGTTTTTCTGACAGATTCACAATTAATAATTGCTTATTACAAAGTATTACCGATAAAGGTTTGATTAAAAACTCTGAAAACATAATCAAAGCTACAAAACACCAACAAACATTTCATTAGACATAGAAATTAATATTTGAAGAATTTTAAGTGCATTTTGTTGATGCAAGTCTGTAATTCCTACTCCACTACGAAACAGCAACGATGATGGAATGAGGATAAGATACGCAGCCTAGCGTTCAGCTTGCTCGTAAGGAAAACATGCATCGTTCAGCGATACCAATGCGCCAAAGATCGCGATTTGGACTTCTATAAAATCGATATATATTCTCTGGCGCGCTTTGCTTACGAGCAGTTATATATTTCTCTTCCGTTCGTCTCCTGAAGAGCATACACAGATCGCTGAAGGACTGAAAATATCTCCTGCGGCAAATATTGGCCACGAAGCTGCGGGCTCGCAAATTCGCCAAGGGAGCTGCGGCGGAACCCGCGGCCATCACGGCGCGAGTGGGCGAGCAATCGTAACGTGCGGGAGGGGGAGTGTCCGGCGCGCCGGGGGCTGCGGTAAGAGCGCTATAACGCCACTGTCTCCACCTCGCACGGCCCTCCCGTCTGCCCGGCCCTGGGCACTTCCAAAGGTCATTCTCTTCCCCGCAGTCCGTGCTCGTATCGAGTTCGGCGCTGGCTAGACGAACGGGTTAGCAGAAGGTGGGGAGAGAGTAGCTATTGGAAGGGTTTGGTCGGCGAAAGCTGAGAGGGTGAAGACATAGGTCGACAACGCTTGAGTTGTTTAAGCAAAGTCTTTTGCACTGGAAATCACACTCCTAGTGGTTATCCTTGCCAGGCCATTGAGCCTCTCAGAACTTTAGATCAGTGGTGTCAAGTTCTACTGGCGGCAGTGGCACGAGTCTTCGCACAGTAGCGTGCCGCGAGCTTCTCTGCGCAACTAGCGTCGGGAAAGAAAACTATTAGTAACCCCGCAGTTTTACAATAAGAATGGCATTCTCTCTGGTGGCGGGGTAATGAACTGTGTGGAGGGGCGATTTTGTCGTGGCACTCGTCCCACGGACTCCCGCTCGTGGCATCGACCTTGACAACACGGCTTTAGACAAATTCGGAAAGGAACAAAATTACAAAACTGAAGGTAATGTGTACTCTGGTGTTCTCATAACACGATGTTTGATATCTTTATCTTTGATTCATTTGAGATTGAAAATTTTCAATATTCTACTTAACGAAAACTAATAAACAATTTTGGAGAGGCAAGAGTTTTATCCGCACTCATTTATTGACTCCTTGTTGCTACAGTAAACACTAATTTAAGTTTATAACAGATATTAATAGATTATAGACTGTGAGTAGGAAAACAATTGCAAACAAGGAATGGAGTAGTATGATGGATTCTTCGTATCATGACAAATCAGAGGGAAGCAGGAAAATCATGCATACGTAAAAGAGGAAATTTGGATCTAGAAAAAAATTAAAACTAAGCAAGGATTGCAAACACCACTGTAAATTCAAATGTAGCCCAATAGTTAAACAAATATAAACGATTATGTATATTCCAAAGTGTGTATTCCCTCACCTGAAAGGTAATGCTTGGAAGAATCCGAGGTAATTTCCAGAACTCAAAATAAATGACAACACCCAAAATAATTTCTTAGAGTCGAAGTCAGATAAAATAGTCGAAGTCAGTTACTGCAGATAAAATACATCAAACATTTAATTCAAACTAATTAAAGTGTTGCATAATCGATAATCTTTATAAGACAAACAGCGAAACTTATCCAATAAAATTAACAATGTATCGACAACCATTTTGCTACAGAATCAAATCTAGGTTTTCATGAACCCAGAAGTGATCAATTTAAAATTTTACATTCTTATGTTACCTATATAATATATCAATAGGCGGAGAAAAACTAATGAAATTGTAGTGTTTTATTTCTATTCTCTCGTAAGGTTCTAACTGCAAATTACTCCTACTTCAAAATTACATTATATATAATAATTAAAATCCATGCGTATAACAAACCGAACTTAACACGTATCATAATTCAATTAGAGAAAAAATCCAACAAAATGGCATAGGAGACGCATCCAGAAAGTACGTTTCCCTAGATCGTCAACAAAAATTAAAAACACAATTTCTTGGGAAAACATTGCAGCAGATACAGAAGCAGAGCTGGAAGAAAACATGGGAATCGCTGCGACGAGATCAAACCTGTAGAGCGGATGGTCACACGCCTCCCAGTGGAAGTACTGCACAAGATCTGACGTGCGCCAAGCCAAGTGTGTCCACCCTACAGTCGGAATCTCACCCCCCAGTAGTTTAAATCTTCTCTTACACATCAAGAAATTCTTGTCCCGTCAGCATTACGCGTATCACAGATTTTCGCGTGACGCAGATTTTCAGATTGCTGTAAAAACACTGGTGCCTATCCCACGTGATAGACTTCCACGACACAGAAATATTAATGTTGATCCCACCGTATGCAAATTAGCATTTCTGATGATTATGTGTAAAAATTGTGCAACATGTGCTGTAAATGTAACAATTAAATTTTCCCGGAAACTGCATTCTTTTTGTTTACGATCTAGAGAAACGAATATATTTACTTTATTATTTTGAGGCTTTTTTTAATTACTACGAGATCAGATCCATGTTATTCCAAAGCCACGATATATGATATGTAGCATAAAGAAATGTAGCTAAGCTAAATAACTAAGTTTTCCTGGAGGGGAAGCTGAAGGTCTAGTGTCCAATGGATATTTTGGCTAAAGTTTTAATTTATTTTTATTCGGTGATCTACGTATAGTTATTTGTAATGTATTCAACTGAGATACTGAATGGCGTTCGTTACCATAGAAAAATAACAAAACTATAGTTGTGAATGTGCATCAGCGGTCTCGGAGGAGGCAGTTAAGCCTTATGAGATCCTAGTTGGAAGAGACACAGCTAATAAACACATTCTGTATATTCTATGCAGACAACTTGGTTTTGCCATTGTTTACTAAGCAATGGCACACTCTCCTAGGTATACTTGCTAAAATAAGTCTTACAAGAAGGCTCTAGGGGCTTGTAGAGACTAGCCTACGCACAAATCATTGTATGGCATTAAAAGAAGAAAAGAAGAGACCACTTAGCAACAATAGGAAGCGACAACATTCTATAACTAGAGACGTTTTTCGTTATGTAGATGAGGGCACTCAACACGATTCCCTCCATTTATGTAATGAGGATAATGAAAGCCGGTATCCATGATAAATGGTGATTGGGTAATGTAGAAAGACGCATACATTGAAAAATATGCGATATGAGCAGTGAGGTATAGCAGGTGTGGAGAGAGTTATCGAGCAAGATTAAATTGAGGGAGACCAGGTGACTCGTGAAGCGAGACATGCGAGGAAGGGTGGTAAGGATAATTTGGAAAGGAAATGGCTAAAATAACTGGGAAAATCGCACGTTCGGCCTCGGTGCTTCAATTCAACGAGAAGAGCTGCGCTGTAGAAACGGCGAGGGCAAGTGGAGGCGGTTGGGGCCGGGGCCGGGGCCGGCTGGCTTCTGCAATCAGTGGCCCCGCTCACCGCGAAAGGGCGATCAATCGGCCCGCGAGCGCTGTTTGTTGTCTCCTCCCCCGCAGCGTCCTCCCCGAGACCGTCTGCGTCCGCACCCTCACTTCATTAGAGTCGGCAGCGCGGGCCGGGTGCGGGAGGCTGCTAAGACGGCACGGCAACCGCTGTCCCCTCCCCCAGCCTCACGTGCCGAGGCATGGCGCACAGGGCGGCGACGGGGGCTGGGGCGCGGAGGAGATTCCATGCAGAGGCACCGCGCGCCAACTTAAGCCAAGTAACGAGAAGGAATTCATAAAAGAATAAAGGCACAGAATTGAAGGAAACGTGGGCTAATCTGGAAGCAGATTTGTTCCTTGATAAAAGGAAGAGACATCACAATTGACTTTAAAAATACGTAAAGGAAAGGACGTCTCCAGCCAAGAACGAACTTTTCAGGGACTGCGAACGAGATTTTGAGAGTTTTGCTGGGATAATGAATTCGACGAGAGACAGATGCGACGGGTTAGAGCAGGTCGGCAGGACGCCCACACACGAAAGACAGACAACGAACCGACGATGGCAATTGTTCAGAAAAATAATTATTCCACGAATTCATCGCTAGAAAGCGATAGAGTAAAAATGTAAAGTCTCCAATGGGAGAAGAGAAAAAGCTGCCAACGTCTCGCTTGAAGTTTTTTGTTTTGTTTTACAGAGTTGTTATACTGTACGAGGGGAGTTAAAAACACGAAATACAATGATCGAGCGGAACTTCGGTCAGAGGCCTTGCCTACATTGCTTTCATCAGTTCAATACAAACGAAGATAATCAAGAAGTTTCATAATTAACGTTTAATTAATCGACGGATTTACGCGCGACTGCTCTGTCTTTCCAAAACCACCTCTGATTGAGCTAAAAGGAGAATCTGTTACCATAGCTGTCCACTGCGATGTCAGAGTTTTGACATTTTTGGTTTACAAGGAAATTTATCGAAAACAATCATACAATATACTTCTTGTTATGATATGGTATCCCAATGTCGGGCCTTACGCTCCTCACTTCGCGCTCTCTGATTCTAATGAGATGATGATTAATAATGAAACACTAGTAGAAATATATTCCTGGGTAACAACTGCAATATAAACTTGACAATGAATTTTACGTCTGCTGAAAAGTTGGTCCGGTAGTGTAAAATGATATCATGACTTATCTAATTGTCTGCACCGGCCAAGGTACATCAGAGCCAGCATTATCGTTGACGCTGCAGTCACTATGACCGAGGAAGTCGTAGGGTTCTAATCCCCAACGGTGGTGGATTTTCGACACAAGCTACACAGCCATGTCGAATTCAGACGCCATATGTAGGAGAATTCTAGTGGCCGGTGATGTAATCAACAGTTCACTATGGTTTATCCGATCAGATGAATGGCGGAACAGAATAACAATCGGGCCAATGACAGTGCACGATCTTTCCTTTCTCATCCTTGACCACTCCTCTCTCCTACATATCCCTTACATACTACACGCACTCTATTGGCAGATACGCCGTAAGACCAACAGCTTAGATCCTGTTCCGCCTGAAGGGTGTCCCACCGGAGAAGTTACCTGAAGATGTATTTGTAGACGTTATTCAAATTGTGTTCGATGTCCAGGTAGCCACCATTGATTGCAGTGCCAATATGCCTAGGCAAACACAGCCTGTATGTTAAATGTACTACAGGGCATGTGCAAATCAGGTGCAGGTCACCGTGCAAATTCTCATGATTGCCCATATTTTACAACTCTTTTAGCACGCAAACCAAATCATATAATTCCGTATTCTTATTCAAAATCAAATATATTGGATATTATATAAGTATCGAAAATTAAGCTGAATCAACCATTTCAGGTTCACGACTACATGTCAACAAACCCAACGCTGAACAGAGATATTAAAACGCTGACGAGATTCACATTGTTTATTACAAACTAAATACAACCTCAAAACTTATGCTGATATTTTAAAAAAAATACCACAAATTTCTCTTTCGCATAAGAATTTATTATCAATACTTTCACCTTTCATCCTCAACTCCAAGGAAGTACAACTAGAAGTTTTATCAAAGAACACTCAACTTATCTCTTCACTCCCTCAGCTTCTAAAATAATACA
This sequence comes from Acheta domesticus, assembly GCA_031308135.1. Taxonomy (NCBI): domain Eukaryota; kingdom Metazoa; phylum Arthropoda; class Insecta; order Orthoptera; family Gryllidae; genus Acheta; species Acheta domesticus. The sequence goes on from JAHLJT010008446.1 coordinate 54,106,294, forward strand.
TATCAATGTATTAAATATTTTAATCGTATCAATGAGGAAGTCGATGGAATCCAGAAACAAGTTCCACGTTCCTATACTTCTTAAACACTCATGCAATAGATGTAGCCGGCATATGTGCAATTCTTCTAGGGATGGCAAAGAAAAAATATCGATGTTTTTAAAACGTCAATGTTTTCCACCAGAAACATCGATATATTAACACTGATTTTTGTTTCGATGTTTTCTTCACATCGATATTTTGTTGCAAAAACATCGATGTTTTTTAATTGTGTGTGATGTGATGTGATGTGTGACCAACCATTGCTTTCCTAACTGGCACGAGTTTCACCATATTAAAAATGGATAGGAAAATGCCATGTTTACTGGCCTATTTAAATCATCAATGTTTTGAACATACATGTCTTATTGTCGATCGATGTTTTCATCGACATCGAAAACGCTTTAGCGATGTATCGAAACATCGATGTATCAATGTTTTGGTAAAATTTGCCATCACTAAACTCATCTAATGCCTGGAATAAAATTTTCCCTAACTAGTTATATTATCCATACGCCAGACAACCTCCCTTACAGCTTCTGGAGGGGTTGCCATAATTATCCAAAGAAAGTATTCCCTTTACAGTTACATACTTTCCTTTACTTTATGAACTTTATTACTCTGGTATTTACAATTCATTTTTCGAGACAAAAATTCATACATCTCATTAAATTTGAATGCAAAATCTTCTGCATGTAGTTGTAGGAATTCAAAGTAGCTTAGGCGGGTATTTTTATTTTAAAAAGTTTTACTTATGCTTTGCAAGTTCATAACAAAAATACATTTTACATATATTATAGTTTTCTCGTCCATTTCGGACGTATAAAATAACATGAAAAGTACAGCTTGAAATACTTCTTAAATTTTTCTTTTAATTACAAAATTAGTTACACAAGCACACAAAAATAATTGTCAGACCCAAAGATTTGACACACGTTTCTCTATGTATTTCAAACAGATGAATCTGAATCTCAAGCCAGAATTGCACCATCATCCCCTTTTTAAATAGTAAAAACGCATCGCGACATTGTATTTTCTTTTGTTTTCGGAGTTTGTTGTCTGACCCAACACATGACATATGTTTATGTATTTGGACGCTCTGAATCCGAAACTGATGCCAGGATTCCGCCACCGTCCTCCAGTTCTTTTAAATCGCGAAAAAACACCGTGAAAGTGTAGACTGTAAATTTGAGGGTGTTTTTGGCGATTTAAAAAAAATGGAGGGTTGGGGCGCAATTCTAGTCTTAGTTTCGAATTCAGCGCGTGGTCATACACAGAGAAACATGTGTCAAGTCTTTAAGTCTGACAACAACCTCCGAAAAAAAAAAATGCAATTTCACGGCGTTTTCTACGATTTTAAGAAATTGAAATGTGGTGGTGCTATTCTGGCTTCAGATTCTGATTCAGCACGTCAACATTTATAGATAACGTGTGACAAGTCTCTGGGTCTGACAACAACGCCCGAAAACCACCATACAATTTCATGTTGTTTTTTCTCGATTTAAAAAATTGGATGGTGGTGGCAAAATTCTGGCTTCAGATTAGGATTCAGCGCGTCAAACTTCATACAGAAACCTGAGTGAAGTCTTTGGGTCTGACAACAACACCTGAAAATAAAAATAATACAATGTCACGATGTTTTATTTTTTGCGATTTAAAAATGGAGGGTGATGACGCAATTCTGGCTTCAGATTCGGATTCACCGCGCCGACATACATAGAGAAACATGTGTCAAGTCTTTGGGTCTGAAAACTTTTTTGTGCGTCTGTGTTAGCGTCAACCTGATGTTATCGAAACGATTCACGTAAATGCCGGAAAGAGAGAATAGTAATTCACAGTGTATCACCAGTGTATTCGTAGGTGCATTGAAACCATAAAAAACTCGTTTTTCGAGAGTTCTTCCAGAATATGCTCAAGGGAAACGGATAAGTATGTTCACAATCTATTTGCCTTGTGAGGTATATCGAATGAGCTATTGATTACATTTCTAGGTTCTGTATGACATCCAAAGCGCGTTTTAGTTGCTTATAAACACCAAATATACAAAGTTTTACAGATAAATTTCTTCGAATTTTCTTGATGGATCAGTAAAAAACGATCAGTTCCCCACCAAGAATATGGAATAACACTTCATTTGTCTTTGTTTATAGACCCCAAGTGGTCTAATCGTAAGTGACGTACGAACGCAGGTTTCTCTATTACTATATGGGGATGTGGTCATCTTTTCTCAGCACTAAATAATAGCAATTTACAATTATTAGTTCCAGATACTATCTAAAAGTGACAGTATTCCACCTGATCTATTGAATATTGGTCTCATTTGATTCCTAATTTTCCTATTACTTTGCAATCAAAGCCAGAATTAGAGTCGGAGTATACCCCATATATAGTTTCTTTTAATAAGTCTCACAAAACACAATGTTACAAGCCATGATCTTGAGAAGTCATTATAAACATGCTTCTTTTCCAAAACAATCTAGATTTAGGTTAGGTTAATTGGTCCATTTTTTAAACTAGTTCTAAAATGTTATTTACTTGATCAATACACGAAAAATGGTGTTTGAGAGAGGCTTTCTCCTTATATTCTGGGAATAAACAACATCATTGTGCTTACATTTATTGCCAAATACGGAATATTTTATACATTTGCAATAGGACCAGTTAACCTAACCGGTAAGTTAAGTGGACCGGAAATTGAAATAAGCTGTGAAAATAAAATTGACGTTTAATAGACTGTTTTAAACGAAAAAAAATCAATCTTGTACACATTTTCATAACCTTTTTCACACATAAATGAAAAAAACGGGCCACGGACCGCGCACCGTTTCCCAAACGTGGCATCTAAAATTAAAACTTGGAAATAACAGTGGTAATGAATTAAATTAATAAAATAATGAAAGACCAATAAATTATAAAACATTCTAGATTTAATAATTGCAAATCTACAAAGTCTCTTTCCGAAAAAAAAAATAGGGTAACTGGACCGCTCCAATTAACCTAACCTCCAGGCAGTCCAGGGGATATTTGGAAAGGATTCTGACGCGTCTCAGAATTTAAATCGCTCGGCCCAGCCATTACCGGATGCCGGAACGTAGATTCTTCCAAGAAAGAAATTACATCTAAATTATTATTTCGGGAAGTCTAGTCAGCATTTTCACAAATACTTCAACGGGCAGGCACCGAAATTTGATTGTATAATGCTATATCATACTCCAATTCCATTCGCTCTAATAGAATGATTGGGCGGCTACCAGGCCGGTGGAGCAGAAGGAGAAATAGTCTTGGCAGTAACTTGAAAGAGATAAAAATTCATGCAGATTCAAAATTCTAGTTGGCGACCTTCAAGCTGCCACTCCGGCTCTTGAGAGAGCTCAGCCCCTGCCGCGGCTGCTATGCGTGGGCCGTCAAGTGCAAGACTTGCAAATTGCGACACGTCTTCAGCAATGATCATTGTCGTATCACGGAGTTCTTTCAGTTGCTGTCTGGAGGAGAATTCTAGCGGCCGGCTTCTCTGATCGGTAGTTTTCCGTGGTTTCTCCGATCAACGCCAGGCGAATGCCGGATCAGTACCCTAACAAAAGGGCCACGGACCGCGCGCGATCTTTCCTTCCTCTTCCCTGTCCTATCCTCACTCCATACATACACACACACACACTAACATGCACTGCACTATCACACATGCTGGGAGACCGGTCGGGGCTTAGAGCTTGTCTCGGCTGGGGCGGTGCCCAGCTGGTGGGAGATGCCTGGCTGAGGAAAACCCCGCTCGTCGGCGGGAGGTCGGCGCAGTATCTCTCCATCCAGCGGGGGAAGATACCCGCCACTGGCCGATGAAAAACATGCACTACACGTATGGGACTAATGTCTTCGGTAGTTGACGCGCCCGGAATCACTAACAATTAATCAATCAATCAAACGGAGTGGTGCCCCGCGAACATTTACGAGACTGCACCCCCCGCTCTGTGTCTCAAATAGTGTCGCATGGGGACTAACATTGACACATTCAGTGCTTTCATCAAAGACCATTATTCAGCCAACACTGGCCTACACTTCCCATTCGGTCCACTACTTCTGTAATATATAAATTCTCCAAGCATTCCAATATAAGTCAATTAGAAAAATTACTAATGCTCCTTGACTTGTGCAAAATTTTCAAATACACAGACCTAATAATAATTATAATAATAATAATAATAATTATTATTATTATAAACAATAAACCCTTTTCCTACATCACTTGAATACATCATTTTTCTTTAATCTATCCCTAATTTCCAATCCTACAAGCAAATATTTGGGAATAAATCCTTCAATAAGGGTACTACAGTTTTAAAATTCACATTTTTTAATATATAAATTGGATATTGCAATTTAATATAGCTATTAATTAATTATCGTCCATTGGCAAAAATATAAGTACATGCTAATGGAATCTAATGATTTCACACATTTTCTTTTGAATTTTCTAAGCAGTATTTCAAATTAATTCAATAATTTAAAACCTTACTTTCTCGATGCATCAGTAGACATGAAAGATATCAATAAAAAAGAATAGAAACAAATTAAATGTAGAGACGGCTTGCCACAATCTAATTACGACCAGAAGAGAACTTGTAAACTAAATCTTTTTGAAGTGTTACTTTCATTTTCTGTCTTCTTGCAGCGAATTATATGTGCCGTGTACTCTGCCAAGTAATGAATCAGCTTACAGAGCCTTGCAATGCATCAACATCGTGTTTTTATACACGTGACAACGCTGTTTAGAAGCTGTTAAGTCATTTTCTTAATGAAATAAAACGAGTTTTAAGTTTCTGAACAATCATATTATGCCAGTCATTCACAACACAATTTGAATAACAATTTATAATAAAACTCATTATTACGGGACACTTTTTGATAGGCAAAACAATGAAACAAATGTATAAGAATTAATGAACTGGTTTATTTAGTCGTTAACATAGAACGTAGGATAAAGTAGCTGTCGAACAGATTCGGTTCGAAAGAAGATGACAATGGACGGAAAAGGGAGAATTACTTTTAATGATTTCTTTTCAAACTAATCACTGATTTTTATTACTAAAAGTAGTAATAATAGAATATTTTTCAACATTTTGGGTGCTGCAAACAATCTGCAAAGATAATGTAGATAAAACGCACTGCAAAAATCATACGTCTTCATCATAAAACACTAGGAGCTCATACTCCCAAAGACATTAATTAGATATCTCTGTAAATAAATAAATACATCGTTCACTGCGCTTAACGAAGAATGTAAAGTAGACGGTGCACGAACGTAGAGATGAAGGCAAAATATGGAGGGGGATGAGGACGAGGAAGGGACTAGGGGAAGCAAGCGTGACAAAGGGACGAGTAAAATACAATAAAAAAATGTTAAAGGCCGAAGAGGACAGGCTTGAGCTGTAAATGGTGAGATGGTAGAAAATGGGCGGGAAAGATGAAGGCGGGGCAGAGCGGATCTCTGTCGGTCGACGAGAATAGGACGTTGAGCATGCGTGATGCAAAAAGCGAGAGAAAGGCGTCGATGTCGGTGAGCACGGGGGCGCGGGCGGCGTGTAGAAGAGGGCGACGGAGAGCGTTCGCACGGCGTCGCCCGGTGCAGCGCCGCTCCCATTCCCGAGGAGCGCACACGCCACATAAAACCGTTTAGAACGTCTATAACTCACGCGGCGGAGGCAGCAGCGAGCATATGGTGCGCCGTGCACGGGCGGGCGGGCGGGCGGGCGGGCGGGCGGGCGGGCGGGCGGGCGGGCGGGCGGGCGGGCGGGCGGGCGGGCGGGCGAACGGACGAACCGGTGGCGGGCGGCCCGCGGGCGCAGGAAGAGGGCACAACGACACGGATGAAGGAGCCAGAGAACGTACTAGTTGCTATCAAGACGGCCGCACTGTACTGAGTAAAGATCGAGCGGCGGCGAGGGGAAGCGGTTTGATAGTTTGTGTGAGAGAGAGAGGGCCGGGTGTTGAAGCGGTCTTGACATACTGCTAGGACAGACGATTCTTTGACCCAGGAATTTGTAAGGTTCTTGGGTTGCAGTTACGCGAAAGAAACGGGGCGTCTGAAGAACAAAAGATTTTCGAGGTTTGTTAAGAACAGCGAAGAAAGGTAATAAATTAGTGTTCACTAAGCGTTACTGAGCATGTGCTTGTGTAGATTGTACGTGCACATGCAAAAGAAACATCTCAATTGTATGGCTACAATATACCATAATTTCCTACATCCCCCGCTTGCATGTTTTTTTAAACAAAAATTATTTTATTAAAACATGTACTGCACCATTTTTGCTTTCTGGCCACGAAGTAGAGAAAATGTTATGTAATGTTCGCGAAAAAACGGTGAATTTTCGGTAGAAAAAAACTTATTACTGGCCCGTGGTAACGAAAAAGTCAATAAATCCAGTTGCTAGATTTAGAAACAGAAATACTCTAGCAGGTGATGAAGCCAGAATCCATGTTTTGTGGGTCCTTCATACGGAAACATCGAAACGTTCGTCCGTCTGTTCGTCAAAAAAACTAGCGGCTAAACCGTTCAGCCGATTTTTTCCAAAATTGATATTCACCAACCAATCTATGTTGCGCCCCCTTGAATTTGGAACCGATATTTTAAGTTTGTGGGATACTTTATATGAATCTCCGGGGACATTTTCAATATTTTCAAAAAAATGGCTCCATTGTTTAATTAAATTTTATTGTTCGATAGTGTGCAGGACGTTTAAGAGAATGGTGCAGGTCTTATTTTCGTTTAAAAACTCTGATTTTCGAAAATTACCAAAATTTAAAAAAATTTCGGCGTCTTCCTACGACTACAATTATGAAGAAATTTATTTTTCCCATAATGAAATCTGTTTCTTCAAGATTGATTTTAAAATAAGGTCGTGTACAATTTTCCGAAAATTTGAGTACTTTTTGCGCAATTTTGCGTGAAAATACCGGCGATAAAGTACGTGCTGTTTTAGCACCACTAGTTAACTACATTTACTACGTGCTACTTCTGCATAATCGTAGTTGAAGATAGGTTCTTACTAATTTTTTCTTTTCTCGCGCAACTATTTATATAATATAAAGAAAATTGGTATTGTTGCGGTAATTTTTTGGCAGAGAAATTCGTATTGTGCGGCTCTGATACAGAAAAAATGAAAAAAACGAGTTTCAATACGTAGTAAATTAGTTAATCTTAAATGTGTAGGCTATTTCATTTTAAGCACGTCAAAATCGGAATTCTGGTTTTGTGGGTCCTTGGTACCGGCAAAAAGGAAGTCCATCCGTCCTGCAGTTTGTTCATTAACTACGAAAGTCAGCTAAATCGTTGGGCAAGTTTTTTACCAACATTGATATTCTCCAATTGATCTAGATTATGTCACATCCCCTTGAATTTTATATGTATATTTTCATTTTTGAAGGAACTTTAAACGAAGCAACAGAAACATTCTCAAAATTCTCAAAAATAGTTCTGGAATTTTTGTTCATTTTTTCCTGGGATAGAGGAACCTCGCTTAAAATATGGCACAGGTCGCACTTTCAATGAATTAATTTTGAAAAAATTGCAACCGTTCAAAATATTTTCTGCTACTCCCTACAACTACAATATTGAAGACAGACGTTTTCTAAATGAAATCTGTTGTATAAAAACAAGTCTTAAAATAAAGTCACAATAAATAACTCAAAGAACGACTGAGAAATTCTTGTAACGAAATCTTTTATTGGCTCTAATTTTAATTCTCTATGAAGCTGGGTATTACGATGTACCATGGGAGTTTAATTATTCTCCGTAAGCATTTGTTTTGAATTACGTGTAGATGGGCATCGGATCTTACCATTAAGCGGAGGAAGATCACCGCTACGTCCCGCAAAAAATCACAACACTTTGAAAAAAATCACAGGACAATGACCTTGGCAGTTGACACACCCAGGAACACAAATCAATCAATCAACCGAAACAGGCATCTCTCGCCAGCGGGGCGCCGCCTCAGCCAAGACAAACTCTAAGCTACCGACTGGTCTCCCAATATGTATGGTAGTGTAATGCCTGTAAGTGTGTGTGTGGTGTGTGTGTGTGTGTGTGTGTGTGTGTGTGTGTGTGTGCGTGCGTGCGTGTAAGTAAGGGATGATGAAGGGACAAGGAAAAGAAAGGAAAGATCGCGCTCCGTTCGTCGCCTGCTTATTAGGGTACTAGGGAAGCAAGGGTAATGACGATCACTCTTTGCTTTTTTTCAATATAAATCAGCACGAATTGTTCCAGTGAACAAGTATGTGATTTTATATCACAGATTAGTTACTAAGCTTGTGTTTTTACCACAAAAAATAATCAAAATTTCACGAAAACCCTCTTAAATATCGAATTTCCAAAATTTGCATTTGACCCCCACTACCCTCACATGTGGGTAATGAGAGTCACTAAATAAATGTGACGCATAATTAACACATTGGCACTTCAAACAGAGTTTATTTTGTTTACAATAATTGTAGGCGTTTAAAGTAATTTGACTCCCAAGGTTGTCCAAGATCAGCAGCACTGAGGCCTGGGTAGTTGGTCAAGAAAGGCTTTTAAAGTGTTTGAGTTATTTCATGAATTCTTCATCTGTCCAGTTATTCTCGCTGTGAATACCACCAGGGGGCCACTTAAACTCATTCAGATCAATACATTATTTGGTTCTGGAAATTACAGTCACGCTGCGATAATAAGAATCACTTACCACCACCAAAAGCACATATTTTTCATAACTACTCATAAACTTTTACAGTATGTTTAAAATGACTTGCAATTGGTATCAAATGAATTGCTGAAGTCCTTCGCTTCCAACAAATTTTAATTATTCCAGAAGTCTCCAAGTTCGGGTCAGTAAGACCTTATTTTCCGAGAGCACCTTCTAACATCAACCACTCACTTTCCTGGTACGAACGCGCGTTAATCGTCGATGTAAGCTCTTTTCGGCTGCGGCGCTCAACTGGCTATAATTATCATAACTAATGGTAGGTAGAGGTATATATTTCTGCCTTTCAATGCGGTTTGAATACAAGATTTATCGATAATTTACCACTGACTCCTATTGCCCCGTAATCCCCATTACCCCCGCTTCCCTTACTGCAGCATTCGGATGGTGATGATCGGAGAAACCATGGAAAACTACCATCCGAACTCCGATGTACTCAGAGCAGCCCACCTAGCTATCGAGCTATTTTTCAAAACCCCGCCATGCGTTGGGATTCAAACCGTAGCACCTACCGGTCAGAGACACTGCTGTACTATCAGTTCATACCCTGAAGCACATAAGCCGTCCGTCCCGCCCGTCTATGGTCTTGGCTAGCATCCGAACAGTTTTCTCCAAAATTGTTATTCGCCCAATGATCTACACGAACTGCAGGCCATGCGAATTTGAAAATATTATTTTAATTTTTCGGAGCACTTTACATGACGGCTTAAATTTTTTTTTCCAAAAATTGCCACAAGCATAGCCCTAGGATAACGTAAAGCTTAAAATGGCGAATATCTCATTTTCATAGAAATAATTGAATTTTCGAAAAAAAGCATAAGTTCAACATTGTTTGGCGCTTTCCTACAATATTGAAAGTGGAAATTTTTCCCTTAATGAAAAATGTTGTTTAAAGATAGCTCTTTACATTAATGTACAATTGTTCGGGATTGCGCGTTTGTGCGTAATTATAGGTGAAATACAGACAATTTTTAAACAATTATTTCCTTGAAAACGGATCCAAATTTTTTCCCTACATTTTTCTATTTCGTGCAGCAAAGGACAGTAAAAAAATTGGTGCTGGGCCCATTTTCGGTGGATACACTGTGTTCCCAAAATTGAAGAAAAAATGCATTTCTTCAGTTTAGCATTGATGATAAAGAGTTTTTCTGAAATAAAACCTATTCTAAAAAAATTGAACTGTTAAATGAAGTCATGTACACTTTTTGATAAAAGCAGTTGTTTTGAGTTATTTCTGCTTAAAGTTTATGCAGTGTACCATAATTTTTACTCAAAGAAAGCTTCAAAATTTTTCTTTAATTTTTTTTTGCGAATTAAGCATACGATGCGCAAAAAATGACGTTGGTCTCATTTCCGTTGAACATAGTCAATTTTCGAAAACTGAAATCGGTAGGAATAATGCGAGGGTGTGCGTGGTGTGGATCAACACTAGATAATTTTTCTTAAGCAGTACGTCAGCTGTATTTTGGAAAACCATTGTATATGGCTTTGTGTAAGCAGCATTTTGCTGCTGCAGGTCTCTAGTATTTTAAAATTTATTTTGATAATTTTTCTAGACCCTGCTACATTAAATACAAATCTTTTTCAAAAACATGACTAACAAAGGTTTTCACTTTTACAGGAATATATAAATAAATATGGATCATTTTAAAGTGCTTGCTAAGAATGAAGCGATTCTCTCTCAAATGCTGTCTGTCATGAATGACATTAGCAATGACATCTGCATGAAGTTTGGTCTAGACAAGTGTGCAAAAATCAATTTAAAAAGAGGCAAACTGACGACGTCAGAGAGCATTGAAGTTGATACGCACACTGTGATTCAAGATCTTGAGCCAGGTAAAACCTACAATTATCTGGGAATTGAAGAATGTGAGGCTATATCGAACGACACAATGAAAGAGGGAGTATGACGGAACAGTGAGACTTGTCCTGCAGTCTGCTCTGAATTCCAGGAATAAAATATTAGCAAAAGGTAGTTTGGCGGTGTCTGCAGCCTACAGCTTCGGACTAGACTGAGAAAAAATTCGCAACATGGATCGAGAAACCAGAAAACTGCTAACAATGCATCACGTTGCTCACCCTCGAGCTGATGTACATAGACTTTATGTGTCACGTAAGAAAGGAGGAAGAGGCCTCATAGAAAGTGAGGCTTCCTGGCACAACCCAATAGTCGGGTTGGGAAAGTATCAGCCATCAAAATGACCCTCTAATGAGTCAGGTCATGAAATCTGACCGAAGAATGGGAAACAGATGCATTGTTAGTGTAGCAAGAAGCGTTGCGAACAAGACTATGCAAGACACGCAGAATGACAAAGACACTCAACTTCTGATGCTACTTAACATGAAATGTGAGACACAAAAAATGTTAAAGAAATCGTGGAGAGACAAACCGCTCCACGGACAATATTTGAAACGAATGGACAGAGCACAGATCAATAAAGATCAATCATTTATGTGGCTAAAAAGGGGAAGAATGAAGCCAGAATCGGAAGCACTTGTAATAGCTGCCCAATAGCAGGCCTTGAAAACACGACATAATGATAAAGCGGTTCTCAAAATTTCCCAAGATGATAAATGCCGCATTTGCCAGGATTACGTAGAAACCATTGATCATATTGTCTCAGCTTTTCCAATCCTAGCAAAGACCGAATACTTGAGAAGACACGACAGGGTGTGTAGCTACCTCCACTGGCAGATCTGTACCGCCCTCGAAGTTCAAAACACATGCCCCAAGTGGTACGAACACTCACCAAACCCGGTGACTTCAGTTGGATTGTGTACGATATTGTACGACCAACAAATTCAAACTCATCGCACGATAGCGGCAAAATTACCGGATAAAGTTATCCGGGATTTGGAGTAAAAATCATGTCTTTTTGTCGTTGTTGCTGTACCTTGCGATCAAAACGTCGTTACCAAGGAGGCAGAGAAGCGTCTTAAATACAAGAGTTTGAAAATCGAGATCAGACGAATGTGGGGCGTAAATGCATAAGTCGTACCGATAGTTATCGAAGCTCTGGGATTTGTTCCGCAAAATATGTGTAGGAAGTGGTAATTCAAAAGACGGGGAAGTGCATGAAATCGCTTTATTTGGAACAACCCACATTTCGCGCAAAGTATTGTAGAGGCACTGACAGTCACTAGATCTGCTCCTTAGGTAGCTGGTTGCAACCTGGAGAAGATTTTATATTCAGCCGACTCATAATATCTTAGTAGTGATGTAGTGGAATAATAATAATAATAATAATAATAATAATAATAACAACAACAAGAATATCCTATCGCCTCATAATTGATTATATTCAAGGCTAACAACCTTGCCATAACCAAGGGATGCGGCCAAAGGGCTGATCCCCATAATTCAACAAGTTGATCTCTCAGGATAGAACACGACAGGCCCTCGGAACAGAGAAACGTGTTGCGTGGTCAGTACTGGCCCCACACGCTAATAATAATAATAATAATAATAATAATAATAATAATAATAATAATAATAATAATAATAATAATAATAATATGTAATTACAGAGAACACAAACAATGTTGACTGAAGTAAAATTTTAAAATAAAGTGAATTTCGTTCTTTCTTGTTGGGTAACTTCTAATTTGTTTGTTTTTATTAACATTCTGTATACACAATACTATACAGAATGTACATTACTGAAGTGAAATGTGTTATTCTAGCCTGATAATTGGGATAAATTTGTATTCTAATCATCTTGATTTTACTGACTTTATAAATTATTTTTAACTGTCATATATGCAATATCTTATTTTTGTATCTGTTTGTCGAATTTGACCAAAACATTTTATATTAACTGGACATAAATTGAAAACACCATGTGTCTGAAATAAATAAATAAAGATTAGCATGTACAAACTTTTTGGAGTGAGCAACTTCTTGATCAATATTTTCTTTGGGAGAGACTGTTGTTTCAATCAGATCCTCCACTACTCCAGGGAGTAATTTCCACCGCGGCATATCTGACTTTTATCCCTGGATTTAAATTCTTCAAAACTGACAATTCAGACTCGCTGGAGTGGGTAACGGAAAACTCAACAAAGCTTCTCGTAATCCCGAATTCACTTCCGAGACAGGAAAACTAAGAGAACGAACGCTGGCTACCCTTTCAGATAGTATCCTCAATTTTCATGTTTGCGGAATGAGAAGTAATCATGCAAACCATTCAGACTACCACTATCTGCTCCTCAGTTGCATCATCTGAGCGGCGCGGCGCCAAATCCTGCCGATTCCTCCCCCTCGGCCACGCCTTCCGCGCCGCGTTCCTGGTGTGGACACTCCCGTCGCCCCCGGCGCCGTCGCCTGCCGCGGTTTGATAAGGGCGCTTTTATCCCTGGCCCCGCCTCGCCCTGCGCGCTGCCGTAAAACTCAAGTTAACCTCGTTCGGCGGGAAGGGGCAAAGGGCAAGCAGGGCGCGCAGGACGCTGGGTGAGCAGGGAGGGGGCCTGGCGGTCTGTGACGAAGGCGTATGACGGGTCGGAAGAGCATCGCCGCTGCACCACATTGGCGGAGGACGCGTTGACGAATGAAGTAATTGAGATAGCACTGGTAGCGGGATTCAAGCTGTTCGGAACAATAATTAGCATTAATGATTACAGTAATTGAGATAATAGTGGTGGCACCAGTGGTTACTGAGAAAAAACAATAGTCATTGTAAAAATCTACAGTACATGAAGGTAGGAACGACTGAAATAGTATTGATTGAAGACAGTCTTATTAGTGATTGATGCTGCTAGAAATGGTAGATGACTGAGCACGTGGTGAAGAAATAGTGATCATGTTCCCAGTTGAAGTCACAGGAACCTCAGAGCGGGGACTAGAAGCCAAGCGCAGTTCGATTGCACATTTGAGATAGAAAAGATAACACTGCTACGAGTCGGCGGAAAATTAATGTTAAACCGCGGCGGCGACACTGGGTCTTCTCCACGCTCTCGGCCACCCTCTCGCCCTCGTGCTCGTGCTCTCGGCGACGCTCTGCTCTCACCTTCGTCCTCTCGGTGGCGCGTTGCTCTCTCCCTCGCGCTCTCGCTCGCCATCGCCCAAGAGCACAGATCGTCCACTGCTTCCCCTATTAGTAACTGCGCGACCGCGACGCCGGCGGCGTCTCTGCTTCCCCTTCTGAACCCCATCTAACAGCGGCGTGCCTCACAATACTAATTTTTCATTCGAACCCCGCGTTTTGCCCCTCGCCTGCGGCGACGCAGCTGTGGAGACCACGTTCAGGTGGAGAAGGCTATTAAACCCGGCGGCAGGATTTTTACGACTCCTGGAAACAGAACTAAATGCAGTGGAACAAGGAGGGTTTATTGCTTGCGGCCGGGCCGCCGGGCCCCGCCGCCGCCGCAGGCTCCCGTCGTCGTCGCCGCCGCCGCCTCCTCCTCCGATTACCGACCAGTGCGCCGCTGACGAGCCGCGAGCGCAGCGCCAGGCGCACTGGCGATTAGCACTAGTGGACACATCGCGCCGTCATCTGCTGGGTTAAAGAGGTGCCCTTGTGTGAAGCCAGTTCTTCCATCAGGTCGCTGCTCCTGCAGCGCTCGATTATAACCTCAAAAAGAATAATGTAGCAGACTTTTAACCGAGGGTGCTTCATAACTCAGTCGAGGTGCCGAGTAGGAATCTCAAACCGACAGGTGAAGGGACGCCATGTTTTTGCACCTACCAATTGATCAGACCAGTACGAAGCTTCAGTTTCAAGATGGGCTTCATTCAGTGGGCACTTTAAACGATAAGGTTTTTGTGGCGTTCCGCTCGCTCAATGACTTTCTAAACAGGTATTTCGGTTTTCTTTTCTCCCAAGCTAGTTTCTGGGTCGATGCGCGCCACCACCTCGCGACGTCCCTCTCCCATCGCCGCCCCAATGGGTTCCACCCACATCCACGTATGCCGCCCCACAGAACCGACGCTTCAAAGTCCAGACGTCCACCGTGAGTACGCCTGTGAGACTTCCGATTCCTTGGCGCCACCCACGACCCAGACGCCTCGATGTTGTGACGTGTCTACCTTCACCAGTGCAGTCGTCGTCACAAGTGGAACACTTCTGAATTATCAAAACTAGTCTAGCTTAAACAAAATACCTTCACGATGAACAACGTGTAAAAGCGGTCAAGGCCGGGACCAAGACTGACAGTTAAGTACTGACGTATGGCATTTAAACATCCTGTGCACTTACAAAGGAACACGCTCGCCTCATATTCTGGCATTGTATTCGCTTTCTATGCTTCTATCACGAATAGCCATGTAAGTACTAGTTTCGTTAATTCTATGAGGCCCGCCATTGCTATTGCTGGTTTATGAACACAACAACCGATAAATCCAAAAATCCGGCAGAGAGCGTTAAGATGGGAAGTGCTGATAAGTTTGTAAAGCGGTGAAGTCAGGGTAATTGAAAACATAGAAGTTGGCAAAAATTGACAGCTAGACTTTTATATAACACAAAACTTTGTAGTTCAACTTGATAAACAGTAATATTTATTGCACTAGTTTTTAAATTAAGTCGTAAATAAAACGTAAAATGGGATTATACCGCATGACTGACAATAAAACAGCTTTTTCTTCTCCGCCACTACCGTAAGATTTCTATGCTATTCTAATGTATGTTGAAAGGTTTGTAATGAAAAGCACAAAAACGGTCATTGGAAAGTACATCTGTCACCAATTTCATTGACGTAGAAGAAGTCAAAGGTTTTGCAGAATTTCTCTGCGTCGTTCGTGTCGTAGGCCATGATTTAGTCGCAGGCAGCGAATGTTGAACAATTTGGAAGAGATGGAGGCATAGAAAGCGAATACAATGTCAGAATATGAGGCGAGTGTGTTCCTTTGTAAGTGCACAGGATGTTTAAATGCCATACGTCAGTACTTAACTGTCAGTCTTGGTCCCGGCCTTGACCGCTTTTACACGTTGTTCATCGTGAAGGTATTTTGTTTAAGCTAGACTAGTTTTGATAATTCAGAAGTGTTCCACTTGTGACGACGACTGCACTGGTGAAGGTAGACACGTCAACAACATCGAGGCGTCTGGGTCGTGGGTGGCGCCAAGGAATCGGAAGTCTCACAGGCGTACTCACGGTGGACGTCTGGACTTTGAAGCGTCGGTTCTGTGGGCGGCATACGTGGGTGTGGGTGGAACCCATGGGGGCGGCGATGGGAGAGGGACGTCGCGACGTTAGGCGAGGTGGCGGCGCGCATCGACCCAGATTCGTGCGGGGGGACGCACGGGATGGGGACGGGCGAGGGCAGACGGTGGGCGGGTGGGCGGCGGGGCGGGGCCTCGTCGGGCTTCACGTCGGGGTGGGATCCGGCCCGCGCGAGACGGGGACATAAAAATCTGTCGGCCCCTTACGACGTCGGGGTGGCGGGGACGTGGCGGGTCGCCGAAGCGCGCACAGAGGAGCGGCGGCTGGGCGCGGGGGGCGGGACGCGGAGGGCGGGACGCGGAGGGCGGGACGCGGAGGGCAGGGTGCAGAGGGCGTGCGGGGCGCGGACGGCGTGTGGGGCGCGGACGGCGTGTGGGGCGCGGATGGCGGGTGGGAAGCGGAGGGCGAGCGGGTCGGGTCGGGGCGGGGCGGGGCAGGGGGCGTGTCGGGAACCGCCCCCGCTGCCGTAGCGGGCAAGACGGGTGCTGATCGCGCTGACGAGGCGCAGCGATAGTCTGCAACCCCTGCAATGCGGGGATGGGCTCTGAAATCAAGAGGATCTTTCTTCTTCAAATTATTTTATTTATACTTGTGTCTTTGAAACAGTACACTGGACTGCAAGATCATGATATGTATTCTTTGCGTCCCTCTGCATTATTAGCAGCGGGGTCAAAGGTTTCATGACGGATTTGCTCACGACAAGAGGACTCGTTGGTGTGTAAAATCTTAAAGAAATATGAAGATGAACATTCAGTGTAACGATACTGAATAGACAAGTATCCCAGGACGTCTGTATTAAAAAAATACATAGCGTCATTAAGCGGTAACGAAACTAGAAAAATTAACATTAAATAGAGAAATCAGTAAATTCAAAGACTAAGTATTTTTTAGGTTTATTGAAAATGAACCCAGCATCATATCTTATGCCACGACCAAACGTACTCTTATTTCAATAGGCTCTAAAAAGTTCCTTTTTCTTCGAATAACAAAAAATGTTTCAGCTACTCGCCTGAGTGATGGGCAGGTACTCCGTTCGCTTCATGTCCACCTGCAAAGAAGAAAATAAATATGTTGCAGGTGTTCATATGTTTGTCAGCAGATATTTATCTCTTTAAAAACTTAAAACAATAAACATATTTAATTTGTTCTTGATTTTCTTATCATCATAAACGTGAAATAATCACGAGACAATTGAAAATCCAAGAATAAGAATCACTTAAAATATCACAATTACTACTAACGTACACGTGCACTACAACCATTAAAACAATTTTTTCACCATATTCGATAGAGAAAATATAATCATTCCTAAAACTAGAATAGATAACACAAGGGCGAATCTTGACATGTAAATTATACGAGATGTACACAAAAACAGTCTGCATTTCATTTTATTACTGAGGAAATGATTCCAAAGATCGCTGCAGTGACTGTTACATGATGTATTCACCAGAGCAACATCTAATCATGCTTGTTTGCATAAGTACCTCATGATTTAAGATGTAGAATTTTATTGACGTCATAAAATATTTCCTGAATGACTTTCGAGGAAACAAGCAACTTGAACGGCTAGAAGTTACAAACAAGTATAAATTGAAACTCACATCAGACCAGTAAGACTCTTAACATTATTATGCGATTAATATTCTCCACATTTCTCCGAATTTATAAACGTATGTCTTTCTGTGCTCGTAACATGTCTGGCTATAATGCATGCTATACATGAATACGTTGTGCCAGGTTGGGATTATTAATATTCTCTGCGGAGGCACGGAACATGACGCAATAATTCTTCGCTAACATCAACGCATTTTAAAACCGATCATTTTTCTTTAATAGTTCTGTTTTCACCGAGATGCTATGGCAATAATAATACATCATACAAAAAAAAAATAGGAGAATATTGAAAAATGGAAATCTTTCATACGAATTGAACTACTTTCTGAAATTAAATACTGTAAAAACATACCCACTCGTTTTATCAGGGAAGGTGTTCTCAACCACCGTTTCCGTAAAATCTCAACAGAATGTGAGTTACCAGAAAACGCCCTGAACATATACCATGTTATTGTATTGACAAGAAGACAATCGTGGAGATTTTAATGATAATCGGGCATATCTTTATATAAGCGTTGCAAAAACTCTAAAAATGCAGCCTCATTTCTAAAAATTTGAAAATGTCACAGATGCCTCATATAAAATACCCCCAAAATTAATAAAAACGTTTCAAATTCGTTAATTCGTAGGGCTTCAAAATCGGTCAGATTGATCGGGAAATATCCGTTTAGGGAAAGATTATTGTAACATTTAAGTATCACCACTTTTGAAATAAGAAAACTTTTTGTTTCAGGGACACCATCTCGCTGCATTTATTTTTATTCGGTGAGGATATTCTGTCGACAATGACTGGCCTTCATTTCTACTATCTCGGCGCTGAACTCTCCTTTCATTTCCAATGACTCATCCATTCTATTAAACGTGCAGTACCTACTAAACGTCCTTCCCTAATAGCTGAGATCTGATTATTTGTAACTTTAGTTTTATTTTTTATTATTTTGTATATTTTCGTTAAAGAACATTAGAAAATGCATGTGACATATAGAGGAAACGTACAAACTGTACAGGTTTTCTCGAGTTTCAGATCCCATGACCTCCCCTTTATTAACATTTGAAAACTAGACACTGTCGCTCCCGAGTTATAGAAAACATATTTGCATAGGTAAATGCATTACAGATTTGAATGAGCAGTACTGCTAACAAATATTAAGCCATGCCCCTGGCTCTACTTCTAAAACAACTTGCTAAAGGATACATGCTCAACAATACGTGGACATGGTATACCGACATTTATGTTGAGAAGTAAAACAAGGGGCCTTCTCAGTATTTTAGCTCAGTGGATTAAGTTTTTGCTCAGTGGATCAGTTTTTGCTCAGTGGTTTAAGGAAACAGTGAAAACCTAAAACAGATTGGAGTCATTGACCCAGAAGCTGAAGAATATTACTTATTACGGGCATATTATGTATTTTTTAAACTATATAGTATAAATGTAAACTAATGTTTTGTAGGCCTATATCATCGCTAAAATAAATATTATTTTTCTTTCGGATGGTCAATATAGAGTAATTGTATAGAAACAGTATTGCAGCAGAAACGCCTACTCTGTACTTAAACTTGAATCGATTTTATCTGTGCAATTTCATCAGGCAATATGTTGTAAAATAAGATAATGTGTTACGTGTGGATTTCTTGTAGTGAGCATATATTGAGAGTTTATATTGACACCTGATCAATGCAATTTCTACGATGTGTGTTGTAATTATAAATATTAGTATTGCAAGAAAATATGTTCCAACCGTTAAGTAAGCATGTTTTGGTCAAACACTATACATTCGTAAATAAATCGGGAAGGCAATGGTAAGATTTCAAACTCAATAAAGAGAAGCTTGTTTGATCAATGAGTTTTCAGTTTCAATCTGATTCTTACTTTGTCTCCCGACGTTCAGCTTTCAAAACAATTATATAATTTAATCAGATATAATATAGCAAGAAGAATAGTAAGTTGAAATGTATTTTGTTCAATTTGAAACAATTTACGTTGATTTTAAGGTAATTTGACATTTCTTGAAATAATTAATATGAGTCCTAAATGTTTCCTCTACAATTTACTAGCTCATCCTGCTATTTAGCAAAATGTCAGTGATGGATCATTGTATTTTTCAAGAATATTTTATTTTTACGAGGTATAAATGAACAATATTCAATTCTATTATTACTATGACATCACTACTCCAGTTATGTAATGAAAAAAATAACATTTCTTTGATTAATGAATCAGCTTTTCACTGTTGGAAATATTAATGAGTTACTTTCATTCGTTGAATTCCAGTAAACATTTACAAATCAAATTAGATAGATAGATATTTATTTCCGCAGATAGGTTTATGCAACCTGGTGGCAGAACACTAAAATTTACATAATATAATTAAGAATTAAATACAATGTAACTTAAAATTATTTTAAGACAGTAGTATTAATACTAATATGATAACAATGATGACAATAAAGGCTTTAATAACAATAACCGCATTAATTCTACATTTTATGGTGGTCTTCTACAGATATTTACACTCCACTTCACTTCACAACACTTGCTCTTCACTTCTCTTTCTACTTCAGTATTGCACTACACTTCACAACACGTCACCACACTTCAATACGAATGCTACTTAAAATATAATTATATATTTAATAAAGTAATGCATTTAATAATTATTAGAATTATAAAAATTAGAAATTGTAATTATGATATCCAAAGAAGGATTATCCAAAGGAGATTCACTCGCCTGCCTGCATCAGAAAACCGTATGTACCATAAAATTGTACCGTATCCGCTCAGAAAACATCATCAGATGCCATAAAAATATAATTTATACATCGAAGTGGCTTCTAAGGTGTGTGTTAATTGTCTACTATATGGATCTAAGAAAAAACAACAGAATAGAAAAATAATTTATTTTTAATGCAAGTTACTACAAGGAACATTGGCTATAATACAATATATGCAGATGCACGATAATTGGGATAGAGAAAGTTAACGGTTTATTTTGAAATTTTCAGGTCTGTAATGCACTTCTTATTAACATCTAATCAACAAAATTTCGCCAACCCCTTTAAGTTGCCCTTGGACAATTTTTAATTATAATTCAATTTTCATTTTATGTGGAAAGTATTAAAACTATCTAGGAAGTTTGTTGTATTCAAATTGTTTTCTGGATTGACAATGGACCGAATATTCCATAGGGGCAGGAAAAACGAACATTAGCAAGAACAGCAAGAAGAGGAAGAAGAAGAAGAAGAAAGAGGGTACGGACGGAAATGTAGAAGGAAATGGTGGCAGGAAGAGGGAGGGGAGAGGGAGGGAGGAGATACGAAGAAACTTGGAAGGAGAACACGACGGAGAAGAAAAACAGAAGATGAAGATTTTCCTAGCTCATCAGTCCAGAAGTCTGGCCAATATCCGCAGCCCGCTGCTGAATTCTCGCAAGCTCATATTAAATACAAGTTACGATCAATTACAATTCAGGTCTCGCGCGGTGTACTTTTTACTCGGGCAATGAAGAATTATTAGAATATCTCTCCGTTGATGTCAAGCCAGCTCAAAGCAATGCCGCCCAGCCACTTACTCTGGGCGCTG